>CM073573.1:147493463-148093463 GCA_037074715.1 Magnolia kwangsiensis
ATTTTTGGTGGGCCCCTATCTATGTGATCTTTTCAACAGATTGAGTGGGAAAATAAGCATTATGACGGGCCTCACATGAGGCTCACTTCGATAAATATGGGCCCATGTATTTAAGCCCATCTTGATGTATTTCAGGCCCATGATGGAGGCCCACTTGGATGCATATGGGCTGATATGTTTAGGCCCATCTTGATGCAATTTCAGGCCTATTATTGAGGCCCGCTTGGATGCATATAGACCCATGTATTTAGGCCCATCTTGGCATGTATATGGCCCAATATTGAGGCCCACTTTGTTATATATGGGCCCATGAATGTAGGACCATTTGATGTATTTGTAGCCCATTGTTGAGGCCCATTTTGGTATATATAAGGCCTATGTGATTAGGCCCATTTGATGCACGTAAAGCCCATGTGATTGGGCTCATCTTTAATGCATTCTAAGGCCCATGGGTTATGACCCATTGTAAAGGACCTAAGGCCCATTGGTGAGGCTTATTGAGGTGATCCATTTGATGAGTGAAAAGCCCATATGATACGGCCCAATTGATGTACTTAAGGCCCAATTGGGGGCAACTAGGTCCATTGCAATGCGTGATCCCTCTATGGCATATGATGATGTTTATAGCAAGTAATGCCTTGGGAACAATGATGGTTAGATGCCCACATTGTAAGGATGACGACGGTTAAATGTCCGCACCGTCACTCTCCCTAAGACCCACTAATAGGCCATACTTGTAGTAAATAGGCCGTCTAGGCCCATTTCCATTATACACCGAGCCCATTCCTATATACATGTTTAGTATAAATCCATGACTCATTATCATATGCATCATATGTATAACTGATATGAGAGGTGACCGATCATAGCATATGCCTTTGAGCGAACTGTTTATGGACTCCCTGATAGGCGGAGTTGCCCTATATGAGTGCATGGTATACGTAGGACTGTTGCATGATTGGTAGTATGACTCATGCACCTGCATTTGTATGATTGTGATTATTGTATGCCCTAGAGACATCAGGGTCATAGCCTCCACAGATGCATCGTGGGTGGCTGGATTGGATACCGAAAATGTTTAGTTCTAGCATACGGGTGTCATAGATGTCCCTGGGTGAAAATTCCTAAACCCGATGGTACCAGAGGATGACTCCAACGTCGAGACCGAGTGGATACACGAGCGTACGAGGGTCGTATATCAGTAGGCCGCGTCTTCCACTATGTCGTGGTCGGTTGGAAAGGGGTGTGACCTTACCCGCCTGAGTGAGGGAAAAACTTCTACTTTGAGTTTGACCAGCTTGAGAAATCGATCCGCTATTGACGAGCCGGACCCGATATTGGCAAGCGGATAGTGAGGTCTCTTCTGCTCTTCCAGTTGTGCGTTCGGATAGGGACGACAAGCTGGCGTAGAGAGTACTAGATCCTGGTGATTATCCAAACTGAGAACTGTATTGACTTGATGCTCTAGTAAGGAGCTGCATTGATATATGGATGAAGATTGATATGCTTGACTTACATTCTGCATCGCATGGCCTGGATGTAGCCGATTGCATTCATATCTTGCACCGCATAGCCTTGGTATGGCTGATTGTATTCATGTATTCATCAGCATGATTCCGCATTACTCTAACCTTGCATTCTGAGCACGCTTATATTGTGCACACACTTACACCACCCTCTAAGCTTTCTACAAGCTTATGCACGATTGATGCGTGCAGGTGACGCCAGGACGTAGCCTTAGTCTCACCGTCGTTGGAGCGTGCATCCGAGTTTCTGAAGTTTTTGTTATTGTCACTATCTTGTATTTTTCTTTCCCTACGCATTGTACTTAAAGTTTTTGATCATAGTGGATTTTGTGGTGGTGTTCTTGTGGTTATTGTTCGTGGGTTATGCTTTTGGTTATGTTCATTACGAATAAAATGTATATTAGAAATCCTCCTTGTAGCATCCTAGGATCGGAACCTGGTATATGGGTGCCGGGAGCCGAGAATGGGGTACTGCGGAGGCTGTCGGTGCCGGATTCGGCGATCGAAAATTTTGTGAGCCCGATTTTCGAGTTTGCGGCGTAAAAAATTTAAATAGACATGGAAAGAATCCTTACTTGTAGGGGAAATATGCAACCGGTGACATTGTACTGAAGCCCATGCGATGCCATTGAGGCACTCTCGATCCCTTCAGTCATCGTTTGAAAGGCCAAACTACCTCAAGGGTAGATATTAAAGTCTTTCAACGAGTCCACAAGGCCGATAAAGTCTGTATAACACATAATATTCGTGTTGGTTCCCCTAACAAACTACTCTACACATAATATTAGGGTTACCTTCACGACATCTTCGTGCTTATTGATATCACCTACCCTATTAAACACCTCCTGTACATGCTTCTTTAAGATAGGATATTCATTAAAGTATTTATCTCTATTGACTTCTTCAAACGATGGATATTGGGTATGTAGAGGTCACTAGTCTTCAGCCCTATTATTAGGTGAAGTCCATCTCTAAAAATTTTACACGGTTCTCTTGTATCTCGAATAAAACTTTGCCTCTATATCTCTCAATAAGTGAGTGAAAAAATGCTCCTATAAACCTAAATGATGAAATGTGTAAAAAAAGAGAATGGGATCTACCTAAATATATTTAATCTACTATTATTTTTCTCCAAACAACTCTTCACGAATTCAAACCACCATGTCAATAAACATCTGCATGACAAGGTGGGGGCCGACTCGCCAAATCGCAAGGATTTGTCATCTGCAAGGATGAATTAGAAATTATATCAACGATAACATTCAATATTTAATGAAGCATAATGTGAAAGTTGACTTGTTGTGGTGAAAAATCATAAAGTATGATGTGAGTTTGCTAAGTCAGCAGTCAGTTTTTGGCGATTTTCAAAAGAAAGTACAAGACTTACAAGTGAATTTTCACAAGTTTTGGGCCTGTTTCACTCATTTATTAGTCAATTTCATGAAGTTGTTAGTAAATTTATAAAAGGTTGTTTGTAAAAAAGATGTCAATATCAAGCAATTATCGGTCATTTTGACGAATTCCATGTCAAAGTGGTCGACTCATACGTGACATTCAATAAGTCTGCCGCCAATTTCACTCAGTTATCGGTTAATTTTTCGAGTTATATATTGTATTTTGGCCAGCGAACGTCGTGAAATTGACCATAAGTGAATTTGATTGAGGACTGAAAATGATTGTGAAGTGAAGGGAATTGACCGTGAAATGCATGAAATTGACTGTGAAGGGAATTGTCCATAAAATGAGTGGAAATGACCATGAAGTGAAGCAACTTGACCGTCAAATGCATGGAAATGACCGTGAAGTGAAGGGGATTGACCGTGAAATGCATGGAATTGACCGTGAAGTGAAGGGGATTGACCATGAAATGCATGAAATTAACCGTAAAGTGAAGGGAATTGACCGTGAAATGAATGGAAATGACCGTGAAGTGAAGGGAATTGACCGTGAAATGCATGGAATTGACCGTGAAATGGAGGGAATTGATTGTGAAATGCATGGAAATGATCGTGAAGTGAAGGGAATTGACTGAAATTGATCGTGAAGTGAGTTATATGTTTCTTATAGTTGTGAGTCGAATTTCACTTAGTCCTCAGTCAATTCCATTCATTTTGCGGTCATTTTAAGTTAGTTCACGATCATTTTAAGTCAATTCACGGTCATTTTAAGTTAGTTCACAGCCAATTTAACTTAATTCACAGTCATTTTAGCTCAGTTCACGGTCATTTTAGCTCAATTCACGGTCATTTTAACTCAGTTCATGATCATTTTAACTCAGTTCACGGTCCTCATCAATAACTTTGTGGGTCCTCGGTCCATTAACTCAGTCGGTACTCAGTCTCTTTCACTCGGTCTTCGTTTTATTTCACATCTTATTTCGTTCTTTGTTTCAAAAACCCTCAATGCGGGCCATTTGAGCATTCAATTTGCTCATTTATTAGGACATGCCATACCATTCTATGTTAATAAAAAAATGGATTGTGGGCCGTGCGCATATATAGTATAATATACAGTGGGGTCCACAAAAAGAAAGTAAAGATTTGAATATACCTGTCGTTTGAAACTTCTTAGATGGGGGGACCATTTTCCTCCTATCTTGGATTCACAAAAGTTAAAAATGACGTGTGTGGGGTGTGTATTCTCGACTAGATAAAGGTATAACGAAAATGAGGCTTTTACTCTTGGGGTGGACAGTTAGAAAATGGGAAAGAAAAAAACTATAAAGGAAGGATTTTATAGCTAGGGTGGACAATCACAGAGGAGAAGTAATCAGAAAATGAGATTCTTTAACTAGGATGAAGGATCAAGGAGAGAAAAGAAGGAAAGACCAAATTATAGAAGTAGATGTGGCTGGCAGCATTTGAAGGTAGGGGTGCACATCGAACCGGTAGAACCGTGGAACCGGACCGGAATCGTTGGATCAGTCCGGTTTGGTCCGGTTCTAGACAGTAATGGTTCCGGTTCCGGTTCCAAAATTTTGAGAACCGTTGGATATGGATCGGTTCCGGTTTAGGGCCCTGTAGGACCGAACCGAAATGTTGATCCGAACCCTTGGAATATGTATTGATCTTCCCACACCATTTGTTTTAGGTTGGGTGTTGGTTTCCAGCCTCCACGATGCAGTGGGTTTAATGTTTTCTTTTTAAAAAAAAAATTGGGCCAAAAAAAAAAAAACCCACACAAATAAGTGATCATGAGACTGTTCATATGGTGAACTCCGATTGAATTTTGGCCCACTAAACGTGCATGTATCATTTCCTAATTTTTAGGATTGTCCATTTACATGCCCTTGAATCATTCACGTAGATCTTTTAGAGGTGTCAGATATGGACAATGGTCCATATGAATCGATTCTGTTTTCTACAAAGAATATTAGTGGAGTGCGAGGATTGATAGGAGCAACACTTGATTGCTTCTGCTATTTCGGATTTATAACTTCCTGCCATTGCATTGCTTGCTCAGCATTTTGGTTCTCCAAGACAGGGCTCTTCTGTAATTTTTGACATGTATTTTGTGGTGAGTACTTCACTGGCTTTAGATTCCTTGTGGCACATCAAATCTTTCAGTTCTAAGGCCACTTTCTCCATTGAAGGCATGAACACCTACCTTCATTTCTTTATCTAAGTACTAAATCAGAATTGAACCGCTTTGAGTACATCATTGTGGAGATCTTATACCTAAGACCCATAGAGTGGATCCAGGTCTGAATGTTTGTGGTGAATTACTAACTGGGTTGGATTTTTAAAAGCCTAGAACTGTGGAACCGATCCGGAACCAAACCGTTTTTCACGGTCCGGTTCTGGTTCGGTTCTAGGGTGCTAACGGTCTAGTTCCGATTCCAAAAATTATAAAACCGTTATTAACAGTTCGGTTTCGATTTCACCCCGAAACCGGACCGAACCGACCCATGTGCACCCCTATTTGAAGGTGCATCTGGTAAAAGCAGGGGCATTTTCGACCTTTGAAAATCTGTTCGTACAGGTAGGAATTATTCTTGGAAGCTGAAAAAAGGCGGTGGCCATAAGTGGGTCGTACAGCAGGAAATTTCCCCAGTTATTACTTTTTTGTTAATGTGCGTACGCATGTAATATTTGTTCATACGCATGTACTCAAAATTTCACACGTGGAAAGCACCTTACCCAAGTCAAACCGTCCAAAATGTAGATGTGGCAGTGGACCATCTTTAGATGGAAGTTTAGAGATCGAATTTATTGAATAGCCTAATCCATGACTAAAGGACATTTTTCAACACGTAGCTAATTTTTCATATTAGCCATCTATCAGCTGTCTACAAAATCGGAGTTCATGGCCACGTAATTGATCTGATCTTGTCGCCGCGTCTCATTTTGGACGGGATGGCTAATAACCTACAACCGACTGTAAGCTATGATCGATTGTAAACGCGTACGGATTATGTAAGGCAGGGGTAACGGCTTAGTGGGTGAGGCTCTAACCGTTAAAAACTTCTTGGGGTACAATTTTTTTGGATCAAGCTGATATTTGTGCTTCCCCTTAGTTCATGTGTTTGACCTTATAGGCAGGTTAGATGGCAAATAACCATTACAGTGAGCCCTAAGAAGTTTTTAATATTGACCCTTTAATCACCATTATTTTCATGTGGTGTGGTCCACCTGAGATTTGGATATGGCTCATTTTATAGGCTGAGCTAAAAAAATGAGCTGTCAATACTGTGGATGGCACCGACATACAGCACATACATTAAGGTGGCCCCATAGTCAGGGCCTCACCCACTAAGCACTTAGCCCCTGTCTCACCAAATGCCTGACCATTGTAAACAAGAGTTCACAGATCCATAGATCAAGTGGTAGACCGAGTGAAAGATACCTCGAACCGAGGTCTTGGCATCGACTCCCTAGTAGGGGTGGCTAACAGTGACGTGTGACATGAGAGTGGATGTGCTAACATGCTAACAAAAATGGAACGCTGACCTGCACAGGCTACATGTGAACTGTTTTGAAAACTAGTTTGCGATGAGTCTTGAAAATCTGAACGGTGCAACTTCGTGAAACCCACAACTCATCGTTTACGATGAGTTTTGAAAATCTGAATGGTGTACAACCTTGTGAAACCTCTCAGCACCAACTTTTACTTTAAACTAAAACTTTAATGGACTATTAAAAATGCAAATTAATTTTAATTTAAGTTAAAACTTGGGTAAATAGTTTCTTCTCTTGATTAAAATTTTTCTTTGTTACGGCCCACCAGAATTTTAAATCATGGAAAAAATTCAACACTCATGACACATGGTCAAAAGTGCGCACATGCATAGGTGCGTAGGTAAGCATGCCACTCTCTCTCTCTCTCTATATATATATATATATAATTGATACCAAGACCTGGTAGAAAGGAGGAATCTTTCACTCAGTCTACCACTTTAGCTATGAATCACAAGCAACTGTAGGCAACCAGCTCATTCCCTACCGTCGGATTTGTTCGAGTCTTGTGTGGATGCATGTGGTTTTTTCACTCTGCCAGCTATCAATCGACTTCTTCAAAATGATTGTAAACAAACTAACGGTTAAAATATTTTGAAAATAGACGTAAGGTTTACGGCACGAAAGCCGACTACCCCGTATTTTGGTCCCCATCTAACAGGAGGGGAGGATGATGGGGACCTTGAGGTCGGCGCGGATTCGATTCTACCTGCACCAGGACGTAGCTAGAGACGGACGGACGGACGGACGCAAACGGATTGGCTACTCCCTGCAACCAGCCCGGTGGCTGGTGGTCGGTGGGCCCACCATGATGTATGTGTTTCATCCATTTTTACGGATCATTTTTGGGCTTGATCCCAAAAATGAGAGGGATATAAATCTCAGGTGGACCACACCATAGGAAAACAATAGTGATTGGATATCCACCATTAAAATCATCCTAAGGTCCGCTGTACTGTTTATTTGACATCCAATATGTTGATTAAGTCATATAGGCGAAGATAAAGGGGAAAAACAAAAATAAGCTTGATCCAAAACTTTTATGCCCCCAAAAAGTTTTTAATGGTCGACGCTCATTCAACACTGTTTCCTGTAATGTGGTCCACTTGAGATTGGGATATACCTCATTTTTTGTATCATATCATACAATGATATGGAAAAATAGATGTACGGCGTGGATGAAACACATACATCATGGTGGGGGCCACGGAGCACCGACCACCAGCCATTGGCCGGTGGGAGTAGCCAATCCGTTTCTGAGACGGACGGTCCTGAAGGGGGACGTCCACATCCTGCCAAAGGCCTGCGGTGGAAACTTAGGTGGGGTCCACCGTGTTATTTGTGAGAAATCCACCTCGTCTATCTATTTTTTGAGCTCATTTTAGGTTACCACGCCAAAAGTAAGCAGGATTAAAGACTCAAGTGGGCCGTACTAAAGGAACAAAGTGGTGAGGGGAATTCCTACCGTTGAAACCTTCAGGGGTGGACAGTGATGTTTACATGCCATCCATACAGTTTATAACGTCATTCCTACTGTGATGAACTGAAAACAAACATTAGCATGATTCAAAACTTCTATGGCCCCACGAATATTTCAACTGTGGACGTTCAAGTCTCACGTTTTCGGCCCACTCGAGTAAATGAACTCACAAAATGGATGGACGGGGTAGATTTCTCACAAACATCACAGTGGGTCCCACCTGAGTTATTGGTGCAGGAACTTCTTTTGCGGGAAATAGGCCTCCCTGGCAGGGGCTCTGTGAGGCCCACTGTAACATCCTGAAAATAGGGCGGTTGAGTAGAAACCCAACTCCCGAGTTCCAAAATATCACTTATGTAACATAGATAATGATGAATGAATGTTATCTGTAGAAGGGCATTAAACATGATTGAGATTATATCAAAATTAGCATATCATACTCCAAAGGCGTTTAAATTATGCAAGCGGAAGACTGTGATAAGTATTTAAACTAGATAAGAGTGATAGTAAGCCCTCAGAGTATGAATGTCACTAGGTTAACAATTACAAGTTTGATTATAAAATGCACAAAATGAGAAAAATGTAATGTCTTCTATCCCAAATACCGAAGCCCCGTCGGTGCAACTCCATGTCAAATAGACCCGCCAGAGAGTTACATGTATGAGAACTCATCATCAAAAAGTAAAGTCCGGCTCCGCTTCACAAGCATCGCCCTTACCTGAAACTAAGACAGGGTCTGGCTGGTGTGTACAACACCGTCTCGTAACGTGGGAGTGAGTAGTTAATTCAGTGGAACAATAGAGTAAAGATTAACATGTTATCAAATCAGTCAAGCGGTAATGATAAAGCACTACAATGAAACATTCTTAGATACTCTTGTTAATGCAAGGATGAGATGCAATCATGATGCATGCCCTTGCTTACGTACTTCCTCATGCGAAACCGTCTTACGTTCGCGACATGCTTTCATCTCTCAGTGCTCCACATCTTCCAGGCACATGCAGTGCGATATGAACATGATCATCAAGTTGTTATTAGTCATTTTCATACAGCAAGATTGGAAAGCTAAGGTACCTCCCCTATATCAATTCCCAACAATGATCCAGTCTAGGGTCGTCAGTCCTAGCATATTTCATACGAAGTATGGTTGTAGGTCGCTGCAAGGGCTGTTACACGCAATCGTTACACCACTCCCCCATCACTAAATCAATACAGGCCTAGTTTGTACTCTTTTTATTACGAAAGGGTCGTTGCCTCCACGTAGACTTAGAGTACGCTCGAGGTCACTACAAAGGGCTGTCAGGGCTGTTACACGCAATCGTTACACCACTCCCCCATCACTAAATCAGTGTAGGCCGACAGCTCGAATAGTGTCTCATACCACCATATTCTGCTCACGAGTCTGGGTGGCTCATTGGTCACTACGGGGAGGCTCATGGCCCCAGCGTAGGCCGACAGCTTGACCACAGTGTCTTATACCACCATGTCCGGCTCATTAGTCTTAGCGGATCGAGGTATCATGGTTAACGGGATTTTCACTGGTAAGTTTGGTACTTTAGTTTCAAGCAGTAGCGTCCATACATAGTTAACATACATCGGGCTAATCGGGTTACTTGACGAGTTCGACTAGTACGAGCGCCCGTTGAGTTGATCGACATGAAGCGCATAAGTACCTCGTGTGGCCTAACCACCGTCGACAAGCAGCGCACGGCTCGGGTTCGTCAAACACGTCCTACGTGGCGAATAGGTCTCGGCCACGAACTTAAGGCGTATTACCGATTGCCTGGACTATATAATAGCTCTAACCATATTCCATTACATCAAATATTTATATGAAATACTCAAAGCAGTAGCGGAGCAATAGTTCAAATTATACTATCATTTGCGTATGTTCTGAAAAGTAATGTAAACATGAATTCTCACATGTTCAATTCATAAACAAACAGTCATTAGCATATGACATACATGGAGGAAATCATACACATTGTTAAGGAGATTGAGAATCATATTTCAATTCGCATACAGGTACACCTTACTAACTACAACTCATTCAGACATTTTTACCAACACTTAGCCTACACAATTCATCATACAAGTTATATATCAGGTAACATACATATTAGGGCAAATCCTTTCGTCAAAGGGTTGTTGCCTAAACAATCATCATATATCCATGACAGTTAGTCGTGGAGAGCACGAATGCAGTTTCTACTCATTCGGTCATTATCACAAACACTTAGACTACACATACTAACATACATAGCGTATGTTGACTAAGACATGCATTAAGGCGAACTCTTTCGCCAAGGAGTCGTCACACATATAACTAGCATATACATATGGCAGTTAATCATGGCAAACACAATTTCAGATTTTATACGTATACCATATTTTATATAAATACCAAGAATAAGATAAACTCTACATAATACGTACATAACTGAAACACAAAACAGACTTCGCATTCTACATGTGACATAGCATTCAGATCATGAATTTATCATTATCCGGCATTGAAAGCGTTAAAAATCATAACCTAAGCATCTATAGTCCGCACCTTACGCCGTATAAGCGTAACGAACTCGTTAGAGACTCTAAGTCTTCGTATACGTGGAATATCAATATGTAATATAAGCTAGGTTAGCTATCTAGCTACTAGCATCAATGGAAACCCTAAAATAAGCTAGGCTTATGTTTTTCTTACCTAAAAATGAAGTCAGAATCGCCGTAGTAGCGACACGGATGTGATGAATAAACACGTACAATAGCAGAAGCGATTCTCAAGAATAACTCTCACACATTCACTCACCTTCTCTCTCTCTTTCCTTCTCTTTCTTTCTTCTCTCTCCCTTAGGTTTAGGAAATTCGTATGGGATATGAGAGAAGGGGTTTAAGCCTCTTATATAGGCTCTAAATTGATGAAAATGGCTCCAGGGCCATGGTATACTTAAGTTATAACCAAATCGGATCTGTTCCGATCCAACGGAGTATTCCTGGAGGTCTTTTTATTAAATGCGGTCGGACTTAAGCTCACTAGTATAGGATCTAGGTCTAGCTAAGTTTTCAGTCCAATTGGGTTTACAGATCGACCGTGACGGACCAGCTTCAATTCAACGGTTACCGAAATTCAATCAGGGCCACAAGTACTTTGACATGTATGGGCCACCTTTCCTGATCCGAGGGTGAATTTGGGTTAAAATCTAACGGTCAGAACGCTTGGAAACATCGCGCAAACGACACGTTCCAGATTACTTAAAATTATATTTAATTTCTTAAAAATTTTTATTTTCTCACTCTCTTCACTCCGGACTCAAGGAAATGGTCTCAGGACATCGTTTGACCTTGATTTTCGAGGAGATAGTCAAGTCCAACTAGGCGATCATAATTGTTTAAGTTCATCGCTATCAGACTTTCGACATGCGGTCCAGGTCCGATACGGAGTTTCAAGGTGCTCCCGATAGCAACTGGGTTTAGAGATTGATCCTAGATTTTAGAGTAACATAGCGTTAACAATTATATAGGTTTTGGGTCTTACAGATCGTATTTAAAGTGGTTGGTGCTAATTTTATAAGTAATCTAGTTTAGTGCTAGTTAATACTCGCCTAATTTCTAAAGGATTTGATTCTAAGAGATTTCTGCTCGAGGTGGTACTCGGGCCTTTGTAGTTTATATAGGAAGCGATTCAAGCTATTAATACTTAACTAAATTATGCCCTAATTACAACAGAATAAGGTCCTAGGGCAGTTCTATGTCTAAGGACGTCCATTGCCAAGTTGAGAAAAATTCGACATGTTACACCCACTGTGATGTATGTTGTTTTATCCATGCCGTCCATCCATTTTGATCTGCTTCAAATTTGATTAATGTTTAAAATAAGCTTGGAAAACTGATGGACAAAGTGGATTTCACATGGACATTTTGGTTGGCCCACAAAGGTTTCAGCTACTGAGAGAGTGGGGCATCTTGGATCTCTCAATTTATTGGGCTCCTGTCCTATATTGAGCTGGTGAAGTACTATTCCATTTGAATTTTTGGTGGCCTAATTTCTGGGCAGCCAAACATGGGGGTGCGTCTAATGAATGAGTGGACTGGACACATCATGGTGGGCCTCACATGACTCAGCAAGCACCGACTCAACCCAACGAACCAGCAAACACTGCTTAGGAATATAGGTTGCCCCCTACTTTTGTGCAAAGGTGGGCCATGCCGGATCAAAGGGGATGCAAACCAGTATTGTGGGTGACATGTACCAGTTTCAGATGGTACTAACAACAGTTGAGATTGCGAACATGTACAGCATACCATGAATTGTCCGAATGGTAGACTCACAAGAGTTTCAACACAAGGTCACGCTTACCATGAATTGTCTTGGTGGTAGACTCACAAGAGTTTCAACACGAGGTCATGGGTTCAAGTACCCACTGTTGTGAAATCCAACTGCGGTATGAGTGTGAGTGAAAAAAAAATAAAAAAATCCTAGCAATGAATTAGATGAAACATAAGGAGAACTCTTGGAAGATAAAAAAAACGAAGAATTAGTATGTATGGCGAGACATGTTACCAATGCTACAAATTTCAATATCAATGCTATTGCCCACATTGAACTGATTATCGCTTATATACGGAGTAAACTGCAAAAAGTGACTGTCATAAGAGGTAACATGATAGGTTGCTCCAAAATCTAGATACCATGCCAGGTCATGCAGTAAGGAGCTATCATTGCTGCATAGGACTGCATTTGTGGGTAGTAGGATTGATCAAGGCGATAAGGGCAGTTCAGTGCGGTGTGACCAACACCATTACAAATCTGATAGAGGGTGGTACGTGGCCTCATGAGCTCAGGTTACATCTGTCAGTGTAAGGCAAGGCGCAGGGAGGAAAAGCGACCACTGGAGGGGGGAAGACTTGCAAAGTGGGGCATTTCATGAAAGTAGAGATATTGTGGTGGGAAAAATTGAGGGCAAGGAGAGGACTACTGATGGCGGTTTCTAGGTTTGGAATTGTTGAGGTGAGAGGTAGAGGAGGATAGGTGGCCTTGAGAATTAACACTTTAGATTTGGAGTCAATCTTGGCCTAAAAATGTTCAAGCTGTGACTCATGACTCAATAATAGGTTATAGAGTGCTTAAAAGCTATCCTTGTGCACCTTAGCTGTGACAAACTGAAGATATTCACTAGATAAACTGCCAAGAATGTAATTGAATACTTTAGAATCACTAAAAGGTTAGTTAATAAAGGTAAGGCGATCAGAGTAGATCTTTTGGAAATAGTCCAAGATAGAGTTGTCACCCCTTTGCATGTATGCAAAACGCATTCGAATCCCTCAACTATCAGCTCTCATACATGTCCTCTTTCTATAGTTGTTTCCTTGATTACTTTGAAAAAAAAACGGGTAACATATAATCGTGTAAAGCTGTATCTTACCTTAAATTGTTGATCCTAAAAGATAGGATCTGATAGCTATTGTAACAATATATATCCTAAATTTTAGGATCTCAACCTTGTACATGTGTTTTCCTAAACTACAGAAAACGCAAGCAAGTTTTCCACAAATCATAAACTCTGTTATGGTATCAGAACCATCCAACCTCCCATAGACTGATCCCCTTTCTTTTCTAGTCTTTTCTTCCTCCTACAACAATGGCGTCAACCAACTGCTCTCTCTCTAACTCAACCTTTTCTAACTAGAACCAGACTCTCTCAAACTACTCAAGTTAGTTCAACTCTTCCCACCGTTCCCACTCTTTGACGATATCTTTTAGGAGGTGACAAAGGTATGGTTCACGAGCATAAATTTCAGTAAAGAACATCTTTGCTAGAGTGCTCCAAAGAGTATGAGAAGTATGATGATTAATGAAAAAGCAAGGAGAGGCTTAGAGAGAATGGCGAGGAGCCAGCTCATGATGAGCTGATCCATGCAAAACCACTCAAAATATTGAGGGTTGGGAGTACTGTCGGGAAGTTTCTACTGGGAGGAGGGATAGAGCCATCTAAAGAGCCTGTAAGATCATGACTATTGAAGATCAGAAGCAAGGTTGCATGCCAAACCAGGTAGTTTTCTCAAGTCAGTTTGATGCTAGTGATCTTAAGGGTAGGAAGAGTTGAACTAGCTTGAGGAGTAGTTTAAGAGAGAGTCTAGCTCTAGTTGGAAGAGGCTAAGTTAGAGAGAGAGGAGTCAATCGACGCCATTGTATAGGAGGAAGAAGAGACAAGAGAAGAAAGGGGATCGGTCTATGAGAGGTCAGATGGCTTTGATACCATAATAGATTTTGTGATTTGTGGAAAACTTACTTTCTTCGTATTATTCAAGTATACATATGTGAGGAACGCTCAACTACGCACCGGTTTGCATGTCATTACGTGCGAACCTTCCTATCAACCGTCGGATTAGGCAAACGGTCTGGATGAAGGCGCTCTTAGGGCAAACTTAATAGAGTGAGTTTCTTTCTCTCGCACGCCTCTTCACCCTCTCTGAAGGATGCGGCGGAAGCATTTTCACATGAAATTCTTTTGTTGGGATGCTAGGTAAGTCCCACCAAGATGTTAGTGATAAATCCATCCCGTCCATACATTTTTAAAAATAATTTTATGATATGAACCCAAAATTAAGGTAGATCAAAATCTTAAACGGGCTACACAATGTTGATTGAACTCTCACCATTAAAAACTTCCTGGGGCTACTAAAATTTTGGATCAAGTTGATATTTGTGTTTTTTTTCCATCATCCAAGTCTTTATGACCTAATCTACAGGTTGGATGTCAAATAAATATCACGGTGGGCCCTAAAAATTATTTAACGGTGAGAATCATTATCACTGCTGCTTCCTGTGGTGTGGTCCACTTAAGATTTAAATCTGCCTCAGTTTTGTGATAATGGCCTGAAATGATAAGGAAAAATGGATGGACGGGGTAGATTTCTCAAAAACCTTATGGTGGGCCCCACTTAAGTTTCTAGCGCGCAAAAGCCTTTTGCAGGAAATCCGTGCTTGAAAATTGCGCCACAAACTTTATGCGAAATCCTTTCACATTGCGCTGGAAACATAAGTGGGACCCACCGTGATATTTTTAAGAAATTCAGTCCGTCCATCCGTTTTATGAGATCATTTTAGGACATGCATACAAAAAAAGAGCCGAATTCAATACTCAAATGGGCTCAAAACGTGAAGATTGAACTTACACAATTGAAATATTCGTAGGTCATAGAAGTTTTGAACAAGGATAATATTTGTGTTCTCTACTAATCCTAGTAGGAATGACGTTATGAATGGTATAGATGACATGTAAATATCACTATAGACCCAAGAAGGTTTCAACAGTAAGAATTTCCCGAACCATATTTTCCTTTAGTACGGCTCACTTGAGCTTTGGATATTGTTCATTTTTGGTAAAATGTCCTAAAATAAACTCACAAAACAAATAAACGGGAAGGATTTTTCACAAACATTACAATGGCCCCCGCTTGGGTTCCCAGCGCAGCAACTTCTTTTGTAGGAAATCCACGTCTGGCGCCGATTAGCTACCGACAGGTTGAGTAACCAGACTCCCTGATGAAGTGACATCGCCACGTTCTGTGGGCCACACCATGATGTATGTTTTGTATCTACACAGCCCATCCATTTGGAGAGATCATGTTAGGGCGTAATCCAAGGAATGAGTCAGATCCATAGATCTAGAGGACCCCACCACAGAAAATAGTGGTGAGAGTGACGCCCACCATTAAAAAGTTCTTAGGGCCAAGAAAGTTTTCGTCAAGCTAATATTTGTGTTTTCCCTTCTTTCATGTATGCGATTAACACATGAATAAATTGGATCTTAAATAAAAACAATGGTGGACCTTTTGAAGGTTTCAACGGTAGGCGTCACTCTCAACACTGTTTTCTATGGTGGGGTCCACCCCAGCCTTGGATCTACCTCGTTCTTTGGACCATATCCTAAAATGATCTCTCCAAATGCATGTACGGTGTGGATACAACATATACATCATGGTGGGCCCACGGAACTTGGTGACGTCACTTCCGTAGCGAGTCTGGCTACTCAACCTCTGTAAGTATCCAATCCGCGTTATCTACTCAACCTCTGTTGGTATCCAATCCCCCTCGGCTACTCAACCTCTGAATCCAATCTGCATCTTCTCATGATGCACGCACTTTGCTAAGTTCGCTATAAATCTAGGTGGGGCCCACCATGGTGTTTTTGAGAAATCTATCCTATTCATCCATTTTTTGAGCTCATTTTAGGACTTGAGACTAAAAGTGAGCAACGTATTGTACTCAATTGAGCCGTACCGAAGGAAAAGGGGGGTAGGAAAATTCCTACCGTTGAAACTTCCTTGGGTCTACAATGGTATTTATATGCCATATATACCATTCATAACATCATTCCTACTAAGATTAGCTGAGAACACAAATATTATCCTGATTCAAAACTTCTGTGAGCTACGAATATTTCAACTATGTAAGTTCAATCTTCACGTTTTCGGCCCACTTGAGTATTGAATTCGGCTCGTTTTTGTATGCATGTTCTAAAATGATCTCATAGAATGGATGGACAGATTGGATTTCTCAAAAACATCACGGTGGGTCCCACTTAGGTTTCCAATGCAATGTGAAAGGCTTTTGCAGAAAATTTGCAGTGCTATTTTTTCAAGCGCGGATTTCCTGTGAAAGCCTTTTGTGCGCTAAGACCTAAGTGGGGCCCAACATAATGTTTTTGAGAAATCGACCCCGTCCATCCATTTTTTCTAATCATTTCAAGGCAATATCCCAAAATTGAGGCAGATCCAAATCTTAAGTGGACCACACCAAAGGAAGCAGCATGATCATGATTCTCACCGTTAAATATTTTTTAGGGCCCACCGTGATATTTATTTGACATCCAACCAATAGATTAGGTCATAAAGACTTGGATGATCGAAAAAAACACAAATATTAGCTTGATCCAAAAATTTGGTAGCCCCAAGAAGTTTTTAATGGTGAGGGTTCAATCAACACTGTGTGGCCCACTTGAGATTTTGATCTACCTTAGCTTTGGGTCCATACCATAAAATTATTTTTAAAAATGTATGGATAGCATGGATTTATCACTAACATCTTGGTGGGACCCATCTAGCATCCCAACAAAATAAATTCATATGAAAAGGCTTCCACCGCATCTTTTGGAGAGGATGAAGAGGCGTGCGAGAGAAGAAAACTCGCTCTTTCAAGCTCGCGCTAAGAGCGCCTTTATTTCATCAGATCTGATGGTTGATAAGAAGGTTCGCACATAATGACGTGCGAACCGGTGCATAGTTGAACGTTCTCCTACATATGTACACACGTTTGAGATCTTATAGTTTAGTATCTATATTGTTATAACAACTATCAAATCCTATCTTTTAAGATCAACAATTTAAATAAAGTAAGGTACAACTTTACATGTTATCCATTTTTTACAACTATTCAAGAAAACAGCTAGAGGAGGAGGACGTGTATGAGAGCCTAGACTTGAGGGCTTCATATGCGTTCCACATACAGGCAGAGGAGGAGACAACCGTGCCTTATTAGTGACCTGTACCCCCCGGCCTAATTATTTGAAGCCCTACTTGTCAGTATTGCAAACTTTGATGCTCTGGCATAGTGTAAGGATGATACACGACCGCTTAGAAATTGCAAAACATAGCATATAATTCAAATCAGATTGTCCATATTATGTGTCCCAGTTCCAGATATATCATGAAGCTTATTTGATTATCTGACTATGTTTGAACTCATGCCCCAAAAATCAACTACTGCATTAGGTTGGGCGTACTATGAAGATTGCCTTGTGTAAAAATCAACTACATCCAACTCATTGAGAGAGCCACACGTGTATTTTACCATTTAGCAATGGCTAGACAATATTTTCCATGGTGTGGCCCACCTGATTAATAGATGGGCTGATTTTTAGATAAGGTGATCCTCATGATGGGTCAACCTGCTAGCAGGGTGGGACATCGCATTCAGTCAATAAATTTGGAAGTAATCAGGTGGGTGGACCATAAGACGTGGTCCAACTGGTTAGACTTGATACCTCGATAATTAAACTAAAAAAAATTATTATTAATATTTAAAATAATTATTATTAGAAAATAGGAATACTGGACAATCCAGAACATGTGGTTGCTGGCATAGTGACAAATAGAGATTTTCAGATTTTGAGTCTTCTTCTTCTTCTTCTTCTTCTTCTTCTTTTTTTTTTTTGGGTTTTTGTTTTTTCTCACAGTATCATCAAGAAAACCTGGCTGAAAATAAAATATTTATTATAAATTACTAAATGATTTAAAAAATTGAGTATAAAAGTATTAACTGAATTATGTTAACGTCTAAATAATATTCCATTAAAGTCAGGTGGGCAACTCATCAGGTGAGCCACAAGTAAGCTGAACGTAGGCCATTTGGATACTTTAAAAAAAAAACCATCCATCCTATGCATATAAGGGTGGCCCACCTGATATTGGGCCTAGCCATCTCCTCTCTTGACTACCTTATTCACCACTCAGATGCCCCACAAACTTCCCATGTTGGCATTTTTAGATTCTTTTTCAGAGCCAATTGGGAGGTCCAAAACTGCACAGATACACACAAGAATTACACTAGTAGCCATCTGATTTTCCCTTCAAATTTGGACCTCACCATTTAAAGGAAAACATCCCTCATCCATCAATTGGATGACTATGATTGCTAGATTGTTAAAAATTTAGAGATCTGCTCCATTCACACAGTGCCCCACAATGGGATGATCTGGATAGAGTACCACATGCGAGTAGGATGAGCCCTCAGCCATTTATTGAAAGTGGTGGTGAGCTATCATGGGAGTTTGGTTCCTTGTTTCAACATTCATGCTGAGGTTCCTGGTTCTTTGCCTGGCACCCAAAAGGGGCACTGGACACTGCAGTTGCCAAAATCCAGGCAATCCATCTGGTGGACCCAACCGTGGATTGATCGCAGTCTGCATGGTGAGAATTTCCCAGTCCAATAGCAACATGTAATTTCTGATTTTAAGTGAAATAGCATATGAAAGAGTTCACCATACATACATCACATGCGGATAGGATATCAATTTTTCAACTTACACCGTAGCTGCACATGGTCATACGCAGAGAATGAATTACTGTTGTGAGGGAATTTGGGTAACTTAGCATCCCGACCATCTGATCAGAAGATATACTCCGGCACTTCAAGGGGAAACTGGGCCACCTCCACATTAAAGTGTCTTCCTTTGGGGTCCTCCAACCTTAGAGCCAAACAATCAATGTCTCAGTAAAACAGGATCTAACAAATGCAATTTGTAAGCAGGTTTTGATTTTTGTTTTGATAAAATAAACAGCCAGTTGGATGTGTGGCTAGTAAATCCACACCATCCAAGTCGTAGCCCTACTTCGTGTGGCCCATGGTGCAAAAGCAATCCTGATTCACTAATCTAAGCATCTGATTAATAGGATTATCCTTGATTTCCGATGTGGACCATTAGAAGTTTTTATTTTTTACAAAAAAACATTTGGAGGCCACAAATGGACAGCTTCCAAAATGACGAGCTTTCATTTGTACATGAAACTGTATATATTTTTGCAATCCAAATGAGCATAACTCAAGGGCAAGTTTTCTCAAACCCAAAGAGTATGACAGGGACACTTTGGCCTAGTATGGAGGGCCAAGATCGTGACATCTTTGATCCAGTGGATCGTGGCCCACTCTACCATCATGCTATGATCACCAAAAGGCTGATAAATAATATTGGTCTGATCTTAGTGGATCACACATCTATTACTGTTTATTTTATATATATATATATATATATATATATATATATATATATATATATATATATATATATATATAGTTTTTCATGATGAAACTAATGGCATAAGTTTGACGCCGGCTACCAACCTAATGTAACCCTCCTCCTTTATTCGGGCTTAGGACCGACAAAACTCGCCAAGAGTTTGCAGGAAGAGATCTCATGATGTCAATTGTTTGCAGATGACATAGTTTTGATTGATGAGAGTGAAGGTGTAAACGCAAAGCTAGATTTATGGAGGGGTGCTTTAGAATCAAAAGGATTTAAAATTAATCGGCCTAAAACAAGGCGTATTGGGTGCAATTTTTTATTTTTTTTGAAGGATAACAAAACTTTTATTAAAAGTGAAAAACAATAGCAAACAACAACCAAAAGTCAACAACAAAGGCAGGCTGAAGCAACAACAAAAGGGACGCTGAGACAGCGACCCGACTAAAACAAGGAATTAGCTAACATTGTTGACTAAGAAGTTTCCCAAAATGATCAGTTTTGATAATTTGGGTAGATAATTAACAAGAATACAGATTGAGATGTTGACATAGAATTCAAGCTGGGCACAAGAAATGGACATGCGTGTCTGGAGTTTTATGCCATTGCCGTATGCCACTCATATTGAAAGGGGAATTTTATAGGATAGCCAAGGACCAGCCATGCTGTAAATGACATAATGTTAGGCAATTAGTTAATGAACAGTTCATAGGACGTGTAGCTGAAATGAGGAGGTTGAGATGGATGAGTGGCAAGACGGGGAAGGATAAAATTAGAAATGGATGCATTCAAGGGAACTTACAAGTAGCACCAATAGGTAATAAGATGAGGTGAAGTAGATTGACATGGTTTGCTCGTGCAATGGAGACCAAGAACTGCGCCAATTAGTAGTGAGTTCGTACAAGTTGAAGGCTCTAAGAGGGCAAGGGGAAGGCCTAAAAGGACATGGGTGGAGGTAGCAAGAAAAGAACTGACGTTATGGCCCTTGGAGTTTTAACACCGGGTCAAGGGTTCGAGTACCCATGGTTGTGAAATCCCACGGTGTGCGTGTGTGGGGTGTGTGTGCGTGTGGCGTGAGTGTGTGGGGGTATGTGTGCGTGTAAAAAAAAAAAAAAAAAACTGACGTTATGGCCCTTAATAGCATGGAATGATGGAAAAAGATTCATGTAGCCAACTCCAATTAGTTGAGAATTGGGATAAGGCTTAGTGTTTACACCCATTTTCTGTACCCTGATGTGGACCAATGAGAAGCCGCCACATGTTGGCACTACATAAATAATACTGGCGGAAATCCTACTCACACTCGGGAGTATCTTCATTTTGATCTTCTTTCAACGTCATGCATTCTGGTATTAATGTGGAAGCACAAACCCATATGCGTGCCTTTAGAGGAGGAAACCGACGGATGACACGTGACCATGATTAACATGCTAATTAATGAGGCAACATGCCCAACGCGTCTACAAAAGACCCGTCGAGAGAACGTATCTTGTCACAGATTTGGCTATGATACACTCGGCGAGGCCATCTCTCACAGTCCTTCCAAAATGGAAAATCTTTCCAAAGACGTTTGGAGAATCTGCGACGTTTCAGAAGGTTCGAAATATCCAAAGATCGTACCCTTATCCAAGCAAATCTAGTTATGGTTCGGACCCAAATCAAAAGAGAATGGACATCAGCCAGATTGGATCCTAAGCCATACATTAATCGAAATTAAAAGAATGGGAGAGCTCGACGAAAGATTTGATCCAACCCATTTCCGATGACAAATCAATATCAGGTGGATTCAGTCCGTCCAACACCTCAATCGAAAGAGACAGAGAGACCATCCAAATGCATGGCCATGATCGATTTCAGGTCCGGGATCAACCATAAAGGTTCCCCTAATTGACCTCGATTTTGATTAGTGGGCCACAAAGATCTCCCATAAAGGGATCAACTACGAGAAGAGATCCAAAAAGTCAACGGTTATGGATCTATCAGGAGTCTTTCCTATTCGGAATGGCATACCGTAAACGTGGAGGATCCAAGATCAGCAAGGAAACACATTGAGGGTTTTACCACCTTGACAAGCTATAAAAGGAGCAAACGAAGAAGAGCTTGAGGCCCTACGCCAAACATACCTATCTACTTTTCAATTTATCTTTCATTTATTGTTTTTTTATCTTAGCATAACCCAACTTAGTTTTAGCATTCTCGCTATTGTCTAGTGTCCATTGCTATAGTATCGTAGGATTAGATTAAATGTCCATAACCCTAAGTTATTGGATCCCGATCAACTGACTTCTTACTTAGGTGATCACACCTATCCGGTCACATCTTGCTAACCATTCGCCTTAATCATCTGTTTTGACAGATGGGTCAGGTTTTTATCTCTCGATTGCGTATTTCCTTATGTTGTTTTCAATACTTTGTTGATTGTAATGGGCCACATATTTAGTAAATGAAATCAGACTGTTCAACCATTTTAATTTATTTGTTCATCTTCATTCTTTTAAGAAGTGTGTTGCGAATGTACAGGTGAAAGAAAAAGTCCTTAGACACAAGTATCCATTCGGAAGGGATAACCCCTACCCTTTCACAAATCGCCTGATCGGTGATCACAACCGGCAGTTGAGAGAATAGATGGATCCTGCGTCCAGTCTCTAATCAGTCTGACTCAACATGGAGGGCACCAGCGTTCAATCAAACATTGAGTCGAGTAGACTTTGGCACGCCCACACATATCATAATCACACATGAAATCCGAATACAGGCCCTCAATCACACGTGGCCTTGTGTTTGATTGAATTTCCAACAACACTTGGATGATGATGATGGTTCTTATTTATTTTTTTATTCTTTCTTTTGAAGAATGCAAATATAATAAAGGGAGTCAGGGCAACTCGAAAACAGAAAACAAGCAAACAACAAAGAAGCCAGGTAGAAACCAACTAGGGTTCATAAACCAAGGTTTTCTTAAAGTTTAAGCTAACTTGGGGAGCAAGTTACTATGGCTAATAAATACGTAATCCCTAGGGTTTTGATTATTGAATATTATGATTTTTCTTGCTAAGTTATATTGTCAATTTCCAGTACATAAATTGAAGGAACACGATTGATTCTTGCTACTCTTTGGCAAAATCTCTCATTTTTGAGGCTGACGTTTATTTCTTGTTGACATTATTCAGGTTTTCATCGAGAGTGTTTTCTCCAATTTGCCACTAACGTAATCGCCCAGTCGTCGTCACAATCTCTTATGCTATACAGCCTGATCCACAGTTTCCATGGCACAAATCAGGCCACATCAGCGATGTAGTTCCAAACGGCTCAATCAAATGTCAAGTAGGAATGCAACAACAATCGGAAAGGGGAACCGTGCACAAATGGAAATCAAGGAGAGACATTCTGCAAGATCTAAGGAAAAATCACATGCTATGATAAAATCAGAGAGAAGGGATGCATATCCATTGCTTCCACAAGGTATTCTCAAGTTTACAATAAAAACATACATCACTGTATCATATATAAAACACATACCCAAGATAGAAAAGAAAGTAAGGAATGGATGTCCATTCCTTCCACAAGGTATCCTTAATTCTCAAGTTACAATAATGGCAAATGATGCAGGACATGGAAAATAAACTTATGCAAGATCTCAGGCGTTAGATTATACTAAGTTCAGAAAAAATTACAGAAAATTCCACATCCCACACAAAAGCTCAAGTATTCAACAAGGGGAATCGGCATGGGTCTAGGCATACACGGGCTAGGACTGGATCAGTAAAATTATGAACCAAACGACACTCGATGATAAGTAATAATCAGCCACATATGCACAGAAATCAGTCCCTAACCCAAGGGATTCACCAATTTCAATCCAAAGAACCCTAGGGTGAAAAAAGGTGCAAACAAATTAGGGAGAAACACAATCTAGGGCTAGGGTTCATAAAAAATAGACATGAGAGGATAAAAGAGAATGAAAACTTGAGCTAAAAGATGATCCCATGTGTTGACAGCGGGCCTGGGGCGCTCGCACGTGCGCAGGTACCTGGCCGCACGTGCAAGGGGGCGACGATTGCAAAAAAACTCTCCTTGGCCTTGGTCGGCCAGGGGTATGCTCCAAAACCCCTAAGTTTCAGGTCGATCCGAGCTACGGCCTGTACGTGGTGCTCCGCCGAAGTTTCAACCCTCCTGCAAGGCCGAAATCTGAAATTCAGCTACAAAGAAGAAATCTACAGCAACTAAAGACGAATTTGAAGTACGAAGGATGGTGGAAGATGAAAAGAGAGATGAGGGAGGATGGGGGTGAGTCGGGGTCAATGTGGCTTCACACCACGGTAGTTAGCCATTCGAAAAGGGAGGGCTTCGCACCCACTTGAATTCCCCCACAACTCACGAAGAGAGCAAAAAAATAAAACAGAAATTTTTATTAAGCTTGAATGAATCAAAACAACTACAAGGGGTGCCTATTTATAGGAAAACCCTATACTCAAAAACTCGCGTCATATGCGTAACCCATTACTTGGCGATGAAATAAGCCAAAATAAAAACCAATCAAAGAAATCTAAAGCATTCATGATGTTTTAAATAACATAAATAAGCAAAACCTAAAATATGATCTAAATCTGACTAGTGGGCCACGATCATGAGATCCTATGATGGGCTTTTCTTAACTATCGGGCCCACTTCGACGAACCAAAACTTTGCTTTTTAGCTAGGAGGCCCTCTCTGAACGTTGTTATCCATCCAGATCGATGGCGGGGCCATCCGTCTTCGTGCGTACGTGCGTATGGGGGGCGGCGTGTGCATGCGTGCATGTGGAATGTCCCCATCAACTCTCCCTAGCTGCGAAGATTTCGTCACTGGCGAAACAAAACTCTTAAATGATGTCAGGATCAAGTCTCTGAAGCTCCTCCTCAGTGAGCCACGTGTTGTTTGAAGTTGGGCGTGACTTCCATTTAACCAGGTACTTCTGAAACCCGCCGTCTGACGTTGAAACTATCTGATGGTCCAAGATATCCTCTATTTCCTCTCTGGGTGTGGGAATGTTAGATAAGTGAGCTAGAGGCTAGGAAGAAAAGTCGGAAAGAGGCCATGTATCACAAGACAGGTCTGGGGAATCAGGATGGGTGGGCGAAGAGCCGGACAAAGTATCAATGGTTCCCTTAAAAGCAACTAAATCCTCCACATTGAATGTTGAACTAATTTCCATGGATGGTGGAAGATTTATCACATGCGCATTGAGATCGTTTCGTTTTATAATTTTGAAGGATTCAGCGCTAGGCGTGTGCAATTTACAAACGACTCCCTGAGGATACCGCTCGAGTCTAATGCGGACCATCACAGAGTCCCTTATATTGAATTCCTTAAAACGTTTATGCTAGTCTGTAGAAAATTTATAATGTTCATTACTAGTAATGATCTTTCGTCTGATTTCTTGATGCACTGAATGGATGTGATGCGCAAAAGACTTTGCAGACTCTAATGGCCTATGGGACAAATACATAGAGACAAGATCAATAGGCTTCCTAGGCTTATAACCAGTAATAACTTCAAAAGGACTTAGACCAGTGGATCTATTGAGAGAACTATTGAATGCAAATTCGACTATGGGTAGTACGGCGTCCCATGTCCTGGTGTGTTCTCCCACTAAACATCTGAGCAAACTCCTTAGGCTCCTATTAACCACTTCAGTCTGACCATCGGTCTGAGGGTTGTAGGCAGAAGAAAATTGGAGCCTAGTATTCATCATGTGTCATAGTGTCTTCTAAAAGTAACTCATGAATCGTATGTCATGGTTAGACACTATGGTTTTAGGTAACCCATGCAGTTTGACGACCTCACTAAAGAACAACTTAGCAACATGAGATGCATCAGAGGTCTTAGAATAACGAATGAAGTGGGCCATTTTAGAGAAACGGTCCACGACAACAAACATGGAATCGTGTTTTTTAATAGTCTTGGGGAGTCTAAACACGAAGTCCATATTGATGTCCTGCCAAGGGATGAATGGTACTGACAAAGGTGTATATAATCCTGTATTTTGTTTCTTTTGTTTTGTCAGTTGACAAGTACGACATTGCCCTATAATTTTGGCCACGTCTTACTTGAGGCTTGCCTAATGAAACATATCCTCAACTAGGGCAATAGTCTTGTCTTGACTGAAATGACCCACTACACCTCCCGAATGTAACTCCCAGACAAGAAAATCGCGGAGAGAGGTACGTGGTATGCACAGGCGGTCACTCCTAAACAAGTATCCGTCCAAAATCAGGTATTCACTGCTAGCTCTTGATGGACTCTCTAACAACGACATGTACACAACTCCAAAATCTGGACACTTAAAATATTCTTCTTTGATGCGCTCGAGGCCCGTAACTTTGACACTCATGGAGTTGAGTAATGCGACTCGACGACTCAACGCGTTGGCAAGCTTATTCTCTACACTGTCCTTGTGCTTAAGCACAAAAGTATACTCTCGAAGGGATTGGACCCATTTGGCATGCCTAGGGTTTAATTTCTTCTGAGAGTTTAGATATCTCAAGGCCTCATGATTTGAGAATAAGACGAATTCTTGCGGCAATAGGTAGTGATGCCAATGGCGCAATGATTGCACTACCGCATATAATTCCTTGTCATAGGTGAAATATCTTTGTTTTGCCTCATTCAGTTTCTCATTGAAAAAGGAAACGGGGTGGCCTTCCTGACTAAGTACTCCTATGCCGACTCTAGACGTTGTCACATGCAAATTTAAAAGCTTTTGAAAATTTCGGAAGTCGCATTACTGGAGCTTTAGTCATTTTGACCTTTATCTCTTGGAAGGCCTTCGAGGCTGCCTTTGTCCATTGGAATTCTCCTTTCTTTATGCAATTTGTTATAAGAACCATAATGAAACTGAAACCTCGAATGAACCGCCTACAGAAGGTGGCTAAGCCGTGAAAGCTACGCACCTCATGAATATTACGGAGTTCAGGCCAATTGACGATGGCCTTGACTTTCTCGAGATCCGCCGATACGCCCTCGGCTGGCACAATAAAACCTAAGAAGATCACACTATTAAACAAAAACGCGCACTTCTTTAGGTTGGCGTACAACTTCTCTGCCCTAAGGATCCTACAAACCTGTCTCAATTGGTTGAGGTGTTGTTCTTTGGTCATGCTATAAATCAAGATATCATCAAAATATACAATCAAGAACTTTCCCATGAAGGGCCTCAACACTTGGGTCATCACACGCATGAAAGTGCTTGGGGCGTTAACCCGAAAGGCATAACTAGCCACTCGTATAGCCCATTCTTTATCTTGAAGGCCGTCTTCTATTCATCACCCGGGCGTACACGGATTTGGTTATAACCACTTTTGAGGTCAATTTTTAAGAAGATAGTAGCATTGGCCATCATATCCAACATGCCATCAAGATGCGGTATGGGGAACCAATACTTGACGGTGATTTTGTTGATGACTCTACTATCAACACACATCCTTCATGTGCCATCCTTCTTAGGTGTAAGAAGGGCGGGCACGGCACACGGTCTCGTGCTCTCGAATGAAACCCTTCTCTAGGAGCTCATCAATTTGCCTCTTCAACTCAGCATGCTCCTTTGGGTTCATTTTGTAATGCGGGAGGTTTGGTAGAGTCATCCCAGGGATTAAATCGATAGCATGTTGTATATCCCTCATAGGGGGAAGCTCATTCGGTAAATCATCAGGGAAGACATCACGAAACTTATGTACTACCTGAATGGCCTCGGTAGGTAACTCTACACTAGCCTTTGGTATACTCTCCCTAGCCACAAGGAATTGGCCTTAGCACTAGAATCGCAAAAATCAAACCGCCATCCCACAGACGCTTTGAGATATTGCTCAACATCCAACACTACTTGATACAATTGTTCGATAGCGTATGTCTTTGGCGAGCAATTCTCTCAAAATGTCAGGACTAATGCCCGTTTTAAAACGAGCAAAGGTGAGTACGGGGTCCTTATTAACCTCACAGCGGGTCAAGTACTCTTCAAATTTCTCAATATAGTCAGCAACACTCATGGAACCCTGTCGAAGAGACTACCACTCCTCAATCAACCGCAGGCAATAAGAGAAAGGGAGGTACTTCTCTTTAAGCGTTTCTTTCATTTATCCCCAATGGACTATGGGGAGTTTCCTCACTCTTTCTTTCTTTCACTCAATTGTCGCCCAAAACTTCTTTGCTTGGCCCACAAGCTTCATCTTGGCGAATCGGACTCGTCGACCATCCGACATGTCATACCACTCAAGGTAGTAGTCCATATCCACCAACCAATCTAGGAAAGCTTTAGGGTCCAAGTAACCATCAAACGTAGGGGCGTCTACTCTAACCCCTTTTAGGAGTTGCGCATTTAAGTCATATTGTTCATGATGTCCCTCACAGGGTGGGTGCACAGGTGTGCGCCTATGACCAGCTCCATGGCGGCCTCCATTCCTTGGCCTAATCTCTTGACCAAACTTCCTGAGATTGAGCATCTTCCCCAGTGGTGGGGTTTGCCCCGAAGGAGGTCTCTATTTGGTCAAGGTGTTTATCTATGCATTGTTCCAAGTGCTTATTCAAGGACTCAACCTATTGGGTTAACTTGGCCACTGTTTCTTGTAGTTGCTCCATATTTAGTGTGGGTGCAGACCGAAACTACGGCCCGTACGTGTAGGCATACATCGACTTGCTCAACCTAAAGACCTGCTATGACAACTATATGCGTCTAAAACAACTAAATGACCCTATGAGACTATATGAAGGAGACTACACACCGATACTAAAATTCAGCAATATATATTAGAGACTACGGTCTTCTAGCAGCTATATGTAATCAAATGGATGCATGAAGGACTCAAACAAACTAAACCCTAAATATGTAATGAATTCCCCTATAAGAACCCTAAGCTCTGATACCAAATTTGATGTAGGACATGGAAAATAAACATGTTATGCAAGATTTCAGGCGTTAAATTATACTAAGTTCAGAAACAATTACAAAAAATTCCACATCCCACACAAAAGCTCAAATATTCAACAAAGGGAATTGGCACGGGTCCAGGACTACACAAGTTAGGACTAGATCAGTAAAATTATGAACCAAAAGATACTCGATGATTAGTAATAATCAGCCACACATGCACAGAAGTCAGTCCCTAACCCAAGAGATTCACCAATTTCAATCCAAAGAACCCTAGGGTGGAAAAAAGGTGCAAACAAATTAGGAAAAAACACAATCTAGGGCTAGGGTTCATAAAAAACAGATATGAGAGGATAAAAGAGAATGAAAACCTGAGCCAAAAGACGATCCTGCATGTGGACAGCGGGCCTGGGGCGCTCGCACGTGCGTAGGTACCTAGCCGCATGTGCGACAGCGCGACGATTGCAAAAAAACTCTCCTTGGCCTTGGTCGGCCAGGGGTATGCTCCAAAACCCCTAAGTTTCAGGTCGATCTAAGCTACGGCCTGTGTGTGGTGCTCCGCCGAAGTTTCAACCCTCCTGAAAGGCCGAAATCTGGAATTCTGCTACAAAGAAGAAATCTACAGCAACTAAAGACGAATTTGAAGTACGAAGGATGGTGGAAGATGAAAAGAGAGATGAAGGAGGATAGGGGTGAGTCAGGGTCAATGTGGCTTCACACCACAGTAGTTAGCCATTCGAAAAGGGAGGGCTTCGCACCCACTTGAATTCCCCCACAACTCACGAAGAGAGCAAAAAAATAAAACAGAAATTTTTATTAAGCTTGAATGAATCAAAACAACTACAAGGGGTGCCTATTTACAAGAAAACCCTATACCCCAAAACTCGTGCCATGTGCGCAACCTATTACTTGGCGATGAAGTAAACCAAAATAAATACTAATCAAAGAAATCTAAAGCGTTCATGATGTTCTAAATAACATAAATAAGCAAAACCTAAAATATGATCTAAATCTGACTAGTAGGCCACGAACATGAGATCCTATGATGGGCTTTTCTTAACTATTGGGCCCACTTCGAAGAACCAAAACTGTCTTCTAGCTAGGAGGGCCTCCCTAGACGTCGTCATCCATCTAAATCGATGGTGGGGCCCTCCGTCTTCGTGCGTACGTGCGTAGGGGGGGCGGTGTGCGCGTGCGTGCACGTGGGATGTCCCCATCAACATACCTCTCTCTCTCTCTCTCTTCAAGTCTCAACTACTCACATCTTAACACATGGTATCTACATCCAATAAGAAAGCAATAACTAAATAAAGCAACCAATAGAAAAACAACAAAAATAGTAACTAATATATAAGTCTAGAGCCATGCAACCATAGGTGTGGCCCACCCTTATCACGCCTCAACCCAAGGGTGGAAATTGCCCCATACGCTACGACCGTGGTCCACGCTGAATGTGTCCGATGTCCAGCATGTGGGTTCCGGAGTCCTCATGTATCCTAGGTCCTGAGATGGTCCAAGGTCTCACACAACTCTTGCAAAGCTGATCATGGCCCTCCCCATGATCCTTATAACCATGCATCCAGGGCCGTGTCAGTCTGTCAGACTTCCGAGGATGGAGAACTCGAGAAGTGAGTTCTTTTCTTTCTCCAACTTCACTCAACAAAGTGAACACTTTGGCCACCAAATCAAAGATAATTTAGCAAAGAACGGTGAAAAATGCAAATATTGTTCACTTTGACGCACAATCAATATCCCATTATGCCATTAACATATTGGTTAGAATATTGCTGTTTTCCACATCATCATAACAAAAACAGCATTGTGGCTGCGCAACATCAATCTCACTGCCATAGGAAACAATGTCCTCTTTTGGTTTCTCAACATAGATTGATCCTTTGTCAAGACCCAGATTCTTGACATGCTCATCAAGCTCGTCTTTTTGAACAAAACACTCTCAACGGTGTTCAACCAATGGACTACTCCGCTTTTAAACCGTCGTGGAACTAAGGCTAAACTTAATCCTGAGGTCCCATGCCAATCTAGTAAATGGACCAGATGATCATCCCATCCATGTGGCTCTATGCAGAGCTCGGTCATGGAACAGTTAACATCCTCTTCCAAGTCATAGACTGTTCCTCAGATTCAGGTTGTCTGGGTCATCCTCGGACTCCTGATCTGCAAAACCATGCGGCGAAGCCTCAAGTTCCACCAGCACTGCATCAATTCTACTTGTAATTGTAGGAATGGATTCTCTTCGTCCCGTGAGTTGGTAGCAGGGCCTTCATCCACTACACCAGCTTAGCCATGTCCTCGTCCTTGGAATCGTCACAACATCATGCTAATGGCGACATGAACTACTGCTGTATCCAATATAATGCAGCTCAATTTGTAATGACACGTCAGGTTGCAAATTAGAGATGGTGAGCACGATTGAAAGATAATCATGCTCCGTGGTTTGGCTATTACATCAACAGAAATTGGTGAAAATGTTGTTAAAAAATTGTGATGAAGTCAACATGATATGAATGCTGACCTAAAAAAGAGAGATCCCTTGAAAGAGTTAGCAGGGATCAGTCATATTCCTTCAGTTTACATACCGGAAAATGGCGAAATAACTCAGACACGAAAATCACAATATCCAATTTATCAAAAACCTAGAGGGTCTATAAGCTATACTCCCTCCCTCCCTCCCTCCCTCCCCTCCCTCCCTCCCTCCCTCTCCCCTTAGTTACCCATGTTTATCACACAAACAATGAAATAATATAAAAATACTAATCTAGATGTGGGGTCCACTAAATGGGACTGATTAATTAAACAATGAAATAATATAAAAATACTAATCTAGATGTGGGGTCCACTAAATGGGACTGATTAATTAACTGACCTTTTGACAATCCCTCGAGATCAAAGATGGACATGATTCTAGATCTCCATGCATACTAGGCTAGAGGTGTTCGCATCAAGAATGGCGGTGGCTAGGGTTCTAGTATGGGCAAAAGTAAAAGATGAAAGGAGAGAGAGAAAAAAGAGGAGATGAAATCAAGTTCTCAAGGATCAAAACCATGGTATTAGAAAACGGCGATGTATTGGCCTATATGTAAAGGAGATGGTCACCCCCATTATGTGATTTGTGGGGGGGGGGGGGGGGAGGGGGCGTATTGACCAAAGGACAAAAGGAAAAAAGGAAAAAAAAAGGCCATCATAGGTCTGTATACACCCCTCACATTGTATTGCCTGTTCCATAATAACTTCAGCAAAACTTACTCTCATAGCAATTTTGGCACAATTGAGAACACCAACTGGCTTCAAATCTAAACTTTTATGTTCCAATTTCTCCATCTCAAACCTTGATATAATTAGTGAATCAATAAACATAATTTTTTTTAAAGATCAGTAAACAAAAATGTGCATATCTGAATAAAGAAAGGATGAAAGAATGGCTATGGAGAATCTGAACAACCCTTTGGTCAATACCAGAGATCTTTTGACTCACTCCTCCTTCCAAGCAACAAGTCAACGCTACCTAGATCATCAACACCCTTACGTTTTTTCTGTTCTGAACTAGGCGATCTGGATTATCAGTCATTTCCAATCCTGATCCCTATGTTACTGTTCCGACATTATGATTCTCTACTATTCATTGGTTTAATAATGTAAATTTGTATTGAGAATGTGAGATATATTCTTTGATTCATACAATAGTTGGAACATAATACTAGAATGCAGGATCTACAATAATAATATGCATCACTTCATATATATATATATATATATATATAAAACTTATCTACTGTGCATACTTCATACTGTGTTAGAGTGACCCACACAATCCTACCCCCAGCATACCACATATTGAAGAACACATATTGAAGAAAGCAGTGTACCATGTCCCATTCCGGTATAACGTACCAGAGCAACCCATGATCCAAAGTAATCTTGCAACAAACACAGAGGCTATACAATGATTTTATTTTTTTTTAATTCTCAAAGAATAGTGATCTCACACATCCAACATAGATGCCTTATATAGGCTTTAATAAAATGACAAACCCTACCATATAGCTAGTAAGAGACTTAGAAAAAGGCAAATCACAGAACATAAATGCATGCGAACATGGGAGTTGGGACCACAACATGTTATCATGTGAGGCTAACCCTGAACCTCTAGTGCTTCAAACATGAGGAGAGCCTGTTTGCATCAGCTTGATACCAATTTTGATGTAACAGGTTGTTGACAGGCTGACCTGGGTTGCGATTTTGTACAAATCAGGATCCAATAGTGTTGTGAAGTAAACTTCAAGAGATGATATGAAGAACACAAGAATGATTCCCAATAGCAAAATAGTTGAAACTAGAGATCAATGAATCCATTTCTCTTCTACCAAAGGCAACAAAAGCTAAAAGGGAAGCAACACGTTATAATCCCAATAAACAATAGAAAACTCAAAATATGGAATTATATTCCAAAACATCAAAATAGGTTGTTACAAACAAAGGGGCCTATATATAGACCTTTGGCAAGCAAGAAAAACCCTAATATAATAGGAAATCCAAAATGACCCTAAATCCCATCACAACCATATAAGCCTTCGGTAAATTGGCCATAACTAGCTTAAATGACAGTGGAATTGCATGATCTTAGACTTGTTTGAGAGCTAACCCAATAAGCTTTCAAATAGGACAAAGTTCATGTCATTCTGACATCATTTGACACTCAAAAAGTGGTCAACTAAAGTAGTGACAGTAATACAAAGGGGATATTTATTCTCATTGAGTGGCTTCCAGCCTGTTTCCACTCATAGATTATGGTTTCTACACCAAAATCGTGTTTTGATGCAAAACAACTAAGGTGGAGCTCTCAAACACAATAACACACAATTTACCAAGCAAATTTAAGCAAATTTTTTTTAAAAAAAAATATTAGATCCCTGATTTTGTTGGAATTTTGAATAGTCGATACGTGCAAAATATCCATCGATATAGTGCATACTTATAATGGACCCTTGTGATATATCGCAATATCAATAATATCATGATATATCACATGATATGAGTAATATTTTGGCCAATACCGTGCATTTTTATGAATCCCCTTGGATGTCATGTCAGTCATGTGCAATACCGATAGTACTATTGACATGTGGAACACTACGACTGTTGCACCACAAAAGAATAGTTCAGCATGTATCATACGGGATCAAGTAGGTTTTAATTTTTTTTGAGGAACAATAAAGGCCCTAATTAATTGGGATTCACAATCCAACTAATTAGGATAAGGCTTAGATGATGAATAATGGCCCAATAACCGTTAAACTTAGACAACAACAAAGGCCCTAGATGGGAAAAAAAAAAAAAAACTAAGACAATTTGTCCTCATTCCTTTGGTTTCTGTGTACAAACCAAAAGAACTTTTGAGAGTGTGACATAAAAGGGATGAGTAGGTTTCAAGTTTTTTAAGCAACAAGTAGATCTTATTATTTTATTTTTAAAAAAAAAGGAACAACAAAGGTCCTATGACGTTTAAAAAAAACAGAATACTTAGACAATTGCCTTTTTTCTTCTTCTTCTTTGGTTTCTTTTATTTGATTTCTTTTGATTGCTGAGTAGTTTACAACAAGGTATTCCATATCGTAATGTGGTCGAAACAGTCACCACAATTACCAATATGGGTATCGGCCATAATGGCCGATACTGGGGCGTAACAACCGTTACAACTCCTGTAATGGTTGAAAGTTTTTGTTTGCTCGAAAAATTCTGGAAAAAATATCTAGAAAATCCATAATAATATAAATATTCCAAATATGTATTTATTTCTTATTTTGAACATGTTTATGCTAGCATAACAGTCCACTCTTTGGTGAGAGTATTGTATCTGGTTGTCTGGTTAATTTATGAACATGGTTATGTGTCTCTAACATTTACACATTACAATCAAGCATCAGAACTAGAAATCGGGGAAAAAAGGCATAAATATCACTTTTTTTTGTTCGATTTTTTGAAAAAAAAAATGGCCATTGGAGCTTCTATTCTCCTAAACCGCTTCATTTAACGATTTTAATCCTAAAAACTATAGTAAGACTGGTCGAAATCTGCTGTAGAATAATCTAGGAAAGTATTTCGAATGAAAAAAGTTGAAAAATGAATTTAAATAGAAAAAAGTGGTTATTTTTCAACCGTTACACGGATAACGGTCGTTATGCCCCATAATGGCCGATATGGTCCCAAAAAACCAACAGTTTTGTTTCACCCCTGTATCGTGTAACGGTCAAGGCCGTTACCTATACGTATTAGCATTTACAGCCATATCGTAATGGATATGGAACACCTTGGTTCACAACCTTACGTCATCTTCTTTTTTTTTTTTTCCCTATTTCTTTCATGCAGTGTTTTAAGTATCGACGATATCGGTTGATAAATCCCACGATACATCTTGTATCCCACTTGTGTGATACGAAACACACAAGTAGTGGGATATATCCCTCATGTTCGATCCGGTTATTGTTCGAAATATCGGTGTCGCATTACATATTACACGCTTGGGATACAGATACGTTTGGTTATCGCACAAGATATATCGTTTGTATCGGGTAATTTATCGCACCTTTTAGGAAACATGGGGAAACATTGGGAAAATGGTTGAATTTTTTTATGAAACTTTATGGATTGTTAAAAAAGACCTTAATACACACTTTTAAATCATAATATCTCAAAAAAGAAGTGCACATAATGGGTTTCCTTTGTATAGGGTCATAAGCTATGCATCGTTTGACTGAACTAATGCAACTATATTCAAATTGAATGCATAACTTTTAGAGTGTATGTAACCGTCATTTCATCAAACACTCCTAAATACTTCGAAATTAGTCTCAATTGTCAACTGGTTGAAGGGAACTTTTGAAAAAAATAGTAATATTTTAATAATTTTTCATTAATTTTAATTTAAAATGATTTTTATTTTTTGAAAATTGACAATGACTTAACAAATCAGTAGATCGGCCCTCATACATGCTTGATTTCATGTTTGGAGTGTAACATTGCAAGCAATTTGGGAGAAATTGGAGAAATTTCAAAATTTTCCCAAATTGGACTACCTACACTCAAATTTTGAAATTAGAGTGTATGCGATGATTATTTCATCAAATACTCATAAATACTTCGAAATCAGTCTCAATTGACAACTGTGTGAAGGAAATTTATAATAATAATAATAATTAAAAAAAAAAACATGGAGAACCTGAAGAACTAATGGATATAGAAATCAAAGCTCCAACTCTATGATTTTTCATGGAAAACATGAAGAACCAATGGATTTGTAACCATTTGACACAGATTTAGCATAATTTCAATGAAAAAAAAGGATTGGAAATTGAAAATGCTCACAGGATCAAACATGTGGGATATATCGACACTACTTGTACGTTTCATATCGCATAGGTGGGATACAAGATATATCATAGGTTAAATCGGCCGATCTCGTCGATATTTAAAAGATTGGATTCGGTGAGTATTTTTTACTTTCGATCCTTTTTTTTTTCCTTGTAAATCATGTTAAATCAATGTCAAATTATTACAAATCTATGATTTTTCATATGAAAAATCATAGATTGGGAGCTGCGATATTGAGATTTGGAAAATCATAGATTGGGAGCTGCGATATTGAGATTTGGAGATGGGCCAAGTTGTGGAAAATTGAAAAAATAAAAATAAAAAAAATTCCCAATTTCTCGTTACTCGGTTGCAATCTTTGTGTCCAAACAAAAAATCAAACATGTATGTAACCTGATCTAGTGATTCTTCTTTTGCTTTTGAATGTATTGCTTATGTTTGCACATGTCTTCTTATATTTATAAATTATATAAATAAACTTTGAATATATTTGCATCAATTCAGTTAGACAACGCATAGATTAGGACCCCATACAAATGAAACCTATTATGTGCAATTGTTTTTGTAATGTTTTGATTTATAAGTGTGTATTGATGCCTTTTTTAACAATCACTTAAGTTTCATTGAAAAATATGACCAATTTCCTAATATTTCCCCATGTTTCCAACAACAACGATACATTACACAATACAACCGATATATCCCACGCAATAACTGATACGTATCCATATCCCAAGGGTGTGATACGAAACGCAATACCAATATTTCGAACACTGCCTGCATGTGATTCTTTTCTTGAGAAATCTTATTGATTTCATTCTTGAATTTGGCATATGCATTCCTTGCTCTTGCAACTGGTTTGTTTCTACAAACCTAGCTTTCACCACATTTAGAAATAGTGAGGTTGTGAAATATAGATTTAGACTGGTGAATTAAATCACATTTCCCAAATGAATAGCTTTCTAATATGCAACAATGGGTTTATGTGGAATACCTGCCCGTAACAAATGTAAAAACACCCTCAATAGAACCAGTAGAGGGCATGCGCGAGCAACTTTCATAAACAAATTCTTCCCCATCAGGATACAAGAGCGGATGCTGCAGCCATGTAGAAAGAAAATTAGGATTTCGGTTATATAATGAGGACATGGTGGCATAGATCAGGGACAAGTCTTACATGCATGTGTGTTGCCCGTTAAAAGAACAATCAGACTTCTTTTATATGATAAAATTATAATTTCAGGAGAAGAAAAGAAAAAACGGAGTATTAGAGGACTACAGCAAAATGTCCCTCAAAAGCTCCTTAAATTAAACGTAGTCCTGGAAAGAAATGAAAACCTCACGACCACCACCACCACCACAGCATCATGATTATTGTTGTCGTTGTTGTTGCAGCTGCTGCTGCTGCTGTTATTACTACTATCATTGTTTTTTTACCATTGTTGTTGAATATCATGCCAAAAGTTTGCATAAAATTTTTCAGTCATAAAATTTCATCGCAGGAACAGTTTAACAGAAGGGAAGCTTACCTTTCCAATGACAGCTGCACCATTAACATCAGATACAACTGCATCATTTGCACGGATGATCCAGTGGCGCCAATAAAGTTGGCAAGATGGGAAGTACACACCATCCAATATGCAGCCCTGAGGCAGGAGACGCATTCGGATTGAGTAAGAAAAGTAGTATGTCTGCCCAGACTGAAAGTTGCATAGCTCTGGAATAATCACAGCAGAAGCACGGATCTGAAAATAACAAATGCAAGTTTGAGTCAGGCGACCAGAATGGTGAAGAGCAGGGTTTCTTCTTCGGCTCTCACCCTTGAGAAGTTTGCGGGTTATAGGGAAGTGGCTTTCATGAGGCACTAGAATGGGTTCGTGCTGCAATTTGGTAGTCTTAATTGTTTGCCCTATGAGGGGTGCCCCCTCTGTCCATTTTGGGCTCCATGTTTCCTCAATATCTTTTATCAATAAGAAAGGACTTGAGCCATCTCATGGTTACTGAGATTAAAACTCGATAAGAGAGCTATAAGATAAACAGAACAATATTGTGTGCTCCGTTACTTTCTAGGACTAAATACATCTAAACACGGCCATTTCATCAAGCAAAAGCTGCACCAAATAGCTTACTTTATCACAACAGCATCAAAGGTAAATGGATGTTTCACAATGTGCTGTTGCTACAATGCCAATTTACTTGATACACACAACAACCCTTTCAGCAGAATAAAAGAAATTCAAGTAAAGAAAAGTAGAACAGTTCTATAGCATTTGTAGTGCAAAAAACATAAAAAGATCCTGAACACAGGATGCAATACCTGATAAACATGCCTAGCAACTTGGCTGAGACAAGTGTTTTTATTGGAGCAACTTGGGCTTTTAAAACCATGATCAACTAGGATTTTCTTGACTATATTGGGTTTTTAAAACCAGACAGTCTATCAGTATCGCTACAAGTTTCATTGGCCAAGGATATGGAAACAATATCGATATCGCCGATAATATCGCTGATAACTAGAAATACGGGTAAACATAGGAAAAACAGTGGAATTTTTAGTGGAACCTCAGGAAATGCTAAAATACACATTTGCATATTTAGGAATTAAAAAAGAATGCAAAAAGAATGCACACATAATAAGTTTTCATAATTTCATTTAATGGGGGCCGAATAGCATGTGCCATCATAAGAAATCAGTCTAACCATCTTATCCATCCCATCTAACCATCCAACCATCCATCCATCCAACCTTCCATCTAAACATCCATTGATATTGCAAAATATCAACAACATATGATGTTGTGCCAAGAAATCATCAACAACTGGAAATGAAACAAAAGATTGTGGTCTTGATATCACACATGTTGCAATAACGATAATATTGAGCTATTATCAATATTATCAACGACAAATTGAACACTGTATACAACCATGTGCCCATAAATAAATAAAAAATGAAATGATTTTTTTTTTTTAATAAACAAAATTTTGGTGATATCAATACGGTTGCGATATTATTGAAATATCATTGATAGACTTGTGATACAAGCATCACCTAGAATTTACATAATCGAAAATATTGGTAATACGTTGGCAATATCGATACATCGGCAATACAAGTGACACTTGGAATTTCCATGGTTGAAAATATTGGCGATTAGATTGGCGATATCGATACATTGGCAATACTTAGCGATACACTGTTGATACCTGGAATTTTTTATACTACCAGTGTTATCGGAATTGCCGAGCTGGAGATAAAGATAATATTGGAGATATTTTGATAATATCGAGGATAATTCGAACAATGATAGTAAGTAAATTGATCCAAGTTGTTCAATCATTTGATAACCAGAGTCATTCTTTGATAAATGATCACTATGAGTCAGACTCAATAGAATTTGATCAATCCCCTTTTTCTGTCGTTAAGGTGGAGAGAACCCTGAATTGTCTTATGACTCATCAATCAGATGAATTTTGAATTTTCACTGTCAAGGAACAAGTAATCTCTTCTCTCATTATTTCCACACAAGAAAATGGTGGAAAATTCCTTTTCTTGTGGGGAATATTAGGAAGACGAGTAATCCCTCCTAGAATCATTTTGTCCTTTCATTTATCCGTGTGTATTCTCCTCCTACTTATGCCTATTATCTAAAAAAGCCATTGCTGCCATTTGTTTTCTTGATCCTTCAGTAAGAACTAACTTTTAATTTTGGTCCAAAATTTGACTTGCTGTATCCAGTAAGCAAATCCTAATTTCGAAACTACAACAAGATGTATCCTTGAGCTATGTAGCTTTAAAAGAAACAAAGGGCATGAGACATGCTAGCAGGAACTACAACATACATTAATGGAATGTTAATTGAAGAAAGCAACTATACAAGAACATCTTGATATAACAATACAAAGCAAAATATGCCTTCTCCACCAATTCCGCTGTTTGATTTATGACATCTAATCGGATTTTTTTATTATCCCACTACTGAGCAAAGATTGAAAAGTAGAAATTGAAAGTCAAGGAGCTTCCATAACCTGGACACCATTAGTCACTGCAGTGGAACAGTACGGTGCTGCTTCTGGGAACAGGCTGATACTTCGGATTTTACCTTCCTCACGAACTCGAATCATGCCACTTTGTAAACGCCTACCATGCTCCTCTAACCACAACAGCATGGCATCTTGTGGCAGATCACCATTCATATCGTGCACTGAGCTTATTAATGCATCAGGTACACATGACATCATTTGTCCATCTTCAGTGCCAACAGAGAGTTGGCCACTCACACAGTTAAGGAAAAATGACTTCTCCATAAACATAGAAGAAGCCACTAGAATATGCTTAGATCTATTAAAAAAACCAAGCTGATTGACAAACTTTCTGGTTTGGCTGATTACCTGATTTAAAGGTAATAAGCATACATTCACTACATATCCATAAAAGGAGTAACCTCCAATAAGACCGAGAGGAAATCCAGAAGAAGCTTGCGCTATATTTTGGCCATCACAAAGCCGATATAAAACCCTTGTAGCAACAGGTAATTTCACCCCCAATTTGTCTTCCACCTCCTTTAGTTTTGCTTCGGATGCGCCTTTCTGCAAAGTACTTGCAGCCTCTGGAAAATTCAAAGCCATCCAAGTTTGGATCGTACTCCAACATTTCTTGGCTCTCCTCACGAGAGGCCATGGATACATGCAAAAAGCTTCCTTCCATAATTTATATGTCACCTGCAATTCAAAGGAAAATAAAAATAAAAATCTATATATTAGATACACATTGAAGTAGAAAGGAAAAGTTCAACAATGCGAATTTTTACTTTAAAGAATAAGAAATGAAAAGTCGAGGTTAATGGCATATCAATGATCAAATACAATGTGCATCATAGAAGTAATCTTATAAAGTTACTGAATGAAGGTGAAGAATATCATATAATCTCTTAGAAAAGAATGCTCATAGATGCAACTCCAACCCAAATCTTTTTTCTTTTTCTTTTTTTTTTGAAAGATAATGAAATTTTATTAATAAAGAGCGCCAAAAGCTGGCGCAAAACTACAACCCAAACAAAATATACAACATACAAATATCACTAGCCTTCACGTTAGGACAATTGTGGGCATCTAGCACCTTCTTTTGTTTATTCGTTAGTTAAATTGGACTAGGACACGTGAAGGTGTACGTGAAGCGATGTCCTCATCATATAGTGACAACAACCCTTCATGAAGCTTCCACAAAGTGCATTTCCTGTCACTACACTTCACTATGACATAATTATCGCAATTCTATGCTAATTTTACATCCAAAGGCGCCATGAAGCTGAATTTGAATTGAATTCAATAGGTGCGACCTCGATGCGGTTCGATCAAGCAACAGAATTTCAAAACTGAGAGAAATTCAACTAGATGAATTGAAGGGGTCATTTGGATGCTTGCAACTTGTGTAAAATGTAAGTAAGCCACAGGTGGTGTTTGGGGGAGGAAAGTTATTTGTAACTTTCTTACATGAAATAGTTGCAAAAATCTCACAGGCAATGAGGTTGAGTTTCAACTTACCTATAACTTTGAAATAGGCTAAAAAAATTGTTTTTTAATCCAAAAATCCAAGCGGGAAACCCAATCTCTCCCTCTCTCTCCCTCTCCCTCCCTCATTCTCTCTCTGCAACTTCGTCCGGGCCTCTCTCCCTCTTCAGGTAGGGTTTCACTCCCTCCCCCCCCCCCCTCCCCTTCAAAAAAAAAAAAAAATTGTCGTTGTCATAGGAACTTCATGACACAGGGAGGTAAGTGGGGTGTGTTGTGATGTTTGTGAGAAATCCACCCTATCCATCCATTTTTCCACATCATGTTAAGACATGGGCTCATATTGGACCAATTTTTATCCCTTCATTGTACATGTTTCTATTTTTCTTGGTTGCCAATATTCTAGATTTATTTGAGATATATCTTTTTTAACTTTTATATATATATATATATATATATATATATATATATATATATATATATATATATAACAAATGGATGGATCATATGTTGATTGGACCTACTTTTGGGAAAATTATCTTGACTGCCCATATTAATGGTCATTGATCAAATGGTTCATATCTGTCACATGGGTAAGGATGCTTACATGATAGACCATTCTGAAATGTATGAAGAATGTTGTTTGTGTGCATTCACCTCGGTTTTATTCCACATTACATGCACTTCAAATACATGGGCCCACTTTTATGGCCCACCTGATGATTAATTTAGCCTAAGAATTGGCTCGACTATTCATCTAGATGGACTCAACAAGATGACATACTTTTATTAAAGCTTTCTTATGTATAATCTAATTGTTAAATGATTCCCTCCTCCAAGCTCTGGTTAGTGTGAATATAGAACTTCTTACTTATAACAAACTTACATATTATCTAAACACAAAAACCAAATTAGTTGTAAGCAACTTATAGCTTACATCCAAACGGGATTACCTGTAGCTTACTTATGACTTAAAAAACTTACACGCATCCTACTTGTAAGTGACTCATCGCTTACATCCAAACAGGATTATAATGATTGATTATTTTAATGATGAGAAGAATGGTGTATGCATGTTATCTATTGTTTAGGTTTAATTTTTTATCATAATGTGAGATCCATATGTTTCCATCATATGAGATCCACATTGATGGATAGGCTTATCCTGAATCAATTAAATTTCTTAGATAGGAGAGGTTCTCAACCTGTTACATTTCTTTGATATTCATTATCTTATAGATATAAATTCTTAAAATCACTGGTGCTTGAGAATATATATCAATGGTGTAAATCTATGATTTTCTAATCTTTTATATCATTTATTTAAAATGTTTAAATTGTTTTATTTTCCGATTAGGCCGACCATAGTTGCTCGGATCCTAGTTGTGTTATCCAAGTCATCGTGATTTTGGAACATTAACGTATGTGTGAAACTTTGAAGTTTGGGTGTTGTTTTCAAATTAATTGAATTTCATACATTCAAAACTTTCAAAATCATTTCATTTATTTAGTTTCCATTACTTAGTTAATTTTGTATTTGATTTTCTCATTCTCATAATTTATCTCCCCGTAAGATCGACCTGTATTCACGGGATTACTTACGAACCTATACACTTGGAGGCAAGCAATCAATTACCTGTAACTTACAACTTAAAAAACTTACAAGAATCCAACGCGCCCGAAATCTATTAAGAGAAGAAAAAAAGAAGGGGAGTGAGGAATGCCTTGAAGGATGAGATGGGTTGTCCAGAAGGATCTTGGGGAGATGAAAGGTCGAGATCTTCGGAGCAGAAAATGCGCCAGAGCTGTTCGTCGGATGCCGAATCCCTAAATCGCCTGTTTACGCACGCCACCACTGCTGCGTTCTCAGGCCTTAGCTTTAATAAGATGGTGTGGATCACCAAATCCTCCAAATTCTCCAACCCCATCTCTCTCTTTCTCTCTCTCTCTCTCTGAAAGGCGCAACTCTTTCTCTATTTCTCTCTATGAAAGGCTAACGTACGCCGCGTGTATATAACACCCCACGCTAGAGGTTACAGTGAGGACGGATGAGTGGAGGAAAAAAAATACTCGAAAATACCGCGATTTTTTTGAGAAAAACTGATGAAACGATATTATCGAAAATATCGTCATCTTTTTCGCGATTTTACATCTCTTTATCTGAGCTTTGCTAAGCGTACTCGCAATCTCGCATGTAAGCTATGAGCATCTTCCCTTTTTCCTTTATCGTATTCAAGAAGCTGCTGAAAAACTATTATACTCCTTATCTTTCATTAGAGTAACGGCAGTTCTATTTATTTTTTTTCTTTTTTGCTTATGCGGGGTAGTACAGGAATGTTATCCATTATCTATGGACTATGCCTTCCGACTTGATTTTAGGCTATACTACTTCCTGTGACGTGGCCTACTTCAGTCTTGGACTTGCCTCGTATTTTATATTATGTTTTAAAATGATGATAAGAAAAAATAAAATAGACGAAAAATGTGGATAAAACTCATACATCACATGTCTCAATTCCAACATGCACGGAGTTGGTGGTAACTGATAAGCATAGTTAGTGCCCAATTTGAGTTTTATTGATGTGACTTTTCACATGTTTTCACAAGAATAAATTTGAACATGGATTGGCCAGTAAACCAACGCCAGGTAACCATGTGGCTTTAAGACATGCGGGCCCTACCATGAAGTATTTGTTTATACATATCATCCATATATTTTGCCACACTCATTTTAGAGAATGATCTTAGAATCGAAGCATATTCAAAGCTCAAGTGGATCACACCAATGTTGAAACCTTCCAAGAATAGGTGATTATGCTTATTTGTCATCCAAAGCTGTTAATAAAGTTACACAGGCCTATAAAGTGAGAAAACACAAATATCAACTTTATTTGGAACTTTTATAGCTCCCAATTTTAAATGGCATTGTTTTTGTGGGGTAGTTTACTCAAAGCTTTAGATATTCGCCAATTTTGAACTCATACCTTAAAATGAATTCACAAAAAGGATAGAAAGACTTCATTGAGTCCTATAACACCATGCAGGTACGTGGTGCTGGGGTAACTGGGCAATCCAAGTCCATGGGCAAACGTGCCCAGTATGAGAAGCATGTGCTTCTGCCAGATATTTTGGGATAAAACTACTAGGATAAAATCAGTAAATATCGGTGCGGGTGTTAGGAGCCACTGCATTTCACATGCGCCCAACACAAACACCGTCACACGGGCAAAATGTAGGTGTAGCAATGGGCCCGGGGTTACCACTGGAGCCCCTAAACTTGGCACTAGTTCTACTAGGTACGAAGACATACACCTTGTTTTGCATGAGACTGAGATCTAGTTTGCCCATCTTGAGTGCCTTAGCCCACAAGCAAGGCCTGCCATTGAAAAGATTATCTAAAATGGCTCGTGAAAAAGTACCATGCGTGTGAAAAAGGCAAAATCATAATTTATGCAAGAAGGTTTTACTTCTCATAATAGATAGCATGCCTATACACATGCACATAGTGCTTTTTCACTGGTGCTTTAAATGCATCTGTTGGATATGATTTCTGTTCACCTGCACTGCCTTTGCATAGTGCATTTGCTTTCTAGTCGTAAGATGCATTAAAACAAATTTACTTTTTTAACTCCACCCTTACCTGTTATATGGCTGAAAAAGTTGTGTACCACAGATATGGTACATGTGCTCGAAGGATGCCAATTCTCATTTGTATTGGCTGTTCACTTGTTGCATAAACAATAGCCCACCTATTTTGTGGATTGGGATTGAGTTTTCAATTGGGCATTTACGGTATGGAACCCATGCGAGACATGAAAAGTATTAAATGTCCATATGAGACTCACCTTTTTATTGTCACATTTACCTAAGCAAAGCGGCTTAGCCCTAATGGGCAAAGGCCAATGTTCTCTTCAAACAATTACGGCTAGGGCTCATGACAAGGTCCAACCCTAGGCCATGCCACCCCTAGCAAAATGGCACACACGAGTGTAGGATTCAGGGCATTACTTTAGGGTGGCTCATAAGCTCAAATGGCATTAGGAATACCATTCATCAGGTGGGCCACATGTATACATAAAGTGGGTAATTAGAAATGAGTTCATCTTGCCTTTATGGCAACTCAAGATTCTAGCATATGTTGGCCCAATGTAGCCCAGATGTTGAGATGGCTCATTGAATGAAACCAACCATGTTCATTCTATAACTCAACAAGGTGACAAGAACACAATTATTTCATACATTTATTATTTATATACTTTGAAATCAAAAACATTTAATTGAGTTCATTTAACTTTAGAATTCAAAGGTTATGATAATCACCGGAGCATGATTAATAGACCAATGGTTCTTAAATAATAGTAATGGCAATGTAGATGGCTTAAATCATTGGACCATTCCAATATGGTGTCAGATCAGGTGTAAACATTAGGTCCCAGTGAAGTAACACATGTTAGCAATACTAAGTGGCCACAAGTAGAGCAAACTCACCATGGTTTGTTAAGCCCACATGCATGTTTAAGGCAGGTTGTTCATGCCGCTCCTTGTGTCCAAGTGGCATGCTGGATGCGATCAAAGCCATCCATCGTGAAGGTCCCACCAGTCTGATTTTTGTTCCGGATAATGGAAGTGGTGGACCTATCTTATGGACAGCTTAGACTCACACCCCATGTGGCATGCTTGTAGATGTTGCCTTGCAACGGACGTGAGCTTAGCAAAGCTCATAAGCATGACAGGGACTGACCTCCTACAACCGGCTGTAAGCTAATCTCACCTGCTAATTGACAAGCCTGTTTATGTGAATGTATCTGTATGTTTGGTCCTACATCACCCTGAGATAATCTCAAAATCCTAACCGTATGAAATATGGAATTTCTCTGGACGAGTGTAGACCATAGGAACCATTTTTTAAAAAAAATTTTACCATCCATCCACGTGTTCAATCTGATAGTGAAGATCATCACTTCGGTAAATTTTTTTAGCTAAAGCCCATCAATCATGGGTCCCATAAAGTGAACGGTTGAAATTACCAGATCGATGTCCACTTTTTTTGGGGAGCGTGTTCACAGAGTCTTGCAGGCAGATGATTAAATAATGAGCAGTGAGCAGTGCTAGCCTGTACCTAGCGCTAGGTACCTCATGCACCAAGAGCTAGTTGTTGGACTTTCATGAGATCCGCCCCGTCTATCAGGTAGGCTGCATCATGTTCACCTTAGAAACTTAAAACCATGTCCGTCCAGAATTCAGGTAGGCCACACCCTAGGGAAAAAGTTGGTAGGAGACCCGCTTATAGTTGTGTTGGACCCACCATAGTGATTATATGCAATCTAATCCATTCATCAGATGTGTCTTATCAGGATGAAAGAATGAACCAAAAATCACATTATTAAAAAACTCAGGGGAGCCATACCATGTGAATTTAGAGGTTTTATGGTATAATTTGATGAAGTGGCCCACATGAGTGTTCACGTGTTCACTCATACTGGTTTTTGGAATCAAGGGCGAAAAAAGGGTGATATATGTAATGGACGGAGTGGATTTCATGTTAGAGTAAGTGACCCCAGTGCATATACACACCTGGTCCGCATGTGTTTTTCATTAATAACCAAGCTAGTTTTCTGTCTTATTATTCAGGAAGGTAAGAGAGCTCGCAGAGCACTGTGCTTCTAACTGTTGTTTTTTTTTTTTTTTTTTCAGGACTCCAATCTAATGGTTTCTGAGGCAGCCACTATCAGCTGTATATCTCTTTACATAAACGGTCTGGATCAGCTGAAATTACACGAGATCCAAAGGGTACAATCCCAGCCAATCGTCAATTCCATTTATGGAGCCATAACATGTGCACAACCGATCCCTTTTATTGTGGGAATAAGCAAACAGTTTATGCCAAATATGCAAGACAATCTGGACCATTAATCTGGTGCACCCCACTGTGGAAGGATCATTGCCAGAAAATAGAATCCCTCCATGCCACAAGCTGATTGGTGGCCCATAAACAGATTTTTTTATTTTTTATTTTTCCTTTTCTTTATAAATGGATATTTTCTTTTCTTTATAAATGCGAATGTCCAGACATTCAACGTACAAAAGTTCATTATTCAGACAATTAGCATCAACCATTCAATAGATACGATTTCTAGTCCGTGGCCCACCCACAATGGGACCTACTAGGCATGACCTCCATACACAGCTGAGCGCATGAGATTGCTTTGCAAGACTACAAACTGACCCCTTGAATTTGAATGCACGAAGTAAACAACAAACGTGTAATGGGGAGATATTTGCTAGCCACGCACAGCTCATCTGATACTTGTGCAGGGCATCCAAACCGTTTATCAAGTGGGACCCACGTTATAGATCCTCCGGTGCAAAACTCAAGCTATCAAACTAGAAGCTAGGCCCATGGACGAAGACAACAAACAGCCAACCGAACATATGGGCAAGAATTTGAAGGGCATACCTTATTTTCGGGCATTTATGGCAGCATATCGACTGCTCGGACAGCCTGAAAATTTGGCCAGATCATCCGCGTGTGGGCCCCACGAGTATAAAGCTCAGATGTTCTAAACGTGCCGGTTTGGTGCATTTACTGCATAGCAGTGATAGGTGGGCCCATCAAATCTCTATAGAAGAGAATGAAAAGGGCAAAAGATAGAAGTATGTACGTGAGAACTGATCACCTACAACCGCTCTCATGGTAACTTTTGATTTTTTTTTGCTTGCACTCAACGCTTGTAAAAAAAAATCCGGGTATACGTGATCAGTTCTACTGGGATGGCATGCACCAAACATCAGCTATGGCGCCAGCTGATCAGGACCATTGATTTGTAGGGTCATCCACAGGATGGTGCTTTATCAAGGCTGTAAGTTAAGACAACAACAGCCATCCATCCTACCACTGACTGCCACTACAAATGGGCAACTTACTCGAAGTGAAACAGATGAGCAACAGCCAACATTCACCGCGAAAAGCCCACATCGATGACAGGGTGAGGATTTTCCAACAACCATATTTTTTTACATGATGACCCCCAGCAGATCAACAATCACGAAAGCATGGGACGACACTTCCTGTAAAATGTGCTTCCCTTTTCAAATGTAAACATGAAACCATAATCTTTTTTTAAAAAAAAAATAATAATAATAACTTAGTGTCTACGTTCCCACGGAAAATTCCCCAAAATTTCCTTTTTTTCATTAGGTTCTCGTTATCACAAAGGGGAAAAGAGAGGGACCCACTGAAGGGAAGGAGAAGGAATTTCAGAGCTAATTGACATCAAACACACTTGAAAGTTCCGTTAGTTGAGATCATGAAACTTCTCCCTTGCAATTGCCACCACACAAACAGACCAAATCCCTTATAAAGGATCACATCACAACCCCACCTACAAAGATGACAACGGCATTTATCAACCACTAGAATTTCAACAACAAAAAAAAAAAAAAAAGGGGACGCAAGCAAAATGTCCTATAACTTGAAATGAATGATTTTTCAAAGCCCAAATTGAAACTACCATTCAGGGAAGAGAAATTTTAAATTGAACCCAACACCTGTTCTCACGTTCCCCTGTTTTGTATATGAAAGGTGGGACACGCCACACATGCACCAGACTGGGACCATTCATCAGTCCTCTTATCACGTTGGCCGGGCACGTTTGAGGATGGTAACACAGCCTACACTTGCAACCTTCCCTGATGGAGGGTTATTGGGCCACTCAATGTTCAAGGGCTGGCCCACTCGATGAATCACAAGACATTGGGCGTTTACCGGTTAGGTTAGGTTGTGTACCACTGTCGTCATTGGCCCCGACCTAAAAATTAAACCGATTACTAAATGGTTGGGTCAAGGACCTCCTAAAAACAAGCCAATTCGAACCAATTTTTCAATTGGTCTAATTGGGCCGCCCTAAAATGGGCCTCACATTGACCACACCCAACCCAGGATTGCAGTTAATTACTACAAGTTACCCAAGTTATAACCAGCGATGGATTTGGGTTCCCATTGGTTCTTTGGATCTAAGTTTTAAGTTGGGTTTGGGACAAATAATTACATTTACATGGTGCAGCCCATTGGGTCTTTGTGTCCAAGTTGGATTTGGACCCAACCTAACTAGGCCCAATTTCTTAACAGGTCTAAGTAAGACACACCCGATTTCTTAATGGGGAAGAAAATGGGACCAACACCCCCTAAAATGGGGTCAAGTCCATCGGATACTGATTGACGACAGCACTAGTTTAGAGAACAATGGCAATCAGAAAACGGTCTATATTTGGTAAGTTTAATTACAAAAAGTGGGAATGGAGAAATCATATTCAATTAATTAGTGGACGGATGTGAAAGTTTACTGAGGATGCATCAATTTTCATCTGTCCACTGAATGGGCAAAATAAATAAAGAAGACCAACTAAGGAATGCTATTACTAGGTTAGTTGGTTGCTTGCATGAATGAGGATTTCACATAAACACAACCACTAATCCACGATTGAACAGGCCATCAATCTACATATCACTCGAGATACCTCAGTCCAACCTAGACCTGAGCCAGATTCAACAGTTTGGGTGTAAGTCATACACTGGACCCAATTAATATAAATAGGTCGGGTCCAACACTCCCCTCAGCCTGTTCCAGCTCGAATACCCATCACAATGTGCAGACCACCTTAAAATTTTCAATTGTCATGACTCAACCAAGACACCCTTGTGACACATCAATCAAGACCGCTCAAATCCTGGTACACATTCTCAATGAAGCATGACCAAAAATCGCAATGATCAATTTTCTTAATTGTCCAATATCTAACATTGGCTTTTATTTCCAACCATCGATTTTGTAGTTACCCACATGATATCTGGAGTTTGTTTTGTCTGCTCGATATTAATGCATCACATGGATAAAGATTGGCAGAAACAACATAGCCTAAACTTGATGTCATGGCTAATTAATGTGTTGTTGTGGGAGCCTACAACTAACCACCATTGTGTTCATGATTTCCCTACTGTAATTGACGTTTGCAAATTTAAGATCTTGAAAGTTTTCAACACGAATTTCTATATGTTCAATTTGCAACTGAGAAAGACTAGCAATGGTAGGCCATACTCCAGAACCAAATTTTTATTTTTATTTTCCTTCCATGCAACCGTGAAGCCCACCTGTTGAAGTAGGCCACAACATTTTAAAAGTTCACAGTTGCTGTTAACGAGAATTGCTTGAAAGACGTTGGATTTTGAAGCTAGGATACTGTAGAACCAATAACAACAGGTATTATGAAAATTTCCTAGTAGTGCCTGTAAAACAATGACAAAGGAAAATTACTTTCCAAGATACCCTTTATTCGGCTGAGGCATTGGAAATGATTAGCAAAACAACCCTGGCCCAAAAAGCACATCCTACAATCGGGCAATGGCAAGTGGGACACAGAGTGCTTGTGGTTTAATTAATAAAGCATGTTTGCAAGGTGATATTATTTTATTCATTTTTTTTGTTTGGATTGGTCATCAAACCAAGGGATTATTTTCTTGGTACATGTAAAACAATAATATAATTGAAAATTGCTTTACATGATCAGTATCCATTATTCTCGAATCTCAACGAAAGCAATGGAAATGACTAGCGCAAGGATGGACCCAAAAATTTTTTTAAAAATCACATATGGCGATGGTATAGACTACTTGTGTTTGATGAATAAGGCGAGTTTGCAAGGTGACAAATGATTTCATTCCATTTGGTGGGAATGTTAGGTCATCAAAAGAAGCAAGGGCATAAACCTTGTATGCTGATGAATTGTCAAGGAAATTAACCACATGCGAACATGCAACTAACAAGAAAATGTCAAGTATTCATGTTTTGTTATCTAGTTGCATATCATCATCAATTTTTTTAAGACCAAGGGGATGGGAACCCCCAAGCAAAACAGAGGAATTGAATCATCATCATCTATCTAAGCCCCAACCAATCGGGGTTGGCTACATGAATCCTGTTCTGCCATCGCACTCTTTCAAGGGCCATTTTAAGCTGTGTATATGGTGAGTGTCCAGATAGGTGGATATCCTCTACCTTACCTCTAGCATTTGGCATGCGATTTGGAATGGGGTATGATTAAGTAGTCCCCACTGAACCCACTGATCGAGGAGCCCCACCATGGATGGGTCGCTGCTGAGGAATTGCACCAGTCAAACTACACTAAATGCACAATTAAAATTAAAAATGGGGAGCAACCAGCATTTGACTAAGTAAACTTATATTGACCAGATGAAGAGGATCATCCCACCCAGTGCAGCTCTCGGCAATAGCCCATCCATCTATAATGGGGCCAGCAATAAGGACGGTACCTATCAACACTGACATCCCATTTTTTTTATTTTTTTTGGGGGCCCTTCAATAAATAGGGTGCCCCAAATACCAAAACTCAGACAGAAAATCATTGAAACTGAATTTTCGATTAGAAAAAACATATTGTATACTACGGATGCTATAATTGGTTTTGATGTCAATGGAAGTACCATATCACTGTGATTTCCAATTATTCTTAGATCAGCATAAAATGCTTGAACTAACCTCAAAGATCTCACCTACACACGCAATTGATGATCGCTATGTAAGACAAACAATCATAATTCATAGTCTTAACATTGTTATTTCCTATGTGACTGGTCAGGGGTAGATAACTCATTTCTTTCATTCTTTGTAACCTAGGTTATCAGTAGTTTTCTTTCGGTCTGTCCAACCTAGGTTTACAAAAGCCCAAAGTCATACATCTAATTCTATAGCCTAGGCAATTGCCCAGGTGGATTACCATAACTAAGTTTTATATATATATATATATAAACACGCACTCACACACGCCGTGGGATTTCACCACAATGGGTACTCAAACCCATGACCTCGTGTTGAAACTCTTGTGAGTCTACCTTGACTAAGTTGCACTGCATTAGTTTCTAAACTTAAAAACGTCTATCCTCCAATTCTCAAGGGCCTGTCTGTACGTGGCTGAAATCCTGACCTTCTGGGATTTCAATGCAAAATATAAGTGTTTGGAAGAGATACTGGAGCTGCATGCTAAGTTAGCATGCAACTGGATGCGGGTGATTAGTTCTCTATGTAAAAGAACCGATTGCCAACAGTTGGCTATATGCCAACTTATGGCCTGTTTGGCCAGGCAGATTGGAAGGGATTGGAAGATAGATCCCGGGATTGGCCAGGTGTGCCAAACAGACACGGGATTCTGATCCCGGGATATAGCAATCCCATGGATCTTAAGACAATCCACTGACATCACCATCATTACCTTCAAATCCCATCCAATCCACCCTAATCCCTTCAAAATTGCCTGGGATGTGTTTGGTTTGAGGGATTGAAAGGGATTGGAAGGTTTAATCCCGGGATTGGTCGGGCGTGCCAAACAGACTGGATATAGCAATCCCATATATCTTGCACCAATCCACTGACGCAGCTATCATTACCTTGAAATCCGTGCAATCCACTCTAATACCATCCAATCTGCCCGGCCAAACAGGCCCTTAGCATGCAGCCCTGTTTTTCCCACCAATATGTCGCATGAGTAGGACATCTGACCCATGCAAAAGTTGGGCAATCCATCAAGATCACCTGTCTCAAAAATGAGGCCGATCTACTCATTAGATTTCACTCGTGGCCCACCTGAAGAATGAACGTGTCTGATTTTGCGCAGGTGGACTTCATGGTGGGGCACATTTTGTGTGACCTGGATGTCCTACAAAATTGGCAGAAAAATGGGGCTGCACGCCAAGTTAGCATGCAGTTGGCTGTAGGTGATTAGTTCTCTTATGGGAGACACCATGAAGAGGATCTGTGGAGATGTTGAAAGCAACAGCTTTGAAAATTCCTCCCATGTCCTAGACAAGATGAGACCAGGATAGTCACCATCCTAGCCAATCTAATAGGAGCCCCACAAATAAATTTTAACTTTGCATCCCATGGATCTCATAGGTGAGATGCAAAATAACTTTTAAGTGAAGCATTTTCACACTAACATAAGGAGAAAAGGCATGCCTCACCAACCATAAATAAATTTCACGATATGGATGCAGAACACGGCAAAGTAGATCGAGTTAATCCAGAAGAACATCTAATTTATCAAGATAATTGCTTGGAATGACACAATGAAATCTTTACATGGTTAACAGGTTATCAAAGATGCTGAAGATGGACTTTGATGAAAGGCAGTTACCAGTTAACAAATTATCAAATATGCTGAAGAATGGACTTTGATGAAAGGAGTTAAACTTCATGCTCCTTTAAGGCATGAGGCCCCAAGCAATACTTTTCTCTTCCTGATCATGCAGGCAAGACCCAAAGCAAGCACTAAGGTCTTCATGAATGGTTATGATTTCTATAGTCATCTGGGTAACTCCATCCCAACTTAACATCCTTTGCAACTACAGATGACTTGTGAAGGGTTTCAATCTGAGGTGGCCTGAAGATTCTAATTGTGGATCATCTCCAACAAAGGAATCAAAGGTTTTCTAGGATGCACATAAATCGAGAGCAGAAAGGGCGGATCAACCATTCATCCATTCATACGATGGTGTTCGAGGTCCAGTGGGTAGCTTGGTAGCAGGTTGCAAGCTTTATACTTCATGAAGGTAGCAATTAAGTAGGGTATTTGGAATGGAAGGAAAAATAGGATCTTTTACATCAAAAGACAACATAATGATAAAATTAGCCATTTCATTATCCAGTGGGATACATTCGGAGAGGACTACGACCACTTTCTTAAGAGATTGGAAGGTGGTGGCCAATGGACAGGAATGGAAAGGAGACCTAGTGAGGTGAGAAAAAAGCCTCCACAGTTTTGTTAAGCACAACTAATGTTGTCGTGGAACCGATGATCTTAGAGTAGGTGGTGAGTGGTGACCATTAATCAAAATATTGACGATATTGATAATATCACTGAACTTATCAGTATAGCTATTCGCTAGGGTGGCATAATGGGAACTGGCAGAAAATCCAGTTTTTTACATGTATCAATGTAATTATCATGCTTATTGCTGATATATTGATATCACCAAATTCTCGTCAGTATCACCAGTGCACATATCCCTTGTGTTGGCAATACAATCAATATTGCCATTTGCCACTGACACGGGGATAGGTCGTAGAAGAAGTGTGGAATTACTGAAAAAATAAAAAAGAGGAAAAAAAGAAAGAAAACAAAAACCTATTTTTGATAGATTTTTTGGAAAATATGTTATAAGCAATGTCTTAAATATTGACGAAAACGACCAATATATCCCATGATATATCTTGTATCCCACCCGTGCGATACAAAACGCACTAGTGTCGATATATCCCAAATGTTCGATCCGGTGAGCATTTTCAATTTTAGATCCCTTTTTCCTTGTTGAAATTATGTTAAATCAATGTCAAATGGTTATAAATTCATTGGTTCTTCATGTTTTGCATGAAAAATCATGGAGTTGGAGATTTGATTTTGATATCCATTGGTTCTTCATGTTCTCTATATTTTTGTTTCGAAATTTTCCTTCAACCAGTTGTCAATTGACAGTTGAGACTAATTTCAAAGTATTTAGCAGTATTTGATGAAATGATTATTACATACACTCTAATTTCAAAATTTGAATGTAGGTGGCTGATTTAGGGGAAAATTGGAGAAATTTTGAAATTTCTCCCAAATTGCTTGCAATGTCATACTCCAGACATGAAATCAAGTATGTATGAGGGTTGATCTACTGATTTGTTAAGTCCTTGTCAATTTTTGGAAAATAAAAATCATTGTTTAAATAAAAATTAATAAAAAATAATATATTAATTTTGTTTTTCGAAATTTCCCTTCAACCAGCTATTAATTGAGACTAATTTCGAAGCATTTACGAGTGTTTGATGAAATGATCATCACATATACTCTAAATGTTATGCATTCAATTTGAATATAGTTGCATTAGTTTAGTCAGATAGTGCATAGCTTAGGACTAGCTTAGGACCCTATACAAAGGGAACCTATTATGTGAACTTTTTTGAGATGTTATGATTTAAAAAGTGTGTATTAAGGTCTTTTTTAACAATCCCTAAAGTTTCATTGAAAACTCAACCAATTTCCCAATGTTTTCCTATGTTTCCCAAAAAGTGCGATAAATTACCCAATACAAACAATATATCACGTGCAATAACCGATACGTATCTGTATCCTAAGGATGCAAGACATAACGCGATACCGATATTTCAAACACTGGTTATAAGGTGGATTTCGACCACAACTTTTTTTTGTTCGAAGGTTAGATTTGGGAGAGATGTGAAGAAATGAGAGCACAAGTGGATCGTACTTTTTAAGGTGAGAATTTTTGGAAAAGAATATATATATATATATTTTTTTTTTGCCTTAAGGTTTGATTTTAGCATGGATTTCAACCCAAATCCATATGTACGATTCTCATGCATTGACTTGTATTTGAGTTGAAAATGTCAACATTTTGGAGTAGAAATTGAAGGATATTGGGGAATGCCCACCCCCAGAAAAAATGCTAGTATCATCATTACTTTTTTTTCCTTTTTTCTTTTTTTACCTTCTCGTTTTTCTTTTTTTTTTAAATGGTGGATGTTTACAAAAATATCTTCCATTTTCAAGAAAAATATTACTTTTTGAAAGATTTAAAAATTTTGAGAAATTGAAAAAAACAGTTTATTTTTAAAAAAAAATAAAATTTTCATTTTCATGTTTTTTTTTTAAATTATTATTTATGGATGTATGATTGGATGATGTAGTTATATGTGGATGAGTGCATTTTTTAGTGGATGGATACATGTATGTTTGTGCGCGCGCGTGTGCATAATGTATGCATGTAGTGCATGGATGATGGATCATGTATATATGCATGGGTAGATGGATGATGGTTCATGTATCTAGGTATGTATATATGCGTGGATAGATGGATCATGTATACATACATACGTATGCATGGATGGGTTGATCATGCATGTATGTATGCATGCATGCATGTACATATGCACGTATGTATGCATGAATGCATTGATGGATGTATTAGTATGCATGCATGGATTGATGGATGTAGTAATGCATGCATGCATGCATGGATAGATGTAGTAATGCATGCATGGATGGATTGGATGGATGTAGTAATGTATGTACGATTGCATGGATGGATGTAGTAATGCATGTATGCATGGATGGATTAGATGGATGTAGTAATGTATGTACGAATGCATGGATGGATGTAGTAATGTATGTACGAATGCATGGATGGATGTAGTAATGTATGTACAAATGCATGGATGGATGTAGTAATGCATGTATGCATGGATGGATTGGACGGATGTAGTAATGTATGTACGAATGCATGGATAGATGGATGTAGTAATGAATGTATTCATGGATGGATTGGATAGATGTAGTAATGCGTGTATGCATGGATGGATTGGATGGATCATGCATGTATGTATGTATGAATGCATGGATGGATTGGATGGATCATGCATGTATGTATATGTATGAATGCATGGATGGATGGATGTATTAGTATGCATGCATGGATGGATGGACGTAGTAATGTTGTACGTGCATGTATAGGTGGATGGACATGTATTGATGTATGTAACAGTGTATGCATGCATAGATGGATGAATCATGTGTGTATGTAATGTATGTATGCATGGACGGATGGATGGGCATGGATGTATTTATGTATGTATGTTTGAATGTATGTATAGATGGATGGATGGACATGTATGAATGTACAGATGTATGCATGGACTAAAACAAACATTCATCCATCCATACATACATATATACATACATACAGCCATACATGTCCATCCATCTATACATACAATCATACTATTACTAACAATATTAATGTTGCATTTTTATAGAGGCTGCATAAATTAAAATGTCGGGAAAATGTGCAAAGGACATTAGGTGGAAACATGGAAGACAAATAAAGGGAAATAGATATTGAACAACTTGCAACTATTGTGGGCATACCTTGAGGAGTGGGGATCTCAAGGTTGAAGGAGTAATTGGGGAGAGGGAATGGTACACGGGCACCAACAACAAGCATGAGAAGGAGATTAGGGACGAGTTATCAAGTTACTGGACAAGGTCTAGGGATTATTGAGAATGAGCGGGATGACGACAACGACCACGTCAGCCTGGCAATGCCCCGAGCATTGTTTTATTGAGCGGGAGAGGATGAGTAAAAACAAGCCATGCACGAGTTGTTGGCTGCAAGTATGGATAGTGGGGGATCTCAAGGTTGAAGGAGTACTTGGGGCAAGGATATGATACATGCAGCAACAACAAGCATGAGAGGGAGATTAGGGACAAGTTAATAGTACTGAACAAGGTATAGGGACTATTGAGGATAAGCGGGATGATGACGATGACAACGTCAACGTCGGCCTGGCAATGTCCCAAGCATTGTGTTATTGAGTGGGAGAGGATGGAGTACAAACAGGCCATGCACGAGTTGTTGGCTACGGGTATGGATAGGGAGCAGAAGTGACGGCTTCAGAAAACTAGGCTGACAATTGGGGGCTCTATATGTGAGGTTGTTGATAGCAGTAGGGGGTGGTGGTTATTGTTCAGGTGGGCGTGGCCTACAACACACCCAGAGCACTGGCTTCAGGATCCACTCATTGCGGGTGGAAAACAAAGGTTAAAGGATTTATGAAGCAAATGTGGATTTAGGAAGACTATAAGGAGTCTTTTCACCAAGTAGTTCATTTCAAGCCATAGTATGGTGGCCAGGCCACACTTCCATAACATGTTTGGCATTGTCTAGCGCATTGGCCAAGGCATGAAGTCTCCAATGCTAGAGGATATTTTAGGGACGTATCTTGACTGAGAATACAAGGAGATGCATGCTTTGGATAGAAGTCTTGAAGTCGAACTAGGAGACCAAAGGATCACAGTGATGTGATAGGTGGATGAGGCCCACGAAATTGTCGATTATCAACTTCATGGTTTACTATGAAGGGCAGGAGGTATTTCTCAGGTCTATTGATGCTTCCACTCACATAAATGATCGCTCAAATACATGACTTGTTGGAGGGAGTGATTAGAGGTGGGTCTGAAGAATGTGCAAGTTGTGACAGATAGTGGCAATGCATTTGTAAAGGTGGGAAAGAACTTCATCAAGAGATACATTTTGTATTGGACCCCATGCATGGCTCACTTCATAGACCTCATATGTAAGTCAATATGGTAGAGAGACTAGTCAAGTCCACCATAGAGGCAACAAGGAGGGTGACCAATTTTGTATATGGTCACTTCTGGTTGTTGGCCACAATATGCAAGGAATGCTAGAGGGATATAATTCGACTAGGGGTGGCACGGTTTTCCCAGAAATGTATTAGCACATGGTGAGGCTTGAGGAATCTTTACAATCTGAAAAGTACATTAAACATAGAAAAACCCAGATTGAGCAGAGAGTTATGGGGACAGTGCTGAATGATGGATTTTGGGGTATATTTTGTTGGTGTGGTTGTCATTCTTCATCCAATTTATAGTCCTGAAGGTAGTAAGACAATGAGACGTGGCCATCAATGGGGTCCATGTCTGAGTTGGTGCAAGTGATGAGAGAATGGATAGCGGGTTGCATCCCCTAATTTGCATGGATGGGTGCTCTAGATTATAAATAATAGATGGTAAAGAAATCCTGAGCATATCACTAATATTTTTGTCTGTGTAAATTCCATGTGTCGCTTGTATTGCCAATGTATTGATGTCACCAATATTTTCAACCGCGTAAATTTTAAGTGTCACTTGTATCACTAGTGTATCGACGATATTTCAATAATATCACTAATGTATCGATATTGCCAAAATTTTGTCTAAAAAATAAAAATAAAAAATTCTATTTCAAATTTTTTTTATGGATGCATGGTTATATGTCGTGTTCAAATTGTCAAGGATAATATCGATCATATCGTGATATTCTCGTTATCGCAACATGAGCGACATCGAGACCAATCTTTCATTTCATTTCTTGTTGTTGACAATTTCTCTGTGAAATATCGTGTTGTTGACATTTTGAAATATTGGTGGATGTTTGGATGGAAGGTGAGATGGTTGGTTTGGTTTCTTACGACAACGCATGCTTTTAAGCTCCCTATTAAATGGAAACTTATTATCTATGCATTCTTTTCGCATTTTTTTTTTATTCCTAAATATGCAAATATGTGTATTTTAGCATCTCCTAAAGTTTCACTGAAAAATTCCACCCATTTCCCATGTTTTTCGGCATTTCCGGTTATCAACGATATTGATACTATTTCTGTATCCTCGGCTAGTGAAACTTACCGATACTTCGAACGCTGGGTTTTATTAACCTCTATTTGTGCCTTTCCCTATTACTATGCATAGATTACAAAGTTCATTCAATGGTGAATAAGGGTTGCCAACATGCAACTCGTATCATATTACACATTGCAAATATGTTTGGTGATCACAGCTGTTGATCTGGCTGTCCATCACGTGGATAGGCATATGCCGCCATGAAGGAATTTATCTTTGCTAGCCATCTAATCAGCAGCAAAAGGAACCATTGGCTCTAAACAAAGCCAACAATCCACATTTAACTAGATAAACTCATAATAATGATGGTCAGAGAGGTCTAAACATTGATTTTTGGGCTGCAGCCCATCAATGTTGTGGCCCACCAGCATAACACCTTCGATGGCCACATATGCTTGCCACTTCTACTGTGACGAGGAAGTCCCATAGAACTATGACATGAGCTGCATGTCAGCCTAGTGAATATTACATGCTCAGTGGGATACAATTAGATAGAAATGGGATTTTTAAAGGGAATTGCTATTGACAATGCCCTAACAGAATTTGTTAGATACACTTTGCTTTTCTAATTTTGGCAATGCAATACCGTCTACTATTGTATTACTAAAACTATAAAGAGCATATTTATCAATACGAGAGCCTGTATAGAGTGGTTCCCTTCCACAGAAGGTCCAATAAATCATTTGAAACTTTTCAGAATTAATAAATATCCACAACGTTGCACCATTCCAACTCCCAAGCATGTTTATGGAGAATTGTCAAGAGCGGGAATAAATCAACGGTGACCATCCATACAATTACATCAACTTGTCAAGGCCCATAACCAAAATCCCTAACCAAACCTAAACGTCTAAAAATAAGAATGGGAAATCTATAACATTCCAAGCATTAAAAAAAATGTAGAGTATCAATCTTTGAGAAGCATTACACAATGAAGCATATTAGCAGCAAATAAGCATGTGATGCAAACTAACATCGATGGTAGAAAAACAATCAACATACAAAATCTTCCACAGTTATTGTATTCACAATATATACCAGAATCTAGACACCCAGTTGCAGACTGTTAATCAACTTGGAGGTTTCTTAAAGAAAGCCTAAACTAGAAATTTCCCAGGGAAAAAAAAATAAAAAATCCATCCTATAAGAAATCCACATTCCAGGTGCTAATGTTAGACTGAGTGCATATGGTCCTTAAATCTTAATTTTTCCATATTTATTTTATTTATTATTTTTTTGAAGGTAATGGTTAATGTGTATCACTCATACCAAGCAGAGGTCTGAAATTACTCAAGAATTCATGCTGCTAAGCAATCTGATTCAGTTTGGCCACTTGGCCTATTTAGAGAAGATTTCCTAAACATATAACTATTGTATCGAAGTCCAGATAATCATTTTTGGAAATTAATTTTGAATATCAATTATAGAAATTTCCTATTTATCCAAGTATGCCAAATATGAATTTTCCTCAAGGCAAGCCTTTACAAAAAGCTAGAAAGTTAATGAAACACCTTACACGAATTGAGATGCCTCAGTCTGTAATATGTAATTTCTCAAATACTCTGTAAAGGAGCAACGAGAGTGCAAATCCAGATTCCCCCCCAATTACATTTGGAGATCTATAAAAAGTCCCAATCACACAACAAGTAATCCTTTTCTGAGTCATTTTATCATTCGTCCATGCGCTTCCAAAATCCAATGAAAAATGTCTTGCAATGTCTTCAAACCTGAGGGATATCCTCTTTTAAATGGTTGGAAAATGAATGGAACTTGTAATCTCTTTCACACAAATCAAGAATATCAAATACTCATTGTGTTTGATATTTCATGTCACCACTCAACTCCTAACATGGTTGAAGTCACTCTGATGCTGTTGAGTCCAGATTGAAGTCACTTTGACACTGCTAAGCAACGGTTTGCCAGGAAAATCTAGGTAATATTTTTACATGGTGAAACAGGAGTAAGTCACATTTCATGGATACCCGTTAAAGCAACATAATGGGACATATTCCATGCCTGTCTGTGGTTGTCGCTGTGTTTTCCTGCACGAGCATATTTACATATCTATCTTACACCATTTAAATACAAAATTGTTCAATATAATATTTTATTTGATCCTGTTATTGTTTGAGTTTTATGCATTCTTGTTAGATATTCTGCTCTTTTAAGTTTACATAAGAAAGCCTGTAATTCATCATAACCACCACCACCACCATCATAGCCTTGTCCCAGCTATTTTGGGTTGAATGATTCTTGAGATTGTTTGGCAAAATTTTGACAATTCTCTGCCTAACTGACATCAAACCCTCCTTGACATAGGCTTGGGATGGGCCGGTATGGTGCATCCAAGCAAGCTTTACTGAAAATGCCTCTAATTTTCCTCACTTTCTTCAATTGCACGCAACAGAGTTTCAGAAAGTTTGAAAGTCATTTCAAGTTTAGACCAATTTAAAATATTTCAAAGACTTGTAGAAGACCTTTAAATTTTTATGTATAAATTATCCATCATTTTCTTCTAGAGTTTAATCAAGTCAACTGATGTGCCAAAACTGCATTTAAGCTGTTATTTTACCCATCTGACACTGTCAGTTCAAGCAAGATTTCAGTAGCATTCTACTCAACATTCTTCCATCCTCCCAAATCTTACTCCTTAAGATCCCGAAGCAGCTATTCTTACCACCAACTACAGTGAGTACATCATGTTTGCATTAAGAACATTACATCAATCTTTTCTTCTTTTCAATAGGCATTACATCAATCAATCATGCTCAGATTTTGAATCTTCAATATCCTTCACTACATGCTCTTCTCAGGCACTTCCTACTAAACTGATTTTATTTTTTTCAAAATTTTCCACTTCTCTAATCCCCAATCAAAATCTGCTCCCTCTTAGTTCAACTAAAGTTGCAAAAATCCCTAAAAACTAACACAATTTTAACATATAATGATTCTATCCAATTCCGAATCTGTCTGGTGTCAGGAGAAAGTAGGAGCATCTATTCTCGTCTGCAACTGTCCCAGCATTGCCTTGAAATTTGGAATCGCTCACTTTCTGATGTTATTGCTCACTTATACTCAATTAAAAAATTACTTTTTTCTTAAAGTTTCAGATGGATGTTCCTACACCTCTAAGAAAGTCCAAGAGATAGTGGCAAGTGAAGATGAAAGTGCTACACCAAAATATTTAATGTTCTTAGTAGGGTCCATACACAGCCCTCTCCCTAGAGAAACACAGCTACAAGTATATAGGTCAAAATGTTTCCCATATGCTATAACAGAATTACAAAGTTAAATAAGTAACTTTCACACTGCAATTCTTGAAACTAACTGTATCCTCCTACATTGCAAGTTATGCTAGAAAGCAACAGAAATTTAATCAGGCAGAAGTACTAGTTTCATGTAAAGAAAGGAGATTATCTCATAATATTAGATGAAACAAATAAAATCATGCAGAGAAGAGTACCTGATAACATGTTTCTCACTGTTGATTGCCAGATCCTTGCATGGCTTGAGAATTTGCTTGCTGCTGTTGTATCTGTTGCAGAAGGCTAGCAGCAAATTGCAGGGTTGATTGGTACCGCTGATTTTTGTCTGCCTCACCTTCTGATGTTCCCTGAACAGGAGCTGAGAGCACAGACTGCAATTGTTGCACCTGATTTGGGAACCCCGCATGTACTTGATCAGTTACAGATGGCATGCCCATCTGTAGTTGGGATATAATACCGCTCTGAGCCTGAGCAGCTGAAGTCATTGGCTTTGGTTGCTGAGGGACTGGTGGACGGAATACCCCAGCAGTATCTGTTGCATGTACCATGCTGTAATTCTGAGAAGCATCTAGCTGATATTGCTGATTGGCCTGGGGAAGAGTAAATGGCCCACCTTGGAATGGGACCCCAAAGTTACTCATGGACCTAGAAGGATAAGCGGACTGTTGTGCATTCAAGGCAGGCTCCTGAACCTGTGGGCCACCAACTGCAGCTTGTCCGGAGATTTCTGGTCCATTTGCAACATTTGTGTAAGTTGGAAAATGAGAGAAAAGTGGCGACTGATTATTAAGTTGATGGCTAAACTGTTGTGGTTGATGAGTTATTTGCTCTTCTCTTAAAGTATGGGGAACACCAGACCCTGTCGCTTGATGCTCCTGACTCCAACCCTGTGACGACATCACTTTATCTGGTGCAACCGAAGTAGGAAATGAAGCCGGCCTCGCAGAAGAGTTCAAACCTGACTGTACCGTGTTTGAAGCAGGAGACTGTGTGTTGGCAGGAAGTAGGGCAGCTAAAGTTGCAATGAGCTCTGGTGTCAAGGACACTCCACCCTGGGGTTGCGTTGCAGGATTACTGCCATAATCTGGGGGAAGAGACTGCATTACATGTGATTGATTGGTTTGTCCTATCGGCAGTTTAGCACCTCCTGCAGGAGGCATTGGGTCCTCGTGCAAAACCCTATTATAATCAACTTGCAAGACTTGGTCCTCCTTTGGAGGACCAAAGTTATAATCGGCTGGTGGCAGAGGAGGTAACTGTTGTCTATCAATATACTGTGATGGTGGAGGAATGGACTGTTGTGGTTGTTGTTCAGCTACACTTGCTGGTTGCTGGGGCAATTTGAGAACCACCCCATAAAGACGTTCAGGACCAGACACATTCAGAACATTAGTTAAAAATTCTGATGGAGGCACCAAAAATAAAGTAGTCCCATCATCAAGTTTTGCAACACCAGCACGATTCTTGGCTCCCAGATAATGTAGAAATTCAGTGTAGGAAGCAAAATCTTCTTCACTGTCTGGTAAGAAGAAAACAATGTCAAAACCACTGGCCTCTGCATAGTGCTTCGTGAGCATATCCAATCCTGTTCTAGCGGAGCAATTCACAGCTTCAGGGCTGCAAAACAGCAAGTTTTAACGCACGCATTAAAATAAGAATATAACGAACCACTAACAAGGGGGGGGGGGGGGAAAAAAGTGAAGGAAAGATAAAGCTTACAGCTGAGAGTCTATCCCCTTCCCTATTGGTACACATCGAGCATTACAAACAGGAGTTCCACCTTTCGCAATAATACCACGCCAGCAGTGATCTTTATCAGGAAGGCTACGGTGCTCAATATGGCCAGATCGGTCTACACTCGGACCCCTTACGCCTACTGGGCTACGATGAATTTGAACTTGAACATTTCCAAGCGGACCTGACGCACCAAATGGGTCTCCAATTCCCTGATTATCCATTCTTCTGGCATGGAAAGGAGCATCATCATTGGATGGAGGGCCCTCAATCCTTGATCTCTTTGGATCTCTGTGGAAAGGGTTTGGATCAAATCCATCCCACATACCAGGCATGGGCCTGATGGGTGGCCGCATGCCTTGCGCAGGAGAGGGGAGCATCCCTGGTGCAGGGGGAGATAGCCTTCTCCAATTTGGAGCCATTGGATTTGAATCGGGAAAGTTATGGTGAAGGGCAGCCGAACTGCCAAACTCTGGGCCACCGAGGAGTGGATCAAAACCTCGCGGCCCAAAAGGCCTCATTAACATGTTTGGTCTAGGCATGCCATTAGGAGGTGGAGGTCCAAGAAAACTGTTTGGAGCCATTGGACGTGGATGACCAAAGAATTCTGGAGGCCCGGGTCCATATGGAGGTTCATTAAAGAACATATCTGGTCTTGGTCCTCTAATTGCAGGAAAAAAACCCGGGTTATCCTTACCAGGTGCAAGCTCACTGCTTGAAAACATAATTTGAATCCTAGGATCGTTAAAAAGACGACCTTGCAGGCCTTCCTTGGCACGCCGAGCTTCATCAATGCTTCTGAATTCTACAAAGGAATAATGCCTTGATGGAAAACTTTTGATTCTTTCGATTTCACCAAATAGAATCATAGCATTGTGAAGCATCTGTTCATCTATTTGAACTGATGGTGGATATCCAATCCATAAGATGTTGCTAGGGTGGCCATCCCCTCTTCGCCCGCCTGGTGGTTGAGCCGACTTCAGCAAACATGACAAAGAACATAGTAGATGATCAGGTCCACTTAAAATATGAAATCCAATTTAAAATTCAATCATTTAATTACATAAACATATAGAGAAAAATAGGGCAGATAAAACACATTAATGTGATGTTCTGTAAGGGGGTTTACAATTACCGGATGCCTTCTAGGTCCAAAATGGGAAGATTCAGGGAAGTTTCTCATTCCATCTGGTGGTGTCCAAAATGACTCTGGAGGACCTCTGTCCCTCGACTCCCTTCTGTTGTTAAAGTGTCCATCCCTTTGGTCATGATGATCAGGCCAATTGTCCTATTGAGAACAACATCAACACCCAATCCAAAAATTTAGGGGAATATATAATATTTACCTCCATATTGGTAACTAAAACTGGAAAAATTACACTAATAGAGTCGAAGCCTGAAAACAGCTAAAAGCATAGCCAACCAGGAAATTTTATACGTACTCTTCTCGATGGTTGTGACCTCAGAAAATCTACTCGCATTTGCTCACCACCTAACCGCTTTCCGTTCATATTTTTCATAGCTGCAACGGCATCTTCTAATTTATAATATCCAACAAGAGATGAGTTTCGATCCCTGAGGAACTTGAGTTCCTCAATCTTTCCGAACTTTGAAAACTCATCTTCAAGCTGTTCCTTTGTGACAGATGAACTGATTGCTCCAACCCAAAGAAGCTTACCGGGTCTAGCCTGCAAAGCAGTAGAGGATAAGCACTCCTGATAAATGCGTATGCTTAGACTGCAAGCAAATCTTCTGCATTGACAGCATCAAGCTAGCAATAGCATATGGCGTTGTATCTATTTGAGAGAGAAAATTATTAACTGTCTGGTACTTATAGCATTAGTGACTGATGATGATAGAACACAGGAATAACTCTCAAGCAAATTTAAGAATACGCAACCCAGGCCATAGCAATTGCAAAAAAAGACACAGTAGTTTAGAGCAAAATAGAAGTGGAAATGAGAATTTAAAGTATACATCAGCCTCCATTAGTCCTGATGCATCTCATCTTGTCCATTCTAGATCATCCTGAAATATCATATAAACTGCAAAATTGTAAGTCTTGCAACTTCTGATGCATAAGTTTCATGGAATCTCACAGTTCGAAGTTTAGACAAGCAAAGGCCATATTTGTCTTTCTCTGTCAATATGGTTGGGATAGATGATCCTAGATACAGGCACATGTCTCTTAGTGATGCCTTCTTCGGTGGAGGCAACTTTGATGCCATCCCTTGCCCTACTGAAAGGGGAACCACATTTAAAGAATTATTTTGGATGTCTGATTTGTTCACTTCATTCCTTAAAGAGATATATTGTATTACCAACTTCCCTCCATATGGTGAAGAGTTTTGAGAATTGGTACATACTATATTTCTCTCACAAGATATATCACGATTTCTATTTTAATTCCACTAATGCCCACCTTTTCTTTCAACAAGAGTAATAATTGGCCAAGAATATTACATCTCAACTTTCCATCACGGAGCTTTTTTGGCATAAGCAATTGCCAACACATTGTTCCTTTAGGACCTTGCAGAAGCTCTGCCACATAATTTCATTGAATCTTAGCAAACATCAATTAATGCTTTAGATTTCTTTTATTTAAAGTTCACGCAAGTTTCTGAGTAGCCAACGATCAATGGCAATGCACTCATAGATTTTTTTTTAATTTGATAGAACATAATCACGGGGATCATGAGCACTCATGTTCATAAAAACACAGAGGCATATCACAAAATTCAGAAAACGGGGGGAGAAAACAACCACTTCCAACATCTCTAGTTTTAAGACCAATTCTTCATCATGGCTGCTGTAACCCCCGTGTTTAGTGGCATGTGCAGGCATGTTGCTAGACACTACCAATGCACGATAGATGGACTTGGTGGGACGGATTGTGGGTTGGCACAACACAGACCAAAGTGTGGCATAGCAGAGAAGTTGCACTAGTGGACTAGTGCAACATTGACACCAAGGACTGGCAGCAGGGCACATGCATGAAGTCCAGCACTTGTGCAGGCAAAAGAGGGCAGTTATGCTGATAACACAATTATGAGAGGCTTGGCAGTCATTCATTGACCTGGATCACTTGTTTTAGTAGGATTTAGAAATGTGGAGCAATCATTGCTGGATGTCACTTCCTTGTATATGATTGTATGTCTATTTAAGATACCCCATGGCTTTTAGGGCTGTGGGCGAGTGTATCATGTAAAGGACATTTTCCTTAGTGAGAAATCATAAGGTTGAGTAGGTACCTATAAAATTATGTTGCCTGTGTGTGTGCTTTGAGTTCCCTTCATTTCTTAGCCTCTATTAGGTTGTTTGGTTGTACTACAGGTTGACATCCTTAGGCTGATCATGAGAGTGGTCTTCATTCTCTATTCCACCCATGACAAGTTTGGGATCAAAGCCCCATTTGCAAACATGGGACTAACTCCAGAATTTGGTTGGGTGGGAGTGCAAAGGAACGAGTGGCTTGGCTTGAGGAGCAAGTCACAGTGTTGGCGGCCACTGCAGCAAGTGTGACTTCAATTTTGGCCATTGTAGATAGATTGAGAGCACATGAGGAACGTCTGGATGCAATCTTTTCAGTATTGATGATATCGGCTGATATATCCCATGATATATCTTATATCCCACCTGTGCGATACGAAACACATGAGTAATGTTGATATTCCCACATGTTCGATCCGGTGAGCATTTTTTAAATTTTGATTCTTTTTTTTTTTGTAAAACATGCTAAATTAGTGTCAAATGGTTATAAATCTATAATTCTTCATGTTTTGCATGAAAAATCATGGATTTCAAGCTTCAATTTCAAGATTTGGGAGAGATGGGCCAAGTTGCAAAAAATTGAAAAAAAAAAAAATCAATTTCTCGCAAGTCAATTGCAATCTGTGTCTAAACATAAAATCAAACACGTATGTAAATTGATCTAGTGATTCTTGGTAATTTGGGGATTTAAAAATATATATATATATACTTAAAATGTTAAAATATACATTTTTGAAATTCTGATTTGATATCAATTGGCCCCAATTTCAAAGTATTCAAGAGTGTTTGATGAAATCATCATCACATACACTCTAATTTTGGGATTTGGGAAAGATAGACTGATTTATAGATTATTTTATTTTTTTTAATTTCCCAAAATTTTCTCAAATCGGAGAAGACGACTACCAGTGTTATGTGAGAGAGTATTTTCACTGGTATCATTCTACTATGACCTGGGCATAATATTGTTGGTTTGTGAAACAATATTATACACAGCCATATCGAGATGGAGATAGTGATTTTGAGCCACTATGCAGCTTTATGTGGGTATAAGCCACAACCACACACATTATTCATGTGTATTTTTAATTTTCAACTTCTTTTTGCTTTTGAATGTATTGTTTGTGTTTCCATATACAATTTATTATATTTATAAATTATATGAATTGACTTTGAATATACTTGCATCAATTCAATTAGACAACGCATAGATTAGGACCCCATATAAAGGAAACCTATTGCACACACTTGTTTTTTGTGGTATTTTGATTTCTAAGTGTGTATTGATGTCTTTTTCTAACAATTCATGAGGTTTCATTGAAAATTTCGACCAATTTCCAATGTTTCCCCATGTTTCCCAACAATAGCGATACATTACGCAATACAACTGATATATCCCATGTGATAACCGATATGTATCAGTATCCTAAGGTGTGATACATTACGCGGTAATGATACGGAAAACATTGCTTGGATGTACTAAGGGGCAAACTCAGGTCGTTGGAAGAGTACACGGAGACTTAGGCCGCCCATTTCAAGCAAGGCTTGGACGATCTTGCTAATGAATTGGCTGTTGTGAAGCGTGTTGTTCGTGGTCTTCCATTGCTAGTGAAACAAATGAGGCGAAAGTTCCTGAACCAACACCATACGGTGGCATGCCTAGCACCGAGTTGGAGAACTTACTTTAGGATATGGAGCAATACTTCAAGGCTACATACTCCGGAGAACAAGATGGCGACCATCACAAGCATATACCTATAGGGTGATGCAAAGTTATGGTGGCGAGATTGTGTTGATGATGGGACCCATTCGAAAAATTTTACTTGGTCCAAGTTGAAAAGAAAACTAAAGGAACAGTTCCTCGCATGCAACGTCTCTTGAGTGACTAGCCCGTGATTCATTGCGAAAGTTGAAGCACACAAGCACTATTCGTGAATAAGTCAAGCAATTCCAATCCCTGATGCTCAATATGAAGAACATATCAAAAGATCGAAAGGTCAATAAGTTGTTCAATTTCATGGTTGGATTATAGCCATGGCCCCAAGCAAAACTGAGACGGCAAGGTGTGAGGGACATTACCTCAGTAGTAGTAGCGGCAGACAGTCTAGTGGACTATAAGTTTATTAGTTTAATCCCACTGGACAAAAGGAGAAAAGAAAGGGAAGTCCTTCAAGGGCAAGAAAAAGTCGGGCTAAAATAAGAAGGATGCCTCTCACATAGATGGACAACAGGGAAGGCCTTCTAAGGTGGACTTTGATTGCTTCATTTGTTAGATGGACAACAAGGAAGGCCTTCTAAGGCAGACTTTGGTTGCTTCATTTGTAAGGGTCGTCATCAACCATAGGAATGTCCGAAGAAGGAGAAACTTAGAGCGTTGGTTGTTGGGGAAGAGAATGGTGAACCTCTCGGCGACAAATGTGATTGCCCGTGAGAAGCCTATAACTATTGGGCTTATGCACATCAAGATAGTCTTTAGTGGCCACAATGTCCATGTGATGGTCAATACAAGTGTCCCACGCAATTTCATAGTCGATAGAAGTATTACGCAGTTAGGTCTATTGGTGGGTATGAGACTGATCGTCGGTGTAACCAAGGATGTATCACTATGTGTGGGGGAGTAGGCTGGAAAATGCAGCTTGATGGTTGTACCACTGGATGATTTTGAAGTAACTTTGGGCATCAATTTCTTGTCAATGGCCAGGGCTTGCGTTGTCTCTCATCTCAGTGGTCAATTAATAAATATGTGAAGAGGTCCTCCTTCGTTCATGTGCCTTGATTGCAGAGGGGAGTGTGGAAATAGTGACTGCACTCCAGATAAAAGATGGGCTACTTTGCCATAATAGTTGAAGAAAATGTTGTTGATGGAGCTCTTGTTTATGAAGGTGTTGTTGCCTTGTTAGAGGAAAGATCACTTCAGTTGTGCGTCGATTGTAGGGCCTTAACAAGGTGACGATTAAGAACAAGTACCCAGTTCCCTTAGTTGTTAATCTAAACAACCGCTAGGCAAAGGCATGCTACTTCTCCAAGTTAAATTTGTGTTCAGGATACTATCAAGTAGGGATTACAACAGGTGATAAAGCAAAGGTGATTATGGTTTGTTTGAATATCTTGTAATGCCTTTTGATTTTTAACAAATGCCCCTGCTACATTCTGTAACTTAATGAACAATATTCTCATCCATTTAATGATGTCTTTATAGTTGTATAATAGATGATACAGTGGAGCACAGCAACAACCTAGAGGAGCATGTGAAGCACGTTAGGCTTGCGTTGGACAAGTTGAGGAAATTCCAGCTAGAAAAGTGTGGCTTTGCCCAGACAAATCATGTTTTTAGGCATCGCATAATCAAAGAACAATTCTCAATGGATGAGAAGAAGGTTCAAACTACCATTAATTGGCCCACACTCATTAAAGGTTTTGAAAGTTGCAATCTTACTCCCATCAATTCATCAAGGGCTATTCAAAGAAAGTTGTTGTACTTGATACTAACTCAATTCTTGAAAAAAGACCGGAAAAGGGACTAGTCTTTTGAATGTCAAGTGGCTTTTAACAGCTAAAGACAAAAATGGCGACAGAACCCGTGCTTAAGTTGCTAAATTTGATAAGCCCTTTGAAGTGTACATAGATACATCAAATTGAGTAATTGGTGGCTTACTGGTGCAATGTTGACAACCTAATTAGGACATCATGTCGCGTGCACCCTTACGTACGTATTAGAGGAGGAGGCGGGCCGCACCACTTTCCTTGTGGTTAGGCGAGTACCCGTGATCGTGCCGAAGACCCCATGTGCATGTGCAAGCATCTACAAGACCCTACACTGGGAAGATGTGCATGGGCTGATTTATGGAGTGATCCAGACCATTGGATGGAAGGGACGCGATGATCGTGCCATTGGTTCACATGGATCACGTGATCAGGCCATTGATCGTTGATCGTCCACATCAGTTTTAGACTTTATCATATTTTAGGATTTAGTTTTTTATTATTTTATATTTGGACACATTATGGGTGTTCTAGTTGATTTTATTTAGATTAGGACTATTTTCGTTAAAGCTCCCAAGACAGAGATTTTTGTAATTTTTAAAACTTCTTGCATCTATAAAAAGAGGAGGGAGTGTGACCTCTCCCTCATTGAATTTCGTGATTAAAAAAAGAGAGAGAGAGAGAGAGAGAGAAAAGCTCTTGCTTTCTTTTCCCATCTTCATGCGATTTGGAAGGAAGATTGGTACGAGGCTAATCTTCATCAACGAAGGTGCGAGGCCTCCATATATCCCCACACCATCTTCTATTTTCTTCCCCATCCAGGTATTTTCTTCAGATTCTTAATTCTCTCATCCTAAATCTTTTTCTCCCAAACTCATTCACAATCTAAACCCTAACCGACCTAAACTCATCCCCAATCCAAACCCTAACCAACCTAAACCCATCATCCCATGCCACACGTGTAACCATACGGCCACATGTGTGAAACCCACCTGCCCCTTTTGGTTTCCCACCATCATTATATCAAAACCTCTTTCTTCCATCACCGAAACCCTAACCCTGAACCTAAATTTCCTACTTTCCCAAATTACCAAAACCCTAATTTTCACCCTAGGTTGTATTAGGTTTCCTATTTTGAAATAGACTATATCCTATGCTAATTGGATGTCCCTACATCCATTAAATCCTAGTTTCGTTTTATTTAATGATCTTATATTACGATGTTCGTAGCTTAGGCCAAGATTACGCATGATTTTCTTTTTATTTTCATGATATTTGTGATGACTATAGTGATGTTTATGTTTTTTTGTTAAATATCTTAATTCGGTTATCTGATCTCACATGTGACTTAATTCATGCATCGGTCCTGCATCACAACCCGTACTTCGGAAGCTAACAGAGGCATTCTGTTCACGAGAAAGAGAGAACGGCAATCGTGCATTGCTTACGTCTCTAAAGGCACTATCTACTCAGTGGCAAGTTCGTGGCGTACAAAGACAATGATGAGTTACTTTATAGCTCAGAAGTTGTCCTCGAAGTAGGCTCGATGGCAAGAAATCCTAGTGGAATTTGACTGTCCTGGAGTACAAGCCTAGCAAAATAAATGTGGTTGAAAATACACTCAGTCAGATGGAGACATCAGAACCATACACAGTAGCAATGGCATGAGTAGAGAATGACCACTAGAGTAAATCAAGACCGAGAGTTAGAAAGATGTTGTTACTGCCCGGGTTCCACAACAAGTGAAAGATGGTGTGATGTTGGCAGTTTTAACAAGAGAACAATATCCTCTACGTCAAAGACATCGTCCTTATGTCCCAAATAGCAGCAGTTTGCGGTGTAGGCTGCTCAGGAACACGATATTGCATGGGCAGGGCGTCTAGGCCAAGGGCTGACTCTGGCCCTTCTTTCACGAAGTTATTACTGGCCTAAAATGCAAGAAGATGTGGATGTGTATGTTCGGATGTGTCTTATTTGTCAACAAGACAAGACTAAGAAGCAAAAGACATCAATCTTACTCAAACCTTTGCCTATCCCAGAGAACCTGTGGGCAAGCCCCTCCAAGGACTTCATCATGGAATTACTGAAAGTGAAAGGCTTCAAATAAATCATGGTGGTGATTACAGATTCTCGATATGTGACATTTATTCCTACACAAGCATGCATGGCCAACGTAGCCACACAATTGTACTTTAAGAACATCGTGAAGTACTGGAGGCTACTTGTAGACATTGTTAGCAATAGAGATACTTAGTTCATAGGGAGGTTTTGGATCACGTTCAAGTAGCTTGGCACGCAATTGAACTTCTCAACAAGCAATCAACAAAATGGGTGAATGAATTACTGGAGGAATACCTTTGTCACTGTGTGACATCCAACTAGCAAAATTGGGTTGGCTAGCTAGACATTGCCCAGTTTTGCTATAACTTAAAGCAAAGTTCTTTGACAGGTGCCAGTTTGTTCAAATTAGCTAGGGTCCAACAACCAATAATGTCTAATGAAGTCATAAAGCAACATTCGAGTGGACGCTACCTTGCAACAAATCGAGTTGCTAGGTCAAGGATGGAACAAATCGAAAAGGCAAGGAACTTCTTGGCCAAAGCATTCAGGCATATGAAAACATGGGCTTATCTTAGTAAAATTCTTAAGAGTTACAAGTTAGCGACAAAGTCATGTTTTCTTTCTCAAGCGCTTCCAACGGGGTGTACCAAGTAGACGCCACCAACGATATGTAAACAATTCAAACGTGAGGCCAAAGCCATTCTAGACAAGAGGATTGAAGGCCAAAGCAAGAAAAATTGGCGGACTAACTATCCGGTGAAGTGGAAAGGTGCCCCTATCCACGAGGTTAGTTGAGAGAAAGATGTGATGCTATGGCAATTCGAGGACCTAATCCACGCATAACTAGAGTCCACAAGGACATTGATGAGTTTAGGTTGGGAGGCTTATAAACCCCCTGTTCAGTGGCCACGTGCAGACACACCGTTATATACTGCCAATGCACAATAAACGAACTAGGTGGGACGAATTGTGGGTTGGCACAACATAGACAACAATATGGAGCATGAACAGAAGTTGCACTAGCGGATTAGTGCAACATTTAGAAAAAGAATGGGTAGTTGGGTACATGCCTGAAATCCAGCACTTTCCCACTAAATAACCAAGCACTTCTCTCATAGTGTTTTTTATCGATTTTTTTTTTTTTAAGGTAACATAGGCTCGAACCCATGACCTCAATATTGAATCACACTATGTCTACCATTGAGCCATGGGATGGACCTCATTATGGCTAGCACTTCTGATGTAGGATGATGGAAACTATCCTAGGATGCAAGATGAGAGATCAATTTACACATTAATTTCAGCAATTAACATGTAAAATCAAACATAACCACATCATATATTTGAAAATTCAGATTTATAACACGAAGGTCCTAGGTTATCATATACGCAGTGCACAAAAATATAAAATAATTCAATAGTGTCCCACTTGGAAGTAGGGACTTCCAATCAGCGTGGGTAGTGCAACAAACATGTGGGTAGACAAAGATGCAAGCAAAATTCTAGTTTGGGGAAAGTTTCACAAAAATTCAGATTTTTCATTAGGGTTTTGTATTCATAGATGGAGATTTAGGAATGAGGTTTTTAGGGATTCAAATGATCTAGGGATTAGGGACTTTTGGAGGAAAATCAAAGAGGGAAACCCCAAACGGAGGCCCATATGTGTCTACGTAAAGAAGAAAAAAGACGAGAGGATTGAGTGCGGTTTTGATGAGTTTAGAATATTGTAATGGAAGGGGAAAGAGGAAGACAACAGAAGAAGAAGAATACCTTTTGAATAAGAGAAAGAGGAACGATGTGCCTTAAGGAATCCACACCAAACAAGCTTTTACCCATCCACAATTCAATTGGATTAGAGGATTTCTCACAAACCCTAAAACACAATGAGGAAAATTCCTTCACACAAGAGAACTTCCCTCTTTTTTCTTTCTTCTCAATAACACCAATAGGGTTAGACCTCCACCCCTGTGTGCTTTTATAATTAAAAATTCATAATAATTATAATCATGTCACTCACTTAAGTGAAATGACCCATAATCCAAAATAAGAAAACTAAAACACTTATTATTAATATCAACCATCAAATAAATCCTAAAAATAACAAAAAGCATAAAGGAAGCAAGATCAGAATCTAAGGGGCTTAGATCTTAGAGATCTGGCAACCCAATGGCCTGATTGACATGATCCAACGGTCAGATCAACACGAAATAAAAATCCTAAGACTAAAATGGTCTCCTAAGCAGCCCACATGGATCATCCCAAAGTAGGTTCTTAATGCACGTCCAATGCATGTGAGGTCATCAAAATGGCTCAACGAACCCCATTTGGAAATCGTCTCCCATCCACAAAGAAAGTTACACTAATGTGGGTAGTCATCTCTGTTTTTAGTACACCCGAGTAGGTCCTCTGATGTCCCCATCAATACTCCCCGGCTAAGAAGAATTCGTCACTGGTGAAATAAAGTGTGATAACGCTCGAGAAGGTCAGTATCAATGCATTGGAACTCTTGTCTCTGTAATCCAAATGTTGTCTGACTCTGGCATGTTCTTCCACTTCACGAGGTATTTCTGATATCCTCCATGGCGGGTAGAGATCGGTTAGTGGTCCAAAACATCTTTGATATCTTCTTTCTGACCAAGTAGTGATGGAAGAGAAGGCAATGAGTGAGAAGTAAAGTCTGGTAAAGGCCATGGGTTGGGGACGGGGTTAAGGACACCATCATCTGGGAAGGTCAGTATCAATGCATTGGAACTCTGTCTCTGTAATCCAAATGTTGTCCGACTCCGGCATGTTCTTCCACTTCACGAGGTATTTTTGATATCCTCCATGACGGGTAGAGATCGCTTGGCGGTCCAGAACATCTTTGATCTCTTCTTTCCGACCAAGTAGTGATGGAAGAGAAGGCAATGGGTGAGAAGTAAAGCCTGGTAAAGGCCATGGGTTGGGGACGGGGTTAAGGACACCATCATCTGGAATAGGAGAAATGTTTGCAGGAGGGCTAGACAATGGATGTGTGGGTTCGTCACAAGGCAAAAGGTCCTCCACGTTGAATGTTGCACTAATGCCCATGTCAAATGGAAGATCCACCACATAGACATTAGGGCCCACTCCTGTCAAAATTTTATATGGACCTACACTGTGGGCATGCAATTTGCTCATGGTTTCCTATGGGAATCATTCGGGCCTAATACGAACCATGATGTAGTCATCCACCTGAAACTCCTTAAACTTACAATGTAAATATGCAGAGATTTTATAATGTTGATTACTAGCATTAATGCGCTTCTTGATCTCACTATGCAAATCATGAATATGTGGTGCAAATGCGTCTGCGGACTCAGATGGCCTATGTGAAACAGACATGGTTATGAGATCTATAAGCGTTCTAGGCTTGTACCCAAATACTACTCAAATGGACTCATGCTCTCTTGAATAAACCATTTCCTAAGCTCATCAACTTGCTTCTTGAGTTTTGCATGCTCCATGGGGTTCATTCTGTAATGAGGAAGGTTTGGAAGAGTCGACCCAAGAACAACATCAATGGCATGGTGGATGTCCCTCATACGTGGAAGCTCATCCGGGAGGTCACCAGGAAAGACATCGCTGAACTCATCCATCACTGAAATCACCTCACTAGGCAACTCTACACCAACCTGGGGGGTAGCCTCTCTAGTCACGAGGGCATACACCTCTGAATCCTCCCTAATATCTATTTCAAATTCTTTTGTATTAATGATATAAAGAGACTTAGTTTTAGACTTCCTCGAAGTTCCAAGATCACCCTTCTTGGTGATCTCCTTCTTTCCTGGTATGCTCTTGGGTAGAAGAGGACTCAATCTAATTTTCTTGCCCTTAAACATGAATATACAAATATTCAAGCGACCGAATATTGTAACGTCCAAGTCAAATAATCAGGGCCTACCCAAGATGGTGTGGCCGACATCCACGGGAACCACATCACACCACGGTGAATCCTTATACGACCCAAACTAGATGGAGATACAAAATCGCCGTGAGACCGAAATGGAGGACTCATCAACTCACGACACTCTGTAGGGCTGAGGGTGAGACTCGCCATTCAAGCCCAATCGACTCACAATGCTAATAAATACCATGTTGGCACAACTGTCACTGTCCACGATCACTTTACAATTCTTTTATACATACTTAGTATAGGTATAAAAGATAGTGTTCCTACGCCAATCATCATTTTCTTTAGCTTGGGCAAAGGCGCATCTGACTACTGCAAGATTGTGGGTCTCCTGATCATCAAACTCCTCATCACTAGCACCAATATCAAGCTTATGTTCCTCTACGCCACAATTGTCCTCATCATCCTCATCTATTATAAGAGCTTTACCTCTTTCTTTGTTTGGCATTCCTTTGCGAGGTAATCATAATTATTGCAACGGAAACACTGCATGTGCTCACTTCCCTTTGAACTAGTGTTGACTAGACCCTTACCTTTAACATCTCTGTTACAGGTGGGAGCACCAATTGGGGCTTTAGTCTAGCTCCCAAGGTTAGGTTTGACTCTTCACTGGAATCACAAGACCCAAACTGTTTCATGGTTGGTTGCACTAAGTATCGTTCAAGCTCCTCTACCCTAAGGCAGGCCTCCTCCAGTGTACCAACATCATGAGGGATGAGCTCACGCTTAATCTCAGGGCACAGGCCCATCCTAAAACGAGACAGGGTCACAGCAGGGGACTCATCGACATCACATCTCATCATGTACTTCTTGAATCTCTTGATGTAATCCGATACAAACATCGACCCTTTCCTCAATGACTGCCGCTGGTCCAAAAGGTGATCACGGTAGGAGAGCGGGACATTTTTCTTTAAGTAGTACTTTCATTTCAACTCGTGATGTAATGGGTTCATCTCCTCGCCACACCTTCTGTTCTGTATTGGTCCATAACAACTTCGCTTGACCCGTCAACTTCATCTTAGAGAACCTCACTTGATGGCGATCTAACATATCATGCCACTTGAAGAAGTGGTGCATGTTAGCCAAGCCAACCAAGGAAATGCTTCGAGTTCAAGCGACCATCAAACTGGGAGCATCGACTCTGACACTCTCAATAACCCTTTTCTCAGGGTCATAATGATCCTACGACTCTCACCAAGGTAGGTGGGCACGCGGTCCTATATGACCTACTCCCTAACCAAAGTTCCTATTACGACCCCTAATGGGTTCTATTGGGACTGGACGTTGTTCAACTGGGTCCTCATCCACTAGCTCTCCTGCCTGAGACTGGTGGTCTTCCTCGGTGACGGGGGTACCATGAGAAGTAGCTTTTATATGCATGATACGCTAGTTTCTAGGAATCAATTGCACAACAGTGGTTTTAATGTGTCTCAATGGCCATCAAACGACGGTTAATTTTTTCGAGAGCCTTGACAATCTGATCAAAGTTCATGGTGGGGAATAGACCAAAACCACGACCTATTCGCGTTTTGCATACACTAAACAACCCTAATGAGAGAACCTAGCTGAATGTGTACTATATGATAAATGCGGTGCAAAAAAAAAAAATCAAACTTGACGGCGAACAATGTGATGCTATATGATGCACGTGTTCTATGTACGATGACCCTCAGTACCTTAAACCTTATGGACAGCCCTAGAATGATTCTAATAAGGCTAAAACTGAAAAATTGGCAACTAAGTGTCATAAAGTCACTAAATCTGAAAATTCTAACAATATAGGACTTTGAAAATACACAAGAAGAAAATTCAGCAAGCTATGTGCGACCTATATACTCTACTATGGTTATAGGAATTTTGTCGAACACCTGCCCTACGCTAGACCTAGGCTCCGATACCAAATTTGATGTAGGATGATGAAAACTGCCATACATGTAAGACAAGAGATCAATTTACACATTAATTTCAGCAATCAACATGTAAAATCAAACATAAATACATAATAGATTCGAAAATTCATATTTATAACACAGGTCCTAGGTTACCACATACGCGATGCATGAAAATATAAAATAATTCAATAGTGGCCCACTTGGAAGTAGGGACTTCCAATCTAGCGCAGGTAGTGCAACAACCACATAGATAGACAGATGCAAGCAAAATTCTAATTTGGGGAAAGTTTCACAAAAAATCATATTTTCATTAGGGTTTTGTATTCGTAGATGGAGATTTAGGAATGGGTTTTTTAGGAATTCAAAGGATCTATGGATTAGGGAGTTTTATGGAAAATCAAAAAGGGAAAACCCCAAACAGGAGCCCACACGTGGCTACATAAAGGAGAAGAAAGAGTGGGAGGATTGAATGGGGTTTTGACGGGTTTAAAAGGTTGTGATGGATGAAGAAAGAGGAAGACAAGAGAAGAAGAAGAATACATTTTGAATAAGAGAAAAGAATGATGTACCTTGGGTAATCCACCACCAAACAAGCTTCTACCCTTCCACAATTCAATTGGAATGAAGAATTTCTCACAAACCCTAAAACACAAGGAGAAAAATTTCTTCACACAAGAAAGTTTCTCTCTTTTTTCTTTCTTCTCAATAACACCACTAGGGTTAGACATCCACCCCACATGTTCTTTTATAATTAAAATTTTGGAATAATTACAACTATGCCACTCACTTAAGTGAAATGGCCCATCATCTAAAATAAGATAACTAAAACACTTATTATCAATATCAACCAAATAAATCCTATAAATAAAAAAAAAAAACATATAGGAAACAAGATCAAAGTCTAAGGGGCCCAGATCTAAAATAGTCTCCTAATCGACAAGATCCAACAGTCGGATCGACACAAAATAACAATCTTATGACTAAAATGGTCTCTTCAACAGACCACATGCATCATCCCAGAGTGGGGTCTTCTTAATGCACGTCCAATGCATGTGGGGTCTTCAAATTGTGCGGCAGGCCCCATCTAAAAATCATCTCCCATCCACAAAGAATGTTGCAGTGATGTGCGTGGTCGTCTTCATCACACCCGAGTAGGCCCTTTGATGTCCCCATCAACTTAAGGTGGTGATGACTTTTTCTTAAAGGATAACGAAACTTTTATTAAAGAACACTACCAAGACAACCAAGGCGGGAAATGAATACAACCCGATCAATTATAACCCAAACGAAGAAATAAAATTACAAACGTTCACAAATCGCAAGATAGACGCCCGACCCACCGCTTCAATTTTCACCCTTCTCACCACCTCTTCCATAGATCCCCTCCCATTCTCAACATCGCCTTAAAGACTGACCTCCATATCAACATACCTTCCTTCCCGATCCCTTTGCCATGCCATGCCCACAAAAAGTCTTCCACCGATACCGCCGTCACCCAAGAATGTTGAAGATCGTAAGGAAGCTCTCCCACACAATGGATAAAACGGTGAACAACCAACTCAGCATTACCTATACACATGACACAAACATTGGGTGGTGAGCACCCTCTTCCTACCCACCAACCAAACAAAAGCCACAACCCTTCTTTTCTTTTTTTTCCTTTTATTTTAAGGGGGGGGGGGGGGGGGGGGGAGGCAATGGTAAGCATGCGCCACTCTTGCAAAATCTTGTAAAATGATCGAACCGAGAAGCACCCCGACTTATGAGCATTCCAAACCATCAAGGTCATTTTCGACAAAGAAGGTTGATAGTACCACAATCGATCCATGAGCCTAACAAAATCATCCACTAGATCCATTCGGCGAGGAGACCACACCACTTCCTCGTCCACTAGATCCCTTTGGCTAGGAGACCACACCACAAAATCTTCACATATGGAATAACGGCAACCCACTGTAATGTTCCAATCCGAAGGCAAATGAGCTTCGCTTGGGATCTCCCGAAGAGACTTAGCTCCACACCATACATCCTCCTAAAATTGAATAAGTGTCCCATCTACAAGTGATAAAGATACCCCCACACCCCATCCTTGATCCCATACTTAGAAGCAATAACCTCTCTCCACAATATCCCTTCTTCAAAGCCAAACCTCCATAGCCATTTACCTAGCAAGGCTAGGTTCATGGTGCCCAAGGCCCTAGAACTTGCTCCCACTTTGGCAACAGGCAACCACAACTCTTCCCACTAAAGGAGATGAAATTTTTGCTTTTCCTTTACCCCTCTCCACAAGAAATCTCACACCAACCTCTCCAATTTGTCAAGGATTGGCTGCAAACATCTAAATAAAGACATGAATTAGATGGACAAATTTGATAATGCATCTTTCATTAGCATTAATTGGCCACCAAAAGACAGATCTTGGCTCTTTCAACTTGAAAGCTTCCTCTCAAATCTTTCGATCACCTTATCCCAAAGGTGCTTTGTCAGTTTACCGATGCATAGAGGAAGGTCAGGTACGCCCGCACCGAACCAAAAAGCATCCACTAAACTCCCATCCTCCCCTTTGTTCAAACCAAACACCCAACATCTCACAGTTATGTAGATTAATACTTAGCCCTGACATGACTTCATAAAACCTCACTATCCTCTTTATATCCTTAGCCCTGACACGACTTCATAAAACCTCACTATCTTCTTTATATTATCCACCATGGCCACATCACAATGGTATCATTGGCAAATCGGATATGGGAGATCCCGACTCTCGCTTTGCCCACCATGAAGCAACTGATGAGATCAACCTCTTGCCCATTTTCTAACATTTTTCTTAGAGCCTTTGTTACCACCACCACAAACAGAAATGAAGATAGTCGATTCACCCTACCTTATACCCCTTGATGCCTTGAAACCAAGACAGAGAAAGAAACCAATTGAATACACCCTCAAATCCAGCCCCTCCACTTCTATGCGTGCCTTAATCTCCCCAACATATAATTGAGGAAGTCCCAATTGACATAGCCGTATGCCTTCTTAATGTCCATCTTTCACACTACTCTCTTTCAATCCGTGTGCCTAGAGTTAGGGGTGCACACAAGTCGGTTCGGTCCGGTTTTGGGGTGAAACCAGAACCGAACCATTCCTAACAGTACTAGGAAAATCGGAACTGGAACCGGACCGTAAAAACTAGTTTGGTTCTACGGTTCTGGGCTGGCCAATGTGGAAAACAGAGATCGAGAGAGCGAGAGAGAGAGAGAGAGAGAGAGAGAGAGAGAGAGAGAGCGCGATACGGTGGCGATGGGCATAGATGAGAGAGAGAGAGAACGAGGGAGCGAGAGAGAGAATGAGAGAGAGAGAGAGAAGACCGTGGATGAGTGAGGTGGAGCCGCGGACAGCATGGGTCGGTGCGCGGCCAGTGGCTGTCTTGAGAGAGTGAGAGAGAGAGAGAGAGAGAGAGAGAGAGAGAGAGAGAGAGAGATAATAATGGAATGGGGGCTGGGGCGACGTGAAGAGATTAGGGTTTTTTTTTTAATTTTATGCTTATTTTTTAAAATATTTATTGATTGGGATGGTCCGGTTCCAAGTTCAGTTCCGAGTTAGGTTTTACGGTCCAATTCACGGTCCGGTTCCAAGTTTGGTTATATGTTTTGGTTCACGGTTTGGTTTGGTTCTTGATGCAGGACAATTAACCACTTGCTCTAAAAGCTCGAACTGTTAAAGCATGGCGAATCAATCATTTTATCTCATAGCCCATGCCTCACATCTCATGGGTTAAGACCTCAGCCGAACCCCCCTCGTGGGCCCCAAATCACATGGGTACCGCCTCACACGAGCCACCCGCCTCACATGGGCCGCCCACCTCAAGTGTGCCCCTACATCCCATAGGCAACCCCACTCGACCCCGGTGTGAAAATATCTCTGCATTAATCACCCCCGGTGAGGAGTCTCGAACACAAGACCTCCCGCTCTGATGCCAATTTGATGCAGGACAATTAACCACTTGCTCTAAAAGCTCAAACTGTTAGAGCATAAAGAATCAATCCCTTTATCTCATAGCCCAAGCCCCACATCTCATGGGTTGGGACATCGGCCGAACCCCCCTCGTGGGCCCCAAATCACATGGGTACCGCCTCACACGGGTGGGGCCCGCCTCACACGGGCTGCCCACCCCGATTATGCCCATGCATCCCACAGGCAACCCCACTCAAGCCCGGTGTGAAAATGCCCCTGCATTAGTTCTACAAGACCCCAAACTGAGAACCGAACCGAACTAATCGATTCTTTGATTTTCGAAACCGGAACCAGTGCACTTCAGTACAGGACCAAACCGTGCAGCTTGGTCGATTCTGGTCCGGTTTACCGATTCCATGTGCACCCCTACCTTAAGTCGATGCACTCATGGGTTGTAACTTGTAAGCCCACTACCCAATATCTGTCGACCTGCAATATACGTTCCCTAGTTCTGAGAGATTACGCTTGCAAGAACCACCCTGAATCCAGTGGAAGGGTTTTGGCTAGAATCTTGTAGGGGCCCCAAATCAGACTGATGGGCCTAAAATCTTTTAAAGTGTTTGTTTCTTCAATCTTCAAGATGGTAGTTATAAATGATGCTCTCAATTCCAACGACAGCCACCCTCTTTCAGAAAATTCTTTGACAAAGTCAATCACGTATCCTTTCGTCAAATTCCAAAAAACTAGAAAGAAAGCCATGGGGTAGCCATCTTAGGACCTAGAGCCTTGTCCCTACCTAGCAAGCCAAAAAATAATAATAATAAATTAATTTCATCCTCGGAGATTGGCCTTTTAAGAGAATCCACTTCCGACAACTACTTAAATGGAAGATTATCCAACCTGGGCCTCTTCTGCTTTAACCTCTAAGCAATTTCCTACAATACTATACTTGGGACTTCTCTTCTACCCATTGTTCCTCACCCTTATGCAAACAATATTGTGAAAGAACCTCATGTTTTTGTCCCCTTCTTTAAGCCAAACAACTCTCAAATGTTTCCTCCATTTAATATCCTTTCTTTGAAATTGTGCGAGTAATCCAATGCTAACTTGACATGCAATTGTTTCTCGACTTTCATCAGCTCTCCCCCTCCCTCAACATCTTGGGCATGAATGTCCCTCAAGCTGCTCTCTACCTCACCTTCTCACTTCCCGAAAACCTCCCTCTTCCAAATGTTTAACCTTCCTTTTAGCAAGTTTAGCTTTTAGCTCAACCTCAAACCAGCATAGCTCCCACTTCTAATGACTCCCACCATTCTTTCATAACCCTCCACTTCCAAACACATAAGCTCGAATTTAAACAGTTTTGGGCCCCAACTTTCCTCCACGACCTCCAAAAGGATCAGGCTCCCAAAAGGATCGGGCAATGATTGAAACACTGGCCTGGGGAGTCCCCACTATTGCACTAATGGGAACCTTTCCGCCCACTCGAGGGATGCCAAAAAAATGTCAAGGCGCGACATAATGACTTCCTCCTGCCCGTTCGTCCATGTGAATTTTGCTCCCCCCATCGATGTCTATCATTTAATTTCTATAGACCCGTTCAAAAAAATCATTCATGCTACAAGTGATGCGACAACCATTTGTCTTCTCATGCATAAATCTAATAACATTAAAGTCTCCCCCAACATGCCACAAAAGACTCCACCCTCTTAAACTGAATCGAGCACCTCCCATAGCAATTGCCTCTGGTATGGATGACACGAAAGCCACCGAAAACCTGAAACAATGTCCTTCAAAACCACGGTCACAAAGAACGACCCACATCTCCATCCTCTCTACTCCAGATTTCAGAGTTCCACGCCGCAACTATCCCCTTGCAAATCCAATAGCATCAAGGGTGACCCAATCCTTATGCTTAACCCCCAACATCGAGTCTAGTGTCTTCCGGTCAAAGGGCTGCAGCTTGTCTCTTGTAAGGAGATCACTTGAGCTCTAGACATATGGAAAATGTCCCTATCCTCACTTCTTTTATGCTTGCACCCCAACCCACTCACATTCCAGCTTAACACCTTCATTGAGAAACTATTCTTGCCCCTCTACCCTTCTTCGTGCCACTGCACTTGGCCCCCAAGTCGCAATTGATTGAGCATTCTAGCCTTACCAGGTCCCTCGATCCCTTGAGAGTCATTGGCTTCAGTTATTGGACTAACTAATGTACGTGGGCCCCTCTCTCCTCGACAAAATGGAACTAGGCAAAGACATCCTCATCACCAGCCCCAAAAGAAAACCACCAACCTACCCACACGCCTGATCATATCCTTGAGCTAGCACATCTCTTCCTCAAACAGGCCATCTTATTCTCCTAATTGAGATATCTTCAGCAAATGTGGGATGCAAACCTGGGAGTTCTCATCCACACCTATTGTGACATGCAATGGGGTGATGTCCAAAGTTTCTAACAAAAAACATTGTTACCCTGATTAGGACCAGGGTTAGGGGACTAGGGCTGGGCTAGGGCCAACCCATAGTTTCACAAAGGTTTGAGTGAAGCAGCAGCAAATTCAGGTACAAAGCATGGAAGCACCTGTTTCAAAATTGTAGCAAGTATAAAAGTTAGGAAGCAGAAGCGCAGGTCCAAAGCATGATTCTAAGTGGGAGGAGCACCTAGTTAGAAGAATCATGCAACTAAGAACCAACCCTGGCCAGGCCCATTGCCATCCTTAGATGATGATGATGATGATAATGATGTCCGGCAATACTGAGTTGCAACATAGGCAAAATGAACTCTTTCTAGAGCTGGAAAGAAAAAAAGATGGGAGCAATTATATCAAGAGAGGTGTAGAAGAAACTGAGGGAATCAAGCATGAGTTGAAACATGTTCTTTTTGGGCAGTAGTTTCCACTGATTCCAATGGATTGACCCATCTGATGATTGACCAGCCTGATCTTTCATGGTGGGGCCTACCACTTGCACAGTACAGATGTCCTACACAAGTGGAATGTCAGTAAGAAAGATGGCACAACAAGCTGTGGCAATGTTGTCTGTAGGTTATTAACAATGGATCTTCTGAAATCTAATTAAAACACAATTTAACAATCCCATAGCATGTCTCCAAAAAAAATTTTAACCCATTACAAGCAAAAGAAGCATCATTTCATATCAAAGGAACCCAAATACAAACAACAATGAGAAGAAAAACAGGAGAAAAAAGTCATACATGAATGAAGAAAAGAAGAGAAGAAAACCAAGGGACCTACTGTAAATTTTACAAACTTTTCTCTTACCATTTTAGCCATTGGACCCTGTTGAAGAATTTGCAATCAAACCATGTGGTTTGTTCAAGTGGAAGGTTGAGTTTGCAGAAGAGATTTCCTAAGATAAGGTTTCTTCTTATTTTAATGGAACCAACAATGTGGCTCCAAAGTCTTCAAGATTGGAAGATTGCAAGCTTCCAATCAGTTCCCCACCAAAGACGGCCCATATTCAAAGGGAAAGACCTAAATGATCCACACTGGCTATAGAAGTCCAATATGAGAATTTGTTTTTGGGTTGTCACCTAGACACACCGAGTCCTATCATACAACTGGCTCCAATAGCTAAAACATGGGAGCAAACCCAACGGTTACGCTTCTGACGCGGTAACACAACAGGAAGAATTGTAGCAAACCTCCATTTTAGTTGAGTTACGCCAGTAAGCATGTAGACCTGTATGCCCACTATGGCAGGCCCGACACAAGACACAAGATGTAGACCGTACATCACACAGGTACCCCAATCAAGGTGGGAACCAAGGGAAACAAAATCAATTCACTCAATACTTGATAGAACATGCATATGAACAAAAACATCGACCTAGATTATGGATGTGTGAATTTCCCTTTGCCTCTTTTTTTCTTTTTCTTTTTTTTGAAAGATCTATTTCCCTTCACGTCCTAGCAAAGTTATCTTGATAATGCAGCGTAACCGACTAACAGTTCAGATCATGCATGCATGCAACCCACCAGCATGTGTGACGTGCATTTTGGTCCACTGTCTAATGCAATCCCAGCCCTGATTTGGAACAGGCTTTAACCTATTAGCTTGGGCCATGGTCTGGGCTTGGGCATGATATTCATAGTCTGATCAATTCTTGGGCACAGCTTACATTTAGGTCAAGTTGTTGATTGTAATCAACCTATGAAATCGAATATTAGATAGCGCTTGATCATAATCAACCTATGTAATAGTCTATTACATTGCGTCTATGGGAGTTTGGTGGACTAATTGCCGGTAAGGAGCCCAAATAAAGGAGGGTTGCTTCAAGGTAGCAACTAGCATCAAACTTAATGCCATCGCTTTCATCATGAATCTAAACAATATAACATTCCAAACTCATGCTAGGACATTCCCTATACGTGATGACATGCTGCATCAGAACCTCTGTAGTGAGAAATGGGCAAGGGTTGGCTAGGGTTTCTCCAAGAAACAACGCGTGCACTGCAACAATGCCCAGTTGCTGTGAGAAGAAGGCAAGGGTTCTGCATCACATGGAATATAACCCCCATGGCTAAAAAAGCCAAACCGGGAGAATATGATTTGTCTTGCTGCATGGAATATAGGAACATTCACAGGTAAGAGTATGGATTTAGCAGACATGATAAAACGAATGAGAGTTAACATAGCTTGTGTTAAGGAGACCCAGTGAAAAGAGGCCAAAACTAGAGAAATTGATAGATACAAACTTTGATATATATAGGAAGGGACAATAATAGAAATGGGGTAGGGATCGTGTAGATAAAGACCTAAAGGATAAAGTTGAAGATGTCAAGAGAGTAAGTGATAGGATTTTATTAATAAAACTCATGTTCAAAGAGGAAACAATGATGTTATTAGTGCATATACACTACAAATAATGTTAAAGGATAGAATTAAGAGACAATTCTGAGAGGATATGGATTGACGAATGCAAGAAATTTCGAACGGAGAGAGGATATTTGTATAAGAAGACTTAAATGGTTATGTAGGAAAAGAAAACAGAGAATACGAGACCGAACATGGAGGGATATGGTTTTAGGAGAAAAAATGAGATGAGGGATGCAATACTTGATTTCGCCATGGCATATAGCCTAGCTCTAGCAGACATACTTTAAAAAGAGAGATGAACATTTAATAACTTTTAAAAGTGGATCACATACAAGCCAAAAATATTTCTTTCAACTTGGGAAAACAAAGCAATCAATATTTAAGGATGCAAAGTAATACAAGGAGAGAGTTTACCTGCCCAACATAGGTTAGTAGTTATGGATGCTTACATTAAGAGATGGAGAAGAGGGAGTGAAATTAATAGTTGTCAAAAAACTAGGTGATGGAATTTAGAATGAGAGAAAACAAAGATACTCGAAAATAAATTAACTGAAGAAACAAAATGGAATGTAGAGTAAGAAGTAAATGTTATATGGAATGAGATACTTGAGTGCATTAGAAAAGTGGCAAAATATGTTTTAGGAGTATAAAGGACATTATTTAAGGGAAACTTAGTGGTGGAATGATAATGTACAAAAAGCTATTCACGAGAAATATTCATATCTCAAAGCCTAGAAAGGTACAAGACACGATGAAAATTTTGAACGATATAGAAATGCCAAAAAGATAGCTATGGAAGTAATGAGGCTAAATTTATGACTTAGATGATCTTTAAAATAGATTGGAGACGAAAATGTGAGGAGGAGATCATCAACATAATCATCTAAGCCTTATTCCAACTAATTGGGGTGGGCAGAAAGATGTCTCCAAACTTTGCTAACGTGATAGAGAGTACAGGTAGGGACCTAGAATATGTAAGATGCATTAACAGCTACAATCAAAGGGTACTCATAGAGGGCAATGAGATCAACGATAGGTGGAGAAGCAATTTTTAGAACTTGTTAAATAACCACCATTATGAGGATATTAGTAAAGGACAATGAGATCAATGAAAGATGAACAAGGTATTTTTAGAACTTGTTAAATGACAATCACTCCAAGAGCATGGGGATGGAAGAAATTATAAACTCAAGTGACATCAGAGACCATAGATACTTTTGCAGGATTAGGATATCTAAAGTGAAATAAGCTTTGAAAAAGATGAAAACAGAAAAGGTCCTTTGGAACAAATAGTATAGTAGCAGAGGTTTGGAAGTATATGGGAGATACTAGGTTATTTTAATTGGTTGCTCAACAAAATTACTAGATCATAGAAAATGTTAGACAATAGAGGACAAGTACCGCAATACTTATTTATAAGAACAAATGAGACTACACTAACTATCATGAGATTCAACTTATGAACCATACTATGAAACTTTGAGAGAGGGTGATTGAGCAAAGGCTAAGGCAATAGACAAATGTATTAGAAAATCAATCTGATTTCATGCCTAGGAGGTATGCCACTGAAGTTATTTTCCTACTCAGACAATTGATGGTGAAATATAGGAAGCAGAGAAAGGATCTCCACATGGTCCTTATTGACTTAGAAAAAACATTCGATAGGGTCCCTAGAGAGTTAATTTAGCAAGTGCTGAGAAAGAAAGAGTTTCAAGATGATATATTGACGTGGTTAAGGATATGTATGACAAATCATTAACAAATGTGACGACCACTAGTGAAGAGAAAAGTGAGTTTGTAGTTAGTGTAGGCTTGCACCAAGGGTCGGCATTGAGCTTATACCTTTTTGCATTGGTTATAGACAAGTTAACTAGACATTTGGAGGAAGAGATCCCATGGTCCATAATGTTTGCAAATGACATGATTTTAATTGACAAGACAAGGGAGGGCGCAAAACAAAGGAAAATTTATGAACAGGTGCTTTAGAATCGAAAGGATTTAAAATTAGTCAAACTAAAATAGAGTGTATGGGGTGCAATTTTAATAACTATAGGAGTAAATAACGAGGAATTAGTTAAGATAGTTAACCGAGAAGTTTCCCACAATGACCACTTTAGATACCTTGGGTCAATGATTCATGAGAGTGGAGAGACTAAGAAGGATGTTGCCAATTGAATTCAAGCTGAGTGGAATAAATGGAGACGTGCCTTCAGAGTTTTATGTGATCGTTGTGTACCACTCAAATTGAAAGGGAAATTTCATAGGATAGCTATAAGCAATGTTGTCAATTTGCTTAAGCGATCCCATATGTGCGGTCGCTTACGCAATCGCATAATCGCATTAGCGATTGCACATGATTTTTTTATTTTTTTTTTTGAAAAAAAAAAAAGGAAATTTTTGAAGGAAAAAAATCATAAAGACTTTTACTCTAATTTGTTTTGTTTATCTATTTCAATTTTCAATCTAATTCGTGTACAAACTAATCTATAATAACTAATAAATTAGTAACTCATTAACCACAAGATGTAAAAAACTAAAAATTAACAACTCAACAACTTATTAATAAAAAGTTAATATTTTTATTGACAAACAAAATCTACTATATACATCGTTCCCTCTCCCATTATGGCACATCACCACCACCATCATCGTTAGAGTCATCTCCTTCTTCAACATACACTTCATCTTTTTCTGTTTCTTCATCACCTATCTACACAAGTTGCTCATCCACATATAACGGTCAAGCATCTTCTTCTTGTACTTCTTCAATTTTAATATCATCCTCTTGTCCTTAACTGCTACTAGCCCTTGTACCATTGCCCGCCCCTCTTCTCCACCTTTGAGAACCTTCACTAGGTGTCGATCCATAAGCAGCATCTTCCACTTGGGCCCATGTACGGATCTCACCGGCAAAGACTAGATCATCTATCTCCAAAAGCCACTTACTATCTGCCTCCAAATCATCTAGGCTAATAGGATCATATAATCCAGGCTTTTCTCGCCTAGCCTGGAATCTTTCCCACAACTTCTGGTTATAGTGGACAAAGACCAGGTCATTGAGTTTCTTTTATTCGAGACGATTTCTTATTTTTGTGTGAATCTGCATGACGTTTAGAAATTTTAATTAAATATGAATTAGCAATTTAGCATTAAAACTAAAGTGAATGATAGAACTTCAAGTTGTAAAACTTACCAACTCGAATGTACTCCAATTCTACTCGCAACTGCTCGCAAAACACGTAAGGCCAAGAATTCTCATGGCCAACTTTTGTGATACCGGATCCCTCCTAGTTGAGTCAACTCTATACATTGACCACCAATCAGTTGTGCAAATAAGTTTAAGTTAGACATTTTCTCACCTAAACTTCTTACATTGTATTGTAAGTTGTAAGTTCATAGAATTGCAAACTTACTTGGCAATTTCATACTTTTATGCCTAATAACAATGTCTCTTCACCAAATCCTTGCACTCTTCATGCAGAAGTCCAGCTCCCAAGAAATTCTATCATGTTCTTCTTTTTCTGGAACCATTCTTTCTAAAACATCAAGAAATCTGACTATATGTATCGCCAATGCCACAATCCGATCGGTTGACGCAAAAAGAATACGGCCAGATTAAGGATGTAGCAGCCGAATACAATAGGGATGACATTTGGCTACCCCATCTAGCATCTATAATATTCAGGATGGGCTGGTAATCACGTTCTTTATAATTAAAGTATTCCGTGATTTTGCTTATGGACCTCCATCGCATCGTAGATATAGCCCATGGGTGGTTTTTCATCACCGTCCACTAATCGCAACACACTAAGGGTGGTGATGATTTCAAGGCCTTTAATACTTGATTCCAAAATGATTGGAAAATAATGATTTGTTGGACTAACTTTTCTTCAGCCTCCTTTGACCATGGTCCATTATTCAAGTCGGTCGACACTACGAACGTCCTAAGTTCAGCTTTCTTTGAATTTAACCTATGGTGTAAAGAAAGTTGTTGCGAATCGGGTCACAACCGGACGAAGCAAATTACACCCAAGATGGCTTATCATGTAATGGAGAAGAAGAGCATACTTGTACATAAAAATTGTGATTCTTCTAGCCCTAGCAATTGCCTTAAGATACAACATACATGCATATTCTAACATTAGATCAACATAATGTGTCGCACATGGTCAGTGTTGTTATGTGCAACCGCATATGTGCATATCCACATGTAGATTGCATATGCAATCATGGCACCTATGCAAAAATATGTGATCGCATACAACATATGCGATCGCATATTGGCCATGGCACATTAAATTTTATTTTATTTCTTGCAAAAAAAAATAATAATAACTTTTTGCCTATAAAAAGGCTTCCAAACATCCCTTGTTTACAATATTCTCACCCCAAAACTCTATTGCTTCTTCTCTTGAATTTTTTAATTCCAAGTGGTCTCTCTCTCTCTCTCTCTCTCTCTCTCTCTCTCTCTCTCTCTCTCTCCCCTACATTCCCTCTCTCTTGGAAGTTGGAAGATCAAGATTCAAGCGCTTTTGAGTTTCAAGGAAGAAAACTTGTTGATTTTCTACAATAATAAATAAATCGCTTGTTGATTTTGTCGTTACTTCTTACTTGTTAACTACATTGTTAAATGTTGACGACTTGATGTTTAATTTAATTGATTTTTATTCTCTCAAATGTATTTTAAATATATAAAATTAGTTATCTATTAACTTAGGAAAGTTACCCTTAGTTTCTTATAATTTATTTTACTTTTTTTTTTAAAAAAATTTCCCTATTTTTTTAATTTTTAAGAAAAAAATTGGAAAAAAAATTTTTAAATATATATGTGATCGCATATGCGCATATGCATATGCAATTAGGGCAGAAAGTTGGGCGGGTGCAACCCGACAATGATGGGGACATCACGCGCACACGCACGCCGCCCCCTACGCACATACGCAAGGAGAAGGACGACCCCACCATCGATCTAGATTGATGACGACATCCAGGGAGTGCCTGAGTTTTGGTTCGTTAGAGTGGGCCCGATAGTCAAGTAAAGCCCATCATGAGATCTCATGATCGTGGCCAACTAGTCTGATTAATCTCATATTTTAGGTTTTGTTTATTAATATTATTTAGAGTATCATGGACGGTTTAGATTTCTTTGATTGGTTTTTATTTTTGTTTACTTCATCGCCAAGTAATAGGTTGAGCACATGGCACGAGTTTTGGAGTATATGATTTTCCTATAAATAGCACCCCTTGTAGGCTTTTTTCCTCATTGAAGCTTAATAAAAATTTTGCGCTTTTCTACTCCTCTGAGTTCTCAAGTTGTGGAAATCCAATTGGGTACGAAGTCTTCCCTTCATTGAAGGGCTAACTACCGTAGTGTGAAGCCACATCAATCTCAATTAGCCCCCATCCTCTACCATCTCTATTTCTCATCTCCTACCACCATCCGCGATTCAAATGTCCTTTATTACAAAAGTTTTCCTCTTTACAGCAGAATTTCAGATTCTCGCCCTGCAGGAGGGCTGAAACTTCGACGGAGCACCACGCACAAACCGCGCATCCGATCGACATGAAACATGGGGGTTTTGAAGCCCTCCCCTAGCCGACCAGAGCCAGAGAGGCGCTTTCCGCGTTCGGGGCCCCTTAGCACGTGCAGCCAGAACCATGCACACGTGCGCCAGGCCTGGCCTGCTGTCCGCGCGCGGGGACTATCTCTAAGTTCAGATTTCTACCTATTTTACTCCACTCATACCTATTCTCCCTAACCCTAACCCTAGATTGCATTACTTTCAATTTATTTGCCCATTTTCTTACCCTAAGGTTCTCTGAATTGGAATTGGTAAATTCCTTGGATTAGGGACTGATTGTTGTGCATGTGTGGATGATTTTTTACTGATCCAGCCCTAGCTGTGTAGGCCTGGACCCGCACAGATTCCCCTTGCTTGAATGTTTGAACTTTTGTGTGGGACGTGGAATTTTATGTGATTGTTTCTGAATTAGTATAATCTAAAGCTTGAGATCTTGCATATCGTATTTATTTTTCATGTCCTGCATCAAATTTGGTATCAGAGCCTAGGGTTCTTATAGGGGAATGCATTACATGTTTAGGGTAGTTTGTTTAAGTCCATCATGCATCCAGTTTCATCATTTATAGCTGTTTAGAAGTCTGTAGTTACTGATATTAGTTGCTGAAAGTTTTGTTATCAGGAAGCTAGCAATTCACATTGCTGTAACTTTCTGTTATTCCTTTATTTTGACAACTATATTGCTAGATTTTAGTAGCACTGCGTAGTTTCCCTCATATAGAGTCTCATAGGTTCATTTAGTCTCATTTAATTGCATATAGTCGTAGTAGAAAGTCCTTATGTGGATTTAGTAGTTGTATGCCCACACGTATCGGTTGTGGTTTTTGTTTGCACCCTACACTAAACATGGAGCAACAGCAAGAATCAGTGAACAAGTTAACCCAGCAGGTTGATTCCTTGAGTAAGCGCTTGGAACAACGCCTTGACCAATTTAATGACCACGTTACCCAACTAGAGGCCTCCCTCGGGGCAAACCCCATCATTAGGAAAGATGTCCAATCTCAGGCAAGTGGTCAGGAGGTTAGACCAAAGAATGAAGGTGGCCAAGGATTTGGTCATGAGCGCACACCTGTGCACCCACCCCGTGAGGGACATCATGACCAATATGACCCAAACGCGCAACTCCTCAAGGGAGTTAAGAGTAGATGCCCCGACATTTGATGGCCACTTGGACCCTAGAGCCTTTTTAAATTAGTTGGCGGATATGGACCACTATTTTGAGTGGTATGACATGTTGGATGCTCGATAAGTCCAATTCGCCAAGATGACGTTTATGGGCCAAGCAAGGAGGTTTTAGGCGACAGTAGAGCGAAAGAAAGAAAGAGCGAGAGAACTCCCAATAGTCCATTAGGGAGAAATGAAAGAAACACTTAAAGAGAAGTACCTCCCTTTCTCTTATCACTTGCAGTTGGTGGAGGAGTGGCAGTCTCTTCGACAGGATTCCATGAGTATTGCTGACAACATTGAGAAGTTCGAAGTGTACTTGACCCGCTGCGAGGTTGATGAGGACCCCATACTCGCCCTTGCTCGTTTTAAAACGGGCCTCCGTCCTAACATTAGGAGAGAATTGTTCACCAAAGATATAAACACCATTGAGCAGTTGTATCAAATAGTGTTAGATCTCGAGCAATACCTCAAGGCATCTGTGGAAGGCGATTTGACTTTCGCAATTCTATTGCTAAGGCCAACCCCTCTGGGGCTAAACCTAACACTGGGTACCAGAACAAACCTTCCAACAGTTTTCAAACCAGGCCCAAGGATGGTAAGGGTAAAGAAATTGTCGAGTCTAGCTCACGTGGAAGTAGAGCAACTAGGTGTTTTAGGTGTCAGGGGTTTGGTCACTTTGCCCACCAGTGCGGCACGAAAGAGAGCACGAAAGTATTCCTTATTAATGGGCAAGTAAAAGTAGTGCCCCCAGAGAGTGACGGTGAAGAGGAAAAATATGAGCTAGTAGAAACCCCTAGTGATGATGAAGAGGGGGGGCAAGAGTGCGACCCTCGCAGTTGTGCATTACGCCTTTGCTCAAGCCAAGAATACTGACGATTAGCGTCATAACACGATCTTCTATACTTTGCAATGTGTGGAGAAAAGAGTTGTAAGATGATCATGGATAGTGGTAGTTGTGCCAACGTGGCATCGACTAGTACTATGAGCCATTTGGGCTTAAAGCTGGAAGCCCATCCTCAATCCTATGGAGTCTCCTGGGTTGATGAAATTTTCATTCCAGTCTCGCACCGTTGTCATGTTCCGATCTAGTTTGGGTCATATAAAAACACTTTGGTGTGATGTTGTTCCCATGGATGTTGGTCATTTGATTCTAGGTAGACCACGGCTCAATGACAGGGATGTTAACATATTTGGTCGTTCAAATGTGTGTACATTCTGCTTCAAGGGCAATAAGGTCAAGCTAAATTCACTGCCACCCAAGAACATTACGGGAAAGGAGTCCACACAGAGTGGTGCGAACGGCTCAAAAGAATTGAAGGAGTCCAAGTCCAAGTCCAAACCTCTCCATATTCTGAATGCCAAAGACTTTAAGCGAGAAACGGAGGCGGACTCGATGGTATACGCCCTTGTGGCTAGGGAGAGTGTACCAGAGGTTAGTGTAGAGTTACCCACCGAGGCCATTCAAGTAGTGCATGAGTTTCGTGATATCTTTCCTGATGATCTACCCAATGAGCTTCCCCCTACGAGGGATATATAGCATGCCATTGATTTAATCCCTGGGGCGGCTCTACCAAACCTCCCACGTTACAGAATGAACCTAAAGGAGCATGCTGAGTTGAAGAGGCAAATTGACGAGCTTCTAGAGAAGGGTTTCATTCGAGAGAGCATGAGCTCGTTTGTTGTGCCCGCCCTTCTTACACCTAATAAGGATGACACATGGAGGATGTGTGCTGATAGTAGAGCCATCAACAAAATCATAATCTAGTATCGGTTTCCCATACCACGTCTTGATGACATGTTGGATATGATTGTCAATGCTACTATCTTCTCGAAGATTGACCTCAAAAGTGGTTATCACCAAATCCGTGTGCGCCCTAGTGATGAGTGGAAGACGGCCTTCAAGACGAAGGATGAGCTATACGAGTGGCTAGTTATGCCTTTTGGGTTAACTAACGCCCCAAGCACTTTTATGTGTGTGATGACCCAAGTGTTGAGGCCCTTCATGGGAAAGTTCTTGATCGTATACTTTGATGATATCTTGATTTATAGCATGACCAAGGAGCAACACCTCAACCACATGAGGCGGGTTTGTGAGATCCTTAGGGCCGAGAAGTTGTACGCTAACCTAAAGAAGTACGCGTTTTTGTCGAGTAGTGTGATCTTCTTATGTTTTATTGTGTCAGCTAAGGGTGTATCGGCAGATCTCGAGAAGGTCAAGGCCATCGTCAATTGGCCTGAACCCCGCAATATTCATGAGGTGCACAGCTTTCACGGCTTAGCCACCTTCTGTAGGCGGTTCATTCGAGGTTTCAGTTCCATTATGGCTCTCATCACAGAGTGCATAAAAAAAGGAGAGTTTCAACGGACAAAGGCAGCCTCAAAGGCCTTCGAGGAGATAAAGGTCAAGATGACCGAAGCTCCAGTCACGCAACTCCAGATTTTTCAAAAGCTTTTGAAGTCACATGTGACGCGTCAGGAGTTGGCATAGGAGTACTTACTCAGGAAGGGTACTATGTCGCCTTTTTTAGTGAGACACTGAATGAGGCGCAACAAAGATATTCAACCTATGACAAGGAATTCTATGCGGTAGTGCAATCACTGCGCCATTGGCGTCATTACCTATTGCCGCAAGAATTCGTATTATTCTCAAATCATGAGGCCTTGAGATATCTGAACTCTTAGAAGAAATTAAACCCTAGGCATGCCAAGTGGGTTCAATTCCTTCAAGAGTATACTTTTGTGCTTAAGCACAAGGCTAGCGTAGAAAATAAGTCTGCCGACGCATTGAGTCGTCGAGTCACATTACTCAACTCCATAAGCGTCGAAGTTACGGGCCTCGAGCGCATTAAAGAATATTATTCTGAGTGTCCAGATTTTAGAGTTGTGTACGCGTCGTTGTTAGAGAGTCCGTCAGGAGTTAGCGGTGAGTATTTGATTTTAGATGGATATTTGTTTAGAAGTGACCGCTTGTGCATACCACGCACCTCCCTCCACGACTTTCTTATCTGGGAGTTATATTCAGAAGGGGCCGCGGGTCATTTCGGTCGAGACAAGACCATTGCCCTAGTGGAGGATAGGTTTCGTTGGCCAAGCCTCAAGCGAGACGTGGCCAAAATTATAGGGCAATGTCATGCTTGTCAACTAGCAAAGCAAAAGAAATAAAATACAGGATTATACACACATTTGCAAGTCTCATTCATCCATTGGCAAGACATCAGTATGGGCTTCGTGCTTGGACTTCTTAAGACTATTCGGAAACACGATTCCATACTTGTTGTCGTGAACCGTTTTTTCTAAAATGGCCCACTTCATTCCTTGTTTTAAGACCTCCGATACATCTCATGTTGCCAAGCTGTTCTTTAGTGAGGTCGTCAAACTGCATGGGTTACCAAAAACCATAGTATCTAACCGTGACGTGTGATTCATAAGTTACTTTTGGAAGACACTATGGCACATGATGAATACTGGGCTCCAATTTTCTTCTGCCTACCATCCTCAGACCGATGGTCAAACTGAGGTGGTTAATAGGAGCCAAGGAAGTTTGCTCAGATCTTTAGTGGGGGAGCATACCAGGACATGGGACGCCATACTACCAATAGCCGAGTTTGCATTCAATAGTTCTGTCAATGGATCCACAGGTCTAAGTACTTTTGAAATCGTTAGCCTAAGAAGCCTATTAATCTTGTCTCTATTTCATTGTCCCATATGTCATCAGAGTTTGCAGTCTTTTGTGCATCACATTCATTCATTGCATCAAGAAATCAGGCGAAAGATCACTACTAGTAATGAACATTACAAATTTTCTGCAGACCAACATAAACGTTTCAAGGAATTCAATGTAGGGGACTTTGTGATGGTCTGCATTATGCCCGAGCAGTATCCTCAGGGGGTCGTTCGTAAATTACACGCACATAACGCTGGACCCTTCAAAATTATAAAACAAAATGGTCTCAATGCGTATGTGGTAGATCTTCCACATTCAATGTGGAGGATCTAGTTGTTTTTCAGGGGACCCCTGATACTTTATTCCGCCCTTCGCCCACCCATCCTGATTCTCCAGATCTGTCCCTTGATACATGGCCTCTGCCCGACTTTTCTTCCCAGCCTCTATCACCCATACCTAACCTTCACACACCAAGAGACGAAATAGATGATATTTTGAACCATCAGATAGTTTCAATGTTGGACAGCGGGTTTCAGAAGTACCTAGTTAAATGGAAGTCACGCCCAACTTCAGACAGCACGTCAATATATGCCTATGCGGCACGAAAGACGAAGAAACGGTTGATCACCTCTTGGTCCATTGTCCGTTTATTGTCCAGATTTGGTTGGATTTCTCCAAGCGATTCAAAATCAGTTGGAGTGTCCCGAACTCCTCTAACCTGCTGGCATCTTGGCACAGGATCAAGTTGGGCGAAGAGAGAACTCGGATTTGGAGAATGGCGATTCTAGCTATATGGTGGTCAGTCAGGGAGGAAAGGAATGACAAATGCTTCAATGATAAGCAATCCTCGGTTCAAGCTGTGTGCTCTGGGGCCAAAAATCCGATTATAGAATGGGTGGCTAATGTAAATGGCCGTAAGGACTTCGACCTCGTATTCCTAGGCTATTAGTTTTTGACTGCTATCTCAACAAATCCTTTCCTTGTTCTTTCTTTTTTAATTAATATATTCTCGTTATCTTAAAAAAACAAAAAAAAAAACTTCAGATAGCACGTGGCTCATTGAGGAGCTTCAGAGACTTGATCCTGACATCTTGGAGTAGTTCAGGAGTTTCATTTCACCAATGGCGAAATCTTCTCAACCGGGGAGAGTTAATGGGGCCATCAAGCACACACGCACATCATCCCCCCTACGCACGTACGCAAGGAGAAGGACCCCACCGTCAATATGGATTGATGACGACATCCAGGGAGGGCCTCCTAGCTAGAAGACGGAGTTTTTGTTTGTTGGATTGAGCCCGATAGTCAAGTAAAGTCAATCATGGGATCTCATGATCGTGGCCCACTAGTATGATTAATCTCATATTTTAGGTTTGTTTATTAATGTTATTTAGAGTATCATGGACAGTTTAAATTTCTTTGATTAGTTTTTATTTTTGTTTACTTCATTGCCAAGTAATAGGTTGCGCACAGGGCGCGAGTTTTAGGGTATATAGTTTTCCTATAAATAGGCACTCCTTGTAGTTTTTTTTTCTCATTGAAGCTTAATAAAAATTTTACATTTTTCTACTCCTCTGAGTTCTCGAGTTGTGGAAATCCAATTGGGTGAGAAGCCCTCCTTTCATCGAAGGGCTAACTACCGTGGTGCGAAGCCACATCGATCCCGATTCACCCCCATCCTCTACCATCTCTATTTCTCATCTCCTACCACCATCTGCACTTCAAATCTATCCTTTATTGCAACAGTTTTCCTCTTTACAGCAGAATTCCGAATACTGGCCCTGCAGGAGGGCTGAAACTTCGGCAGAGCACCACGCACAGACCGCGCATCCTATCGACACGAAACTTGGGGGTTTTTAAGCCCTCCCCTGGCCAACCAGAGTCAAGGAAGAGCTTTCTGCGTTCGGCGCCCCCTCGCACGTGCAGCCAGACCCCTACGCACGTGCGCCAGGCCTAGCCCGCTATCCGCATGCGGGGACTTTCAGGTTCAGATTTCCACCTATTTTACTCTTCTCATACCTATTCTCCCTAACCCTAACCCTAGATTGCATTACTTTCAATTTATTTGTCTCTTTTCTTACCCTAGGGTTATCTGAATTGGAATTGGTGAATTCCTTGGATTAGGGACTGATTGTTGTGCATGTGTGGATGATTTTTTACTTTCCTTTGAGTATCGTTTGGTCCATAATTTTACTGATCCAGCCCTAGCCTGTGTAAGCCTGGACCCGCACAGATTCCCCTTTCTTAAATGTTTGAACTTGTGTGGGAGGTGGAATTTTATGTAATTGTTTCTAAATTAGTATAATCTAAAACCTGAGATCTTGCATATCTTATTTGATTTTCATGTCCTGCATCAGACCGACCCGTGACCAACCCGACATTGGGTTGGGCTCAGGCAGAATATATCGGGTCCGATCTCAAGCTTGGGCTATACAAACACCAACCCGATAAAACTTGGGTTGGGCTCGGGTCGAGGTCTCGAGTTGCCTGACCCAACCCGAACCCGATCAATATATAAGTTACTTACAAATTATAATTAAGTGTGGATCATTTGTGTCGAAAGCACACTAGTGATGCCGGGTCTCATTTGTCCACGTCTCTCCCAAATAGATTGCGTGCTATGCTACATGACTTTTAAAGGAGTAGTTGTCCTATATTTTAGCTTGTTTTTAAAAGAAAAAAATGAAGTTCTTTATGACGAATAATCACATATATAATTAATAAAATCATAGATACAAAAAATAAGTCCTATATTGAAATATAATAAACTAATGTAATAACGAAAATATTAGCACATATACTCGACCAACCCGATCAGCCCGACCGAGCTCACTTGGGTTGGGCTTGGGTTGAGAATTCCCAACTCGAGGTTGGGTTGGGTTGGGTTGGGTTGGGTTAGGGTTGAGGTATAGGAACCTTGGGTTTGGGTTAGGGTTGAGCACCAACCCACCCGACTTTCAGCCCTATATGCAATCACACATGATCGCATATGCGATTCGACAATATTGTGCATGGTGTCCAAAATAAATGTAACCTCTTCTCCATAAGAAGGCACAACCAGCAGCTACATAATTAGTTGTATTGTTCATCATAACTTGGACAACATATTCCTCTCATACCTCTTCAACTACACTATTTAACAATTTGAAAAAATAATCGGGTGTGTGGGAATGGGGCAATGCATCCACGGACTTTAAAAACATTGTCTTAGTTGGACAATTAACAAGAAAGCTTTTTTTTAAGATACAAGAAAGTTTGTTAATGCCCGACTAGATCTATCGGTCCATCCATCGGCCATTAACATACAACCATAGATTTTACAACTTTCTTTGTATTCAGAAATAAAATTGATACAAAATTGAACCTCTTTTTTTGGGCAACTCTCCCTCGCTTCATGATAGGAAGGAGGTTTCAAGCCAGGTCCAAATTGACCTATAGCTTCAACCATTACCTTGAAACTCTTCATATTCACTGTGTTAAAAGCTACACCGACTTGATATAACCACTTTGCAATGTACTAAATCATGGTTTTTTATCCTTCTTATATCAATTTTTCAAAGTGGTTTGGGTAGGCCTTTTGCCCTTACCCATTTGGTTAACCACATCTTCCGGATGTAGTCTATACCACGTATCCATAGGCCCATGCCCACGGGCTCTTTTGGCTGCCGGTCTAGATCGGCCTGTGGATGTAGGTGGTGTAGAAGCATCCAAATCTACTATATCGATGTCCTCATAAGCTTCTCTCTCCATAAATTCTTCTTTAATAGCCATTATGTTGTCTTTTTCGAGCAATCTTGTCCATGTACACCATGATTTCCTTATAGATCTCTAGAGTAATATTGGAACAGGCTCTTGTATTTGATCCCGATGCGTGTGCAAGGTGTTTTTTATGCCAACTATTACCACCGGAACTTATGTATATGTGATTCTGCATAGATCACGCACTAACTGAGATTTTTCACCGGCACTTCAATAGTGCTCGTACTTCCAACCTGGGTCGTTTGGCTTCGGTTTCAAAGAAGAAGATTGGGAAGAAGACATGATGATGACGCTAGGTAGTGTACTAGTGCATGAGTAAGTGTATTAGACAAATAATGAAAGTATGATACAAATAAGTTATATGCTAGCTACTAGTTAAATACTAAGTACTAACTAGCTAGTAAGTAGAAGTGTTTTAAATAGCAATAGCGTGCAGTGTAGCATTCAACCTTCTATAGCGTGTAGCGTAAATGCGTAGCGTGTAGCATAAGCTACACCGTACTTTCATTTTTTTAATTTAAAATAGAAAAAATATGATAAATAGTAAAGAAAAAAACATAAAAAGATCTTTTTAAAAATTCAAGTATAAGCATGTTCAAACAAGTTATTAATTATCATTTATCAAAAGCCAATCCGCATATATAAATCAAATCAAATAATTATCGCATCAGCAACTTTCTAAGCAAACCACTTGGGCCACACCATAGAAAACAATGCACATCCACCCATGCACACACCACAGTGGGCCCTACATGGGCCATACCATAGAAAACAATGCATAGCCACAAAAATATTAAAAAAGAATTGAACACAAAATGATAAAGAACAAAAAATGCACAATAACCGACATTTTAAAAAGAAAAAAAAAAAAAAAAAAAGGGAGAAAAAAAAAACTAATTATTTTCATTGTACATAAAAAAGAAACCAAGGGGAAAAAACCTACCAATTGTAGGCTTAAGAGGAGATTTAATCAATGAAAACTCTGAAAATTGAAGCTCCATAGCCGTCCGAAACCGAAATTGGGGAAATCTGATTTCTTCTTCATTTCTTCTTCAAAGATCATGAAACTGCACCAAATGGACCTCCTTATAGACTGCAACAATCAGCCAAAGAAGCCCCTTCAATGTCTTTTTAGATCAAAAGATTTGAAAAGAGGGAGAAGAAGTTATGTGGCGAGGGCTTTCCAATGGGTTTTCGAAAACCCTATTTCGGTTTTCTCTTTTAAAGTTAAGTTTAGACTTCTTGTAGTGTGAGTTCAACACACTTTATATCAAATAAACACCATTCTTTAACAACAAAATTAATACAATAGTATCAGTTGCTGGTTTTATAATATAAACTTTTTAAAAACACGAGTTCACCACCATTTTTAACAAAGAAAAGTTTTTAAAAAGGTGTAGTGTCACACACGCTACCTGCACTACATGCTACGTATTTGTACGGTACACCACGACCACTACAGCGTACGCTACATGGGATTTGCACTGTTTAGCAGCGCTACATAGCGCTACGGTAGAGCTACGCTATGAAGCATACGCTACAGACGCTATTTAATACACTGGTAAGTAGTAACTACTAAATACCAAATTACTAAATACTAAATATTAAATGCTATTATACAAATGTAGAGGTCTACCATAGCCTATAGTACTAATGTACCATTAGTCTAGTATTATTAGACTATTAGTTACTAATTTGCTATATGAATGAGAGAGAGAGAGAGGGAGAGGGAGCGGGAGAGGGAGAGAGTGTCTCACTATAGTTGTGGAGTTACAATTTACAACAATTGTGTGTGTGTGTGTGTGTGAGAGAGAGAGAGGGAGGGAGAGAGGATTGTGGTGTGGGTGTGTGACTTGAGAGTTGTCTCAAATGAAGTCTTGACTTGAATCTTCAAATCATAAATCTTAAAACCATAATTCTTCAAATGAAGTCTTGAACTTGGAAGTCTTGAATCTTGACTCTTGGGTCTTAATTCTTGATGTAATCTCTTCAATCTTGATAAAAGAAATGAGTGGAAACTAAAATGAATGAAGGATTAACTACACAAACACAATACAATTATACAATTACAAATTACAAATTACAATAAAACAAAATAATGTTAAATGTTGGGTGACTCTTGAATGTTTACTTGTCACTTGACTCTTGAGATGACTTGTTGTATAAGTCTCTTGAGTCTTGAGTCTTGAGAATACTAATTAAAGAAAAACATCATACAAGTTAGAACTTAAGAGTAGAGATAAGAAATAGATGTTAATTAAAGAAATAGATCATACAAGTTAGAACTTTGAGTAGAGATTAGAAATAGATGCTATGGAAAGAAAGATTGAGAGAGGAGAAGAGACTTGAGACTTGAGTGAATGAGAATATTAGATTAGAGAATGGATTAGAGAATAAGAGAATAGATTAGAGGATTAGAGAATAGAGAAAGAGAGAGAGAGTGAATAAGAGAATAAAAGTGACTTGGAGAATTAGATAATTGATTAGAGAATAGAGAGAGAGAGAGTGAATAAGAGAATAAAAGAAAGAATGAGAGAGCTAGATAATAGATTAGAGAATAGAAACAGAAAGAGAGGGTGAATAAGAGAATAAAACATATTAGAAATAGAATGAAAGATTGAAGAATGAAGATTGCTTCTTGTGAGTTGTGGATCTTGTTTTCTCATCTTCTTGAAGAATGAAGATCGATTGTCTTCTAGCTTCTTGATCTTGTCTTCAAGTGAAATATAAAAGAGATAAAGTGTGGAGGGCTTTAGGCTTAGATTGCTTTAAAAATGAGAGCAAGAGAGTGTATGAGAGTTTTGGGGAAACTATATGGCAAATGGAGAAGAGGGGAGTGCCTTTTTATAGGCAAAAGAATCGGATTTCAACAGAAAAAAATTAAAAAAAAAAAAAAAAAAAGCTCCAATGGTAAGATTTTTGACCGTTGGAGCATATGAGATTGCATATGCATTATGCGATCGCATAATGGCATATGCGAATGCATTATGCAATATGTGATCGCATACACATGGCATAAGCGAGCGCGACCATCACATATGCCATGTGCATGTGCTTATGCAATCTCATAATTGCTTAAGCGCTCACATGTAACAACATTGGCTATAAGACCGACCATGCTTTATGGGACATAATGTTGGGTGGTTAAGGAACAATGTATTCATATGATGTGTAGCTGAAATAAGGATTTTTTTTATGAGAGAGATGCTGAAATAAGGATGTTGAGATGGATGCATGGCAAGACAAGGATAGAATTAGAAACAAATGCATTTTAGGGAACTTGGGAGTTGCCCCAATAAGTACTACAATGAGGGAAAGTAGACTTAGATGGTTTGGTCATGTGCAATGGAGATCGAGAACCATGCTAGTTAGGAGTAAGTTAGTACAAGTTGAAGGCTCTAAAAGGGTAAGGAAAAGGCACAAAAGAACGTAGATGGAAGTAGTAAGAAAAGGCTTGATGAGCTATGGTCTAACTTAAGTAATGGCACTTGATATAGTAAATTCAAGTAGCCAACCCCAATTAATTGGGATAAGGGCTTAGGTCATCTTAGCCCAACCAAGCCCGGCCCATCCTGGCCCAACCCACCCTCACGTGTACTTTGGTTGCGGTTCCAATCATCAGTAGGTAACACATGCGTCTTGAATGTAGATTTTGGTTTACGTTTTTTTCTGGCCGTCTATTTATTTGTGCATGTGCAACCACCTGATCGAGAAGATGGATTAGGAACGTTCGCCATGGGAAATAGGGATTTGATCAATTTCAGGGCTAGTCAGGGCCCAACCAATTTTTGGCTTGGGCTTGCTGCACTAGGCCCATGCTGAACTTGGGCCAGCCCAGCCCGAACCTGGCTTCTTGCCACCCCTAATACCAGAGTATAGGATCCATCATGACTCGCACAATATGCCATCTCGTCCTCATACAAAGGCATGTAGCAACATGGCACAAGATGACAACTGCTGACCAAGCCTGTACCGTTGCCCAGATGAGAATGCAGAGTAATCAGTGATTTCATTCATCAGGTTGTTGATAGTTTGCATGAAGGCTGGATGGATGAGGGTAACCTGGCTACCCATCGGGCATGGATCCCTCCATTTGCCAGTGAGGGTGCACTTAATATACAGCCCATCCGATGCATGTCTCAAATGACACGCATGAACGTCCCACAGCATGTTCCAATTTAAGGTCACACCTGTTGATCAACCAAGAATGTAGTTGCAGGACATGGGTGGAATTCACCAAAAGGTGAAACTTGTTCTTTTAATGTAGTATAGATAGTGTTCGAAATATCGGTATCGCACAATTTATCGCACCCTTGGGATACAGATACGTATCGGTTATCGCACGGGATATATCATTTGTATCGCATAGTTTATCGCACTTTTTTGGGAAACATGGGGAAACATTGGGAAAATGGTTGAATTTTTTAATGAAACTTTGGGGATTGTTAAAAAGGCCCTTAATACACACTTTTAAATCATAAAGTTTCAAAAAAGAAGTGTACATAATAGATTTCCTTTGTATAGGGTCCTAAGCTATGCGTTGTCCGATTGAACTAAGACAACTATATTCGGTATCAACCCCGTCCATCCGTTTTTCCATAACATTTCAGGACATTATCCAACAAATATAACAGATCCAATAATTAGGTAGACCATACCATAGGAAACAATGGTTATTGACCATTAGTGGGCCACAAAAGTTTTGGATCAAGCTAATAATAGTTTTTTCTCTTCATTCAAACCATAAATTTATCTGGTAAAATGGATGGACGAAGTGGATAAAATACATGAATTATAGTGGGCCCAAAAAGTTTACAAAGTACACTGCTCACTAGGGGATCCATGGTTTCCTACCAAGTTCCTTCGCTCAAAACTTCAGTGGGGCCCACTGTGATGTTTGTAAGAAATCCACCTCGTCCATTCATTTTTTGAGATCATTTTAGCACTTGAGAGCAAAAATGAGCAGGATCCAAGACTAAAGTGGACCGCACTAAAGGAAAAGGTGGGAGGAAAATTCTTACCATTGAAACCTCCTTGGGTCATAGGGCCCAAAATAATGTTTATTTTACATCCAATCTGTTAATTAGGTCACACAGACCTGGATGAAGAGGAAAAATAAATATCATATTGATCCAAAGCTTCCGTGACCCTCAAAAGGGTTTCAATGGTAGCCGTTCAATCTACCACTGTTGTTTGCAGTGTGGTCCAGTTGATCTTTGGATCAGTCTTATTTTCGGCTCAAGCCGTACGAAGAGCTCGCCAAATGGATGAACGGCCTAGATATAACACATACCTCGTGATGGGACCCACATAACTTGGTGACGTCAACCCACACCTTGGTGGTGCGCGCAAAAAAGGGGCACGGATTAGCTGAGTAGCGAGACTCAGCTACTGAATTGACGTCACCAAGTTCCGTGGGCCCCACCATAATGTATGTTTTGTATCCACACCGTCCATCCATTTGGAGAGAACATTTTACGCCATGAGCCTAAGAATGACTAAGATTCAAAGCTCCAATGGACCCCACCACAGAAAGCAGTAGAGAGAGTGACGCCCACCATTAAAAACTTCTGAGGGCCACAAAAGTTTTCAATTAATCTAATATATATTTTTTCCCTTTAATAATGCTTTTTTTAACTTATTAACGAGTTGGTTCCCAAATAAACATCACGGTGGACCTTAGGAAGGTTTCAACGGTATATGTCACTTTCTCCACTGTTTTCTGTAGTGGGGTCCATTACAGAATTTTATCTGCCTCATTATTTGACTCATGTCCTAAAATGATGTCTCCAAATGGATGGACCGTGTGGATATAACACATTCATCATGGTGGGACCCACGTAACTTGGTGACGTCACTTCAGTAGCGATCTCGCTACTCAACCTGTCAGTAGTTAATTTGCGTCCAAGAAAAAAGGCTTGAACGAGCTTTGGTTTTCAAGTAGATAGGGTTCCGGAAACCAGAACCCTAAAATATCTCCCAAATCTCATCGGATGTCTCCGGATTTCTCTCCAAATCGGAGATGTTATTTGCGGTAACCTGGGAATGACGCTTCAATTCGAATGGAGAAGCTTCCGATCATGGCGATCTCTTTTACAGGTACCGAAATCCACCCTTTTTTTTCCCCCGATTTTTTCGGATGATGATGTCGATTTCCGACAATAATGGAGATGAAATCACGCGATTTCATCAAAATATCGTGCGATATCAACGATATATCGGCCGATATCTGGATTTTAGGTTTTTTAGTATCTTCCAGGAGTTATCGCGAGTGTATCGTCCCGCAAGGGTGCGATAACGATAATATCGGCCGATATATCGGCCGATAGTATCGATATTTCGAACACTAAATATAGATACCCACACATCATTAGCAAATAAATACCTCTAAGACATTCCCAACCACTCGTTATTTTTGAGTTCATCAACCAATTGATGTCTACGGAAAGGCACACCATCCAATTCCTCTCATAATTTAATTGCGGACAGTTCGGATCAAGACAATGACAGCTCTAAGCGTTTTGAGATATTATAATTTTGTTACAGCTATAATATGTAGATCCAGTATTATCAATTCTGAGTCTGTGACCAAGTTAGCTATCAAGCACTCTATGAACAAACACATCATAGTACTAAATATTGTCCAGTAACAAGTTGTCAACTCGTCAATGCAATGTGAGCCTCTATCATGGCCAGTTCTCCAAGAGCTTTGATGTCTAGTAGGCAGCAGATGGTAAAACTTTTGCCAATCTACAGCTTAAAAAGTCGTCCCCAAATAGTTGAGTAAGGCAAAGATGACTGTGGTGATTATGTCGAGTCAACTCAGTTATGGTGGAAACTGAAATGAGTCTTTTCTCCAAAATTCGAGATGAACCAGAACGAGTCCTACCAGTTATGGCCCCCGAGCAAATGCCAATTTGAAACCATCACTTAATTCCCTGGTTTAACTGACCAGGATGTATGAGATACAGATTCTATTTTATGCAGACAGGCATATCCCTAAGATAGCACCAACAGGGTGATCTTGACCACTAACAAAGGGACTTCTATGGATTACAAAATGGCCAGTTAGAAAGAAGTTCATCAGCCGATATTTAATCAGAAAAATTCATCCAATCAGCAGATAGGATCATCTAAAAGTTGTGATTTCCATATATGGCCAAAGACAACAGGGCCCAATCAATGAACGGTCTGGAATTCATACAAGTGTGCTATATGTACAGAGATTGAGTGCTTGGTAACTAACTTTGATAGTAGAGTTTACCATCAGACTTGTCAATATGTACTTCTTTTTAAAGCGTGAATACAGGGCAGCTGAATCATAGTCAAATCTTCCAGCAAAATGTCACTCCAAATGTGCAGCAAGAGTCCCACAGTTTCTTCTATGAGACAAACAAATGGTGATCATATTGTACAACCACAAAATGATTATAAACGTGTATCACCCAAGGCCCATCGATCCAACAATAATTTTTCATAGCTTTACCATCAGCACAAAATGTGAACATGAACAAGGAATAAGACTGAACATATGAAAACTAGCGATCCCCATTACATTTTTGGCAACACTTCACATTTTAAACACACGTTGACCTGGAGCTGTAAATACTTGAAGGTGAATGCATCTTATTTGTGATTTTTAAATGAGGCATTCATTCCGGAATGCCATAAGGCACACACTCACATGACAATATTGAATGTGGTGTTTTCATGAACATATACCGAACATAGAGAAAACGCATGCTATCCACACGCTGATTTTACAAACACATGCTCCAATATAGAGCAAAGATTATTATCTAGAGGTGTGTGTTGCAGTTAACTGTATACATTCATAATCGGTATGTCATGTGTGCATTTAATGAGACCTCAAAAGCAAGGTGTTCCGTATCCGTTACGATATGGCCGTAAAGGCCAATACGTATAGGAACGGTCGTGGCCGTTATGCAATACAAGAGTGAAACGGGGCAATTTTTTTGGATCTTATCAGCCGTTACGGGGGCTGTAAAGGCCGTTACGAGACATAACAACCATTACCCCCATAACGGTCGAAAAGTGGTCACTTTTTTTCTATTTTAATCAAATTTTCTCCTCATTTCCACTTTTCACACTCCAAAAATTCTCTTAGATCATTCTATTGCAAACTTCAACCACTCTTATTATAGTTTTTAGGATTAAAGCCATAGATTGAAGCGATTTGAGCGAACAGAAGCTCCGAGGGCCATTTTTAAATTTTAAAAAAAAAAATTGAAAAAAATAGTACGTCTTTTTTTCTATTTTCTAGTTCTAATGCTTGATTGTGATGTGTAAACATTAGAAATATATAACCATGTTCATAAATTCACCAGACAGCCTAATACAACACTCTCACCAAAGAGTGGACCGTTACGCTACCATAAACATGTTCAAAACAGAAAATATATATATATATATATATATATATATATATTATTGAAATATTTACATTATTTTGAATTTTCTATATATTTTTCAGAATTTTTCTGGTAAAAAATAAAAACAACCGTTATGAGGGTCGTAATGGCCATTATACCCCCGTATCGGCCGTTACAGCCAATAACCGTATCGGTAATGGTGATGACCCTTACAGCCATCGGTACCGATACAGAATACCTTGCTCAAAAGGGTTGAAGACCTTATCACTGTTTTTCAGCAAATCTTAATAAGGACTTGTAAGCAATTAGACTGAATTGGGTCCTTGCTCTTGCTCCGGTGGTAGACTCTTAGGAGTTTCAACACCTGGTCGAGGGTTCGAGTACCCATAGGTAGTGAAATCCCACTACGGCATGAGTGTGTGGCAGCGTGAGTGCATGTGTTAAAAAAATAATAATAATAATAAATAAATAAATAAAATTTAGACTGAATTAAAAGTAAACAGAGCAGAAGCCGTTCATGCATCAGCTTATCTTAATTTTATGGCTAGAAACCTATAGAGGTTGTCCACATATAGCACAGAAAGGTAATTACTTCACTAAAATTGCATTTTATTGCAAGCAATGATTTCATCTATCCTGACTGGTCCATCTTGACTGGCATTCACTTGATAATGAATCTGGAACTAAGCAATGGTCAAGCTACTCTTTGTAAGAACCTTTTTTATGAGGAAGATACTTTTTGTAATAACATTAGGTTCTCAAGAGAGCACTTTCATTAAAGTGCTAGCATGTAGAAATATTGAAATTGCAAGCTGTTAGACCAGATTTAACGAGCGTGCAATTGTTGCAGTCTGATCTCACAGCTGCTAAATCTCCATTCCTTAGTGCAGATTTTCTACACTGATCTCAAACCCTTATTTTTAACTTCGGAAAATACGCAACCAAAAATAATTCTCAATCTCCAAAATTCAGAGAAAAAAATGCAATCATAAGTAGAGCATCTATTGAATTTGTCTCTTCTCAGTTTTCTCCAGTTAATTATGAAACAGGTAAAGCCACAAAAAACAAATACGGGCAAAGCCCATGGAATATGCATTTAGCTCCTTATCAACATAAAGTTGTCTGTGACTAAAAAAACACCTAGCCTCTACAGCCATACAAACCCATGTCCCATGTGAACTTTTTCCCCCACTAGCCTAACTCAAAGATATTATTAACTAAGCTTTGTTGCTCTCGAAAAACTCTTAATGATTGTCCCCACTCTAACCGTGTATGTTTGGATCTTATTTCAACTACTTACTCTTTCCTACTGATCAGCTTCTAATAATACTTGTTTATTTTCCCATTTCACCTGATTCAAATGAGTAGCTTTCGATGAAAATAAGCCAAAATTCACTAACAGGTTCACTTGCATTTTGTTCAAGCATTTGAAGTGTTACATGAATTTGATGCCTTTTGAATCTCTCATAAGATGGAAAATCATTGAATTCATTGAAGGCCCGCAAAAAATAAATAATAAAAAATATCTAAAACACGTGTAGATTTAAGACCCTCATCAAACTTCATAATACTTTAACATTTGGTTCGATGCTTAATTGCATAATCCTTCTAATCGGATACCACTTCTGCTCTAACTCGTGCTTACAAATTGCACTCCTGTTCCTGCATCCTAGTGGCTCATACTTGCTAACATTTTGAAAAACACACTTCCCCACTCCAGCACCTGAATCCATTGCTGCTTCACTTCACCTTTATGCAACTAAAGTTCACCATTGTGAACGGCTGTACAAGTTCACTCATTTATGATATTTTATTTTGTCACTTTCGTAATGCTTACAAGGTCTACAAATTAGTTACATAACCTTGCAAAAATGAATGCCCTAGACTCCCTTGGAAGATGGTAAAATGGAATCCAGATCAAATGACCCCACTACAGTTACGGCACCAGAAGAAGAGAGAGAGAGAGGAAAGAAAGTAATCGAGTTGCACTGTACATTTCCCAACTGCATGCCATTTTAATTCTGTTGTCAATTGATTAGTGATCTGGGAAGATAAATATTTAGAAAGCAGCTACTGTTGACATATTTTTCGTGTTATCCAGTAGTGTGTCCCATGGAAGTGGTGATGTTTGTTAATTCCTTTGATTCTTAATGATGATATCTTAACAAAAAACTTACCCATACACACTTCGGTTGCAAAAATAAAAAAGGACGGATGTTGCTCACCTAGGTCGATTCAACTTTCATGCTTAGTTGTGTATTTTATGTAGTTAGTTCCAATTATAACTCGTGACAAAAGATTCATGTAACAAATCCTGTTTCTAAGCTGATAGATGGCAGAAAACTGGTATTACCAGTTCTTGTTCATGGTCTTCTAGAAAGCTTGTTTTGAAAGCCACTCCTTTTGTACTTGGAGGTTTGCTGATCACACACGCATGGCACCCTACCCATCCACACAAAAGCAAACGTGCCAATCTTGCCAGTTCACAAAACAGAAGGATGGCTAAAACAGTTTTGCTAGTCATCCATTTGTCCTGTAAGATATGACCACCTGAGGATTGAAACAGCCTGATTTTGGGGCAAAAAGATCTAAATGATTGGCCCATGGCTCAAAACTCATACATGTGCCACATTGGCATGTGTGCTTGCATATGGATAGGCAAAGCTCCACACGCCAGCAGGCTCTCACATTAAATTCCTTGATCTGGGTTGTGGGCTCATGGCAAAATGGCAGTTGTTCTTTAGGTTCACTCAATTTGCTAGTTAGCGTACAGGTCAGTCAATGCTTAGAAAGCTACAAGTTTGATTTATATGTAAACAAAATGAATAAAACCTATATTTGCAAGGTAATTTGGTGAGAATAAACATGTAATGTTTATCGGAATAGTGAATAATATATCCACAGGAAATATACAATACTTAGACCCCAGAATATATGCAGTCCTTTAGGGTTTTCACGTCTGATCAAGTCTAATAAGGCAATAATCCCAAAATGTTGATATTATAGTGTCCGCTTGACATAGCCCATGCAAAGAAAAAGGTAAAAAGATCCTAACCATCTATTTCCTATCCACAAATGAAGAGTTGGGACATTTCCATTTAGGGCCTGTTTGGATTCGTTGAAATTGAAAAGTGGGAAATTGATTTTCTGCAGAAATAACCATTCTTTTTTTTTCTATTTTTCCAAATTTTTCATGTAAAATCAATTTCTCTTTTTCAAATTTCCAGGAAATGGCTTTTTCAATTTCCATTTTAAAACCTAGAAACTAAATTTCCTCACTTGGGAGGAAAATTCCATTTCCTTCTTCTTGATGTGAACCCTACTTTGACTCCACCATTTAGATGATCATAAACATGCAGACCCATCTTTTTTTCTATGAAAGGCCATGCAGACACATCCTTACTCTATCCAAAGTTCCTAACCACCAATATTTCCACATGGAGCATATCATGAGATGATCTTAACCAGGTGGGGCCATCATTAGTCGATCCTAAACACTAGTATTTCCAAATGGCACCCATATTTGGTGATCTTAACCATGTGGCCCAAGACAATCATAACCGTCATTAAATGATCTTAACAATGTGTACATTTTCACATTGGGTCCATTCGATGATCTTAATAATGCAGAGCCCTTCACTAGTAGATCATACCATGTTCATTTCCATGTTGGGTCCATTATTAGTTGATCTTAACCATGTAGGACCCATCATTAGTTGATCAAAACTGTGCATTTCCATGTCAGGCCCATCATTAGATGATATTAACAATGTCGGCCCATCGTTTAGTGATCCTATTCCTAAATATATTTATTTCTACATGGGCACGTCATTAAATGATATTAACCATGTGGGCTTGTCGTTAGTCAAACCTAACCAAGTGTTTGGCATATGGGGCCCATTGTTAGATGATCATAACCATGTGGGGCCATTGCTAGTAAGTCATAACCATGTGTATCCCACATGGGACCCAACGCTAGATGATCTTAACCAGTTGGGGCCCATGGTTACTTAATCTTAACTGTCTATTTCCATGGAGGACCACCTTTAGTTGGTCCCAACCATGTGCAATTCCATATTGGGCCCATCAGTAAATGGTCTTTAATTATGTGGGCACTGTTATCTGTCTGAACCAAGTTCGAATAATTGTGACAATAAGAGAAGCGCCATTGATCGTAGATACTTGTTGACATGTACCACGTCATAAAACTTTGTGAAAGTGAGGCAGGCTGCTAAACAACAACAAAAAAATGGAAAACTAGACCAATTTCCTTAGGAAAGTGATGAGAAAACAAACACCAAAGATAGTGCTTCATTTCCATCAATTTTCTTGGAAATGTTATTTTTGAGGAAATCAATTTTCCTCTTTTTTTCAATTTCAATGAATCCAAACAGGCCCTTAGGAGATTTTTGGTGCATGGTCCATCCACAATGCAGCAAATCACATCAACAATTTGGATCACCGAACAAACTGACAATATAGGCCTCGAGCAAATATTCTCGGGTGATCATCTTATATTAACTCTTCCAACATCATGTCTTGTTTAGGGCAAAATCGTACAAAGATTTATCGCAGCCTTTAGTTGCATGATCCTTCTAAGAAGGTGCCACGCCCACTTCAGACTCGCATTTTCACGCCCACCTCCTAGCTGTTTATACCTACTAACATTTTGAAATTAATGCTTCCCCGCTCCTGCACTCAAAACCATTGCATCTTCTATTCATGCTTCACGCAACTACAATGCTAGCCAATGTTTAGAAATGAGCTACCTATAAATATTGTTTTCTAAGCAAACGTTCTTCAAATCCTCGCTCAAGAGGACAAGCTACCATTGAATCTCCTAGTTAAATAAAAAGATTTATCTACCAGGATGACAAACGATCTTATCAAGAAGCTTTTTGCCGATATGATCTAATCATTATTTGCAATAGTCACAATTGCAACTTGTCACAATTTGGATCATGGTTTGTAGAGAACATAGTCACAAAATGCAACAACCTGGTCCTGGATCCAAACTTGCAGCGAACTAGGTCATGAATTGCAGGCAATTGGATCACGACTTGGAGTGAACTAGGTCACAGCACACATTGGAATTTACAGAAAGGTGAACCGTGATCGAGAACTCTCCAATCTAGAGTGTGGATTTGGTGGGTGGGGGGCAAGTCTACAGAAAATTGCCCATCAAATTATTTGACTTCGATAAGTCCATATTATATTACTTCTAATTGTTCGTTATGATACCGCTCTTTTCTTTAAGGGCAAGTATGAAGAGTATGATCATGGGGTAGGTGAATTAGGATTCTAGTTGCAGAAATCTTTTACCAAGGTACCGGTGTCACTTTCTAGTAAAGTTTTTGACTCGTGTTCCCACTCTTGCTCTAGCGCTTGCTAACAATTTCAAAAATTACAGCCCAACACCTGAATCTGGTCCCCTCTCCCTCACATTTTATGCAACTAACCTCTAGATGACACTAGTTTGTAAATATCACACATTCAAAATTGGCAATATTCGAAGTCAGCCATTAACTTGCTATTGCCTTCTTTAAAAACAGAAAAAGTCGCGCATTATTAGGTGCAAGGTATCCAAGAGTTTTCAATATGCCATGCAATTGGAATTAATTTGGCAACTGTCAACATGGCAGAATAGAATTAAAGCTAGAACTCAAATGGTAACCTCCTAGTGGATTCTTCGGAGGTAAACTTTGATGGTTGCTCTTAACAGATCCCAGGTACAGTCAACACAGGAAGAATTTTAATAGTAAGGATGAGATTTTGATGATGTTTTCAGCTCTTGACTTCAAAGGATGTTTTCAGCTCTTGACTTCAAAGGATCTAATGAGTATGACACAAAAGGTATCATATAATGAACATCCTCATATCTTCTTGGTGTCTTTTAAAAGAGAATTAATTGTTGAAGACATCTTAGAATCTATCTAGGCTGGTGGAGGCTTTCCTTCATTTTAGCAGGAACCCATGATCTGCCTTCTAATTTGGTGACCTCTTTTTCCCATGTTTTGAGATAGGCAAATGAGATTCCCAACACTATTGCTAAAGATAGCAACAAGGCGGTAACTCATTGTTGGACCCTTTTCTGCTCTTAGCTTTTTTTTGCTTGAATTAACTTGTGATTAGCTATAAAATAAATGGGTACGGTAACCCATTATATTATTAGCAATTGAAATCACGCAGTTCGCATCAATGAGAACAATAGGATCGACACATGTACTTATATGGGTCCCACACCAAGGGGTCGTTTGGATGGTGGTATACAACTTGCATTTGGATGCCCTAAAATGCTTGTAAATCATTTACTGCTTGTAAATGATTTACAACATTTTCTCCATTTTTATTTGCTACTTTTTTTTCTTTTTTTTCCTTCACGGTGCTGGAAAACACCCTTACAAAAAGAGAGGACACAGTTTGGCTACTAACGCTGGCAGTAGCTTGGTGGCTACTACATGGTGCTCCGTGGGCCCCACCGTGATGTATGAGTATTATCCACGTTGTCCATCCATTTTGGATAATTATTTTAGGGCATAAATTTTAGGGTATAAGCCCAAAAATGAAACAGATCCAAATCTCGGGTGGCCCACACCACAAGAAAACAGTGGTGAATGAACGCCCACCATTAACCCAATCCTAGGGCCCACTGTAATGTTTATTTGACATCCAACATGTTGATTAGGTCACACAGATAGTGATGAATGAACGCACACCACTAACCCAATCCTAGGGCCCGCTATAATGTTTATTTGCATCCAACCTATTGATTAGGTCACATAGACCTGGATGAAGGAAAAATATAAATATCCGCTTCATCCATTTTTTCGCGAGCCTCAATAATTTTTTAATGGTGGGCGTTCATCACCACTGTTTCCTGTGGTGTGGGCCACCTGAGATCAGTCGGTTTTTCTGTTGCAGTTGGCCCACGGATAGATGGACCTGATTAACGTCCTAGTTCATGTACCATTAGGTTCGATATCATTGTTTAATTATTTATGTTGATCCATATTATACTTTAGTTTTAAAATGCTATAAGATTTCATTCGGATATTTTGTATCATGCCTTTCATGCTTAGGGATCTAGAAGTTGTTGTGGTCGGTGTATATTAACCCATATACTGACCCATCTAAATTGGTGGATTGTGGCCTGTGTATATTATTGTTAACCCATATAAAACTTTGTTTAGATACTTTACTTTGTATACTTCATTTTGAAATACGTGTTGGGTCTCATCAGGATGGGGCCCATGGCACAAAAAAGCGTAAATTCTTCCTTTTTTTCTTATGATTGAGGTGGAAGGAGTGAGAGGAGTTGAAATTTTTCACAATCATCAACAATGATATGAATGTCGAAGGCCGCCAACTATCTTACAAAGCGACCGAGTTTATTCAAGCTTTTTCTTGGAATTGAACATGAGCTTATAGCTGAATGGTTGGAGAGGACCATTCGGGAGTAGATTTATTTTTTGAATGGGTATTTGGCTGGAGCATTTGGATGTATTTGGATTTATGAAGACATGTTTTTATTATGTTTATTTGAGTATGTTTATAGTTATATTCAATTGTTTGGCCTTATAAAAGAGCATTGAATTCGCGGGCCCATTTTATGGCAAACCTACTGCTTGGTTTTATGTGAGGATTAACCCTAAGCTTTAGTGAGATGAGCTTAACCCAATGATCCACTTTAAAGTCCAATCATATGCAATCTGAATGTTATTTGTTTGAATTACTTCTCTAAACTATCTCAGGTGTAAATATACAATTACATGATATAAACCATTTACAGGCTATCCAAACACTGTAAATGAATCATTTACAATTTAAAGCCAAACAGACAGGCTGTAAATCATTTACAGCTAATCATTTACAACTTAAACCATTTACCACCATCCAAACGACCCCTAAGCAGATGTGGGCCTTCCGTTCTAACCAATGGGAGCAATGGAGACCAAGAGAGCTATCGATCTGTTGACCCATGAATCTGAAAGAGAGTAACAATTGGTCATTATCACTCCCAAGCAATAGGAAAGTATGACTAAGACAACTAAATTCGAGGTATCATATGCATTGTCCAATTCTTGGCCAAAGCCCACTGATAAGTGCAGGGTCCATGTTAAAATGAAACCATTTTACAAAGCAACTGTTTTGATTTATCGTTTGCATCCTCCAGAAGTCCAGTCCTTGATGTGACATCTTTCTAGCTTTCATCTATTCAGCTTTTACATTTGGTTATTTTTTAAGTTCCGACTATAATGACCAATTCATAATGCGCTATTGATCTGATGGGGCCATGAACGATTAATCAGAACATAACCAGTTCAAAAGCCATAAATGCAGAACCCTAAAGCTAAATAATAAAAAATAAAAAAAATAACAAACACCTTTTCTCCAAAGTTTCCTTTAAAATGGGCACTGTTTTCATAAAAGAATTACAGAAACAAAATCCCATGAATCGAAGGCAAAATATTGAGATCACATTACAACCAACGGAACCTAATAAAGCGCGCAAAAGGAGAGAACGAACCGGCCGAGCGAACTCGATCCTGATGACATTGCCATGAACGGTTGTGCCTTGGAGCGCCTCCTTGGCAGCCCGGGCGTCATCAAGGTGCTTGAAGTAGACGAATGCATAACTCCTCGACGAGTACGTCGTGACGGAGTCGAGCGCGCCATACTTGGCAAAGACCCCCATCAGATCGTTATCGACGGTGTCGGACGAGAGGTTCCCGACCCAGAGACAATGCGAGGGGGCATCATCGTCGTCGTCCTCCTGTCCGGAGGTGGCCGCATTGGGCTTCGTCGGAGGCGGCATTGGAAGCAGAAACCCTAGAAATTGGGGGAATGGATTTAAAAAAACCCCTATAAAATGGGGTGAAATGGATGAAGAAACCCTAGAAATGCGGCGAAAAGGAATGGATAAGGGATTTGAGAGAGGGAAATGGGGAATTAGGGCAGAAATGAGAGGATTTGGGGACGGAAATAGAGGAATTAGGGCAGAGATCGGGAGTTTGAGAGGAGAAAATGTGATAACGTAGAGAAAAAAGACAAAGGGTAAAGACAAGATGAGATTTCGAGGGAGGGAACCAACGGAGAGGAAGGGTATTTATAGCTAGGTCTTTAGGGGCTGTGTGATTGGACGAAAATACCAGAAAATGAGAAATTTACGACTGTAGATCCCACCTTTTATCCAGTGGTTTTTTTGAAACAATACAAACTTAAAATACACAGTTAGACCTCCTCGTTCGGAGTCGGGATTTTAGGACGAAAATACCCCTCCTTCCACGGCTGTGGCTTTTCCTCTCCCATTTTCATGGCTTGCTCTTCCTCTCCCTTTCCACTGTTGCTTTTTCTCTCCCTTTCCACTGTTGTTTTCACGGCTGTGGCTTTCACTGCTTGCTTTACCTCTCCATTTCTATTATTGCTTTCACCCCCTTTTCTCACTGTGTTTCCGGTAGAAAGATCCAAAAAAAAAATTTGCGGGTCCCCTCTCATCAGCATTTTGCCTTCTACTGAAAATGATCGGTTCAGTGAAAAAAGCATGCAGCGCAGGTATATTTTAAACTCAGTTGGGCCCACATAGAATGTATGTAGTTCTGTTTTTATTTTCATACTAAAGGAAAATGTTCTATACGGTCGAGCCCATGCGAACTCCCCATGAGGTATAGCCGTGTAGGCCCCACCATGACGGATGTCGAACATCAATACCGTGAACTCGATGGGTCCCCATTAAATTATGGGATAGCGGAAAAATTAGCCTTATACGGAACTGAGGTGGGCCATGCCATCTAAAATCATATGAAGGCATACCTAAAACATATAAAATTACTTGGTGGGGCCCACCTAAAATTTGAATTTATCTGAAACTTGGTCTGACCCCTCATCCAAGTGGAACACACATTATGGATGGGCTGGATTTGTGAAACACCTCTCGGTAGGCCCAAAAAATAAATATGAATGTTTTAATGGAAGGTAACCCCTCTCAACTTTTGTACGTGGTGTGGCCTACAAAAGTCACGGATTAACTAGATTTTTAAGCTTTAGGCCCACCATGGAATGGTGCATCTGACTGATGGGGTAGATGTTTGACATACCTTACGATAGCGCCCACACAACTCGAACTCATGGATAGTTCACATGAGCTCGACCATATAGAACCTTTTCCCCCCCCACACACACACACGACACATGTGCACCACCATCACTTGGATGAGGGTTCAAACCAAGTTTCAGACGCATGAAAATTTCAGGTGAGCCCACCAAGTGCTTTTGTATGTTTTAACGTTGTCTTCACGTGATTTTAAATAGTATGGCCCACCTGAGTTCTGTATACGGCTGATTTTTAGGATATCCCATAATTTAAAGGGGACCCATCAAATGCACGGTGTTAATGGTCGACACCCAACAAATTTTTAGTTTACCCCGCTGATCTCTTAGTTTGCCCTGTCTATCTTCCAGTTTGCCCCACTGATTTCGCTGATCTTCTAGTTTGCCCCGCTGATCTCTTAGTTTTCCCTGCTGATCTTTCATGTTTCCCTCACTGATCTTAATGTCTCCCCCGCTGATCTTTTATGTTTGTCGCATTCAATTTCATGTTTATCTCACTGAATGTCTAAGTTCCCTTCCGCATATGGGGTTTTGGTGTATACATATTGCGATGTAAACGGATGGACATTACATAATCCGATGAATATGATATATTACAAATAAAACATCATTATGGGCCGTAGCAAGCGTAATCGGATTGCGTACTGAGTTAGTCAATACGCTCTCATTGCACAAGTAAAATCAGTTCGCCCCACATTGAATGTATGTAGTATATCCACGCCGTTCATCCGTTTTTTCATTTATTTTAAGGGGTTTAGCCCCCATATTTCAAATTGAAGCATATCAAAAGATCAAGTGGATCATACCACGGGAAACAGTGGGCATAGTGATTTCCACCGCTGAAACTATAGTCGGCCCAACAGTGATGTTTGTTTATTATCAAACCCATTCAAAAGATCGTACAGATATGGATCAATGGAAAACACAGTTATAAATCGAAAACTTTTGTGGCACCCATGAAATGATCAACATTAGAAGTTCAATTCGAAATTTCGTTTGGTGTGGTCCATTTGAACATTAGATATGTTTAGATTTTTCGGCTCAAGCCATGAAATCATTTGTTATGTTTGTCCCGCTGATTTTTCAGTCTGCCGATCTGATCTCCTAGTTTCCCCGCTGATCTTCCTAGTTTCCCCCGATGATCTTTCATGTTTGCCCCGCTGATCTTTCATGATTGTCCCACAAATGTGTAGGTTCTCATCCACATATGGAGTTTTGGTGTATACATATTGCGATGAAAATGGAGGGACATTATATAATCCGATGAACATAATATATTACAAATAAAACATCATTGTGGGCCATAGCAAGTGTAATCAGATTGCGTACTGAGTTAGTCAGTACGCTCTCATTGCACAAGTAAACTCAGTTGGCCCAACATTGAATGTATGTAGTATATTCACGCCGTTCATCCGTTTTTCCATTTATTTTAAGAGGTTTAGCCCCCATATTTCAAATTGAAGCATATCAAAAGATCAAGTGGATCATACCACGGGAAACAATGGGCATAGTGATTTCCACCGCTGAAACCATAGTTGGCCCAATAGTGATGTTTGTTTGTTATCAAACTCATTCATAAGATCGTACAGATATGGATCAATGGAAAACATAGTTATAGATCGTAAACTTCTGTGGCACCCATGAAATAATCAACATTAGAAGTTCAATTCGAAATTTCGTGTGGTGTGGTCCATTTGAACATTAGATATGTTTAGATTTTTCGGCTCAAACCATGAAATCATTTGTTATGTTTGTCCCGTTGATTTCTCAGTCTGCCGATCTGATTTCCTAGTTTCCCCCGCTGATCTTCCAGTCTCCCGCTGATCTTCCTAGTTTCCCCGCTAATCTTCCTAGTTTCCCCAGCTGATCTTTCATGTTTCTCCCGCTGATCTTTCATGTTTCCTCCGCTGATCTTTCATGTTTGTCCCGCTGAATGTCTAGGTTCCCTTCCACATATGAGGTTTTGGTGTATACATATTGCGATGAAAACGGATGGGCATTATATAATCCGATGAACATGATATATTACAAATAAAAAATCATTGTGGGCCGTAGCAAGCGTAATCAGATTGCATACTGAGTTAGTCAGTACGCTCCCATTACACAAGTAAACTCGGTTGGCCCCACATTGAATGTATGTAGTATATCCACACCGTTCATCCGTTTTTCCATTTTTTTAAAGGGGTTTAGCCCCCATATTTCAAATTGAAGCATATCAAAAGATCAAGTGGATCATACCACGGGAAATAGTGGGCATAGTGATTTCCACTGCTGAAACCATAGTCGGCCCAACAGTGATGTTTGTTTGTTATCAAACCCATTCATAAGATCGTACAGATATGGATTAATGGAAAATATAGTTATAGATCGAAAACTTCTGTGGCACCCACGAAATGATCAACATTAGAAGTTCAATTCGAAATTTCGTGTGGTGTGGTCCATTTGAACATTAGATATGTTTAGATTTTTCGGCTTAAGCCATGAAATCATTTGTTATATTTGTCCCATTGATTTCTCAGTCTGTCGATCTGATCTCCTAGCTTCCCCCGCTGATCTTTCATGTTTCCCCCGCTGATCTTTCATGATTGTTCCATTGAATGTCTAGGTTCCCTTCCACATATGGGGTTTTGGTGTATACATATTGCGAAGAAAACGGAGGGGCATTATATAATCCGATGAACATGATATAATACAAATAAAACATCATTGTGAGCCGTAGCAAGCGTAATCAGATTGCGTACTGAGTTAGTCAGTATGCTCCCATTGCACAAGTAAACTCAGTTGACCCCACATTGAATGTATGTAGTATATCCACGTCGTTCATCCATTTTTCCATTTATTTTAAGGGGTTTAGCCCCCATATTTCAAATTGAAGCATATCAAAAGATCAAGTGGATCATACCACGGGAAACAGTGGGCATAGTGATTTCCACCGCTGAAACCATAGTCGGCCCAATAGTGATGTTTGTTTGTTATCAAATCCATTCATAAGATCATACAGATATGGATCAATGGAAAATACAGTTATAGATCGAAAACTTCTGTGGCACGTATAAAATTATCAACATTAGAAGTTCAATTCAAAATTTCATGTGGTGTGGTCCATTTGAACATTAGATATGTTTAGATTTTTCGGCTCAAGCCATGAAATCATTTGTTATGTTTGTCCCGCTGATTTTCCAGTCTGCCGATCTGATCTCCTAGTTTCCCCCGCTGATCTTTCTAGTTTCCCCCGCTGATCTTGTGAATTTTATGTTTGATATGTTTTTCAATTTATCTCTGCAAGCGACGAATATTCTGTCATAATCTCCAACCCAACATCTAGGTGTACATTGACATGGTGGTTTGACATAGTTTAACCTAAACCAAAACCAAAACCTATAACCTAAACCTGAACCCATTCTCAAATCCCAAAACCTTATACCTAAACCTATAACATAAACCTATAACCTAAACTAAAACCAAAACCTATAACTTAAACTCGAACCTATTCTCTAATCCCAAAACTTATAACCTAAACTAAAACCAAAACCTATAGCGTAAACCAGAACCCATTCTCATATCCCAGAACCTATAACCTGAACCAAAACCCATAACCTGAACCAAAACCAAAACCTATAGCCTAAACCCGAACCCATTCTCAAATCCAAGAACCTATAAACAAAACCTATAACCTAAATCCGAATCCATTCTCAAATCCAAAAACCTATAACCTAAACCTAACATTTCCCTAAACCTATAACCTAAACTCAATTCCCTAAAGCTAAACCTATACCTAATCCTAATCTCAACTCTCTAACCTAAACCTAAACCTAAACTTGAAAACCCAAACTTAAACCTTATCCCGAACCTGAATCCGATTTCCTAAACCTATACCATAACCCATAACCAAATCTAAAAACCTATAACCAAAACCAAAACCTATTACCTAAACCCGAACCCATTCTCAAATCCCAAAACTCTAACTATCAAGTGGACCACATTGTAAAAGGCAATGGGGAATTGAACGTTTACCATTGAAACACTTTTAGGGGTTACAGAAGTTTTGGATCATTATGAAATTTGTTTTTCCTCTTCATCCAGGTCTTTGTAACCCTATGAATGAACTTAGACGGGGAAGATTTCTCATAAACATCACAGTGGGCCCCAACTTAGATGGGAGGATTTCTAATGGTTAACGCTCATTCAACACTATTTTCTGTAATGTGGTACACTTGAGATTTGGATATACCTCATTTTTGGTCTCATATCATAAAATGATATGAAAAAATATATGGACGGCATGGATGAAAAGTATACATCAACATTAGAAGTTCAATTCGAAATTTCGAGTGGTGTAGTTCATTAGAACATTAGATATGTTTAGATTTTTTGGCTCAAGCCATGAAATCATTTGTTATGTTTGTCCCTCTGATTTCCCAATCTGCCGATCTGATCTCCCAGTTTCTCCCGTTGATCTTCCAGTTTCCCCCGCTGATCTTCCTAGTTTCCCCTGCTGATCTTCCTAGTTTCCCCCGCTAATCTTTCATGTTGATGGTTTTTATCCGTACTATTTTTGGTATTTCTCTACTCAATTTCTAGTTATATTTCATATGAATCTTGTTCAAATTAGTGAAATGCTACATTGTTTTTAATTATGTTTGATTTTGTACACTATGTTTATCTTGTGAATTTTATGTTTGATATGTTTTTTCAATTCATCTTTGCAGGCGACGAATATTCAGCTGTAATTTCTACAACGAATATTCTGCCATAATTTCTAACCCAACATCTAGGTGTACACTGACATGGTGGTTTGATAAAGGAAAGAGTGGAGTGGAAAAGCACAATAGTCGCCTAAAGCTGTTTAAGCAATCCAATTTCTCGTTTCTATTGCATGTTACATCTTTTAAATTTATAGGGGCTATATTTCATGCTCTTTTATTAAGATATAAAGGTGATTTAGTATTTGAGATCAGGGGGAGGCAATTGCAGTTTTCGGAGATGGACTTTGCCCTCATCACCGGTCTCAAGATTGGAGATCTGACTATACCAAAGAATCGTTGCACTACGAGTACACTAAGAGACAAATACTTCAAAGAATATCCAATATTAAAGAAGCACTTAATTGATGTGTTTGAGAGATTAGTTAACACCAATAAGCATGAAGACGTCGTGAAGGTTGCCCTACTTCTGGTTGTAGAGTGCTTTCTTAGGGAAACCGAACCGAAAACTATGTGCAACTTGGATTATATTCACCTGGTGGACTCGTTAGATGATTTCTATATGTATCCCTGGGTAGTTTGGGATACTACACAATGTTGTAAGGAATCGAATCTGTCGTTACTGCATCAAGTTCCAAACGGCACACTGTATGTGGTTGCGTCATTCCCCTACAAGTAAGAACACATTTTATTTTCTATATGTTTTCGCTCTATAGTTAATTTTGAATTTTTAACCATATACAAATTCATTATAACAGGTATGGGCAGTAGAGATAATTCTAGCACTGTAAGCGTGTGTTATTTCGTATATTCCACATCAAATTCCACGTTTCATTCAATACTGAGGCTGGAAATGTTGGAGGTACAACAGAATAAATGTTATTTTCGAGAGTAAAGCTGTAAGTTTATATATATCTCTGGCATTTAATTTGCTTAAATTGACGTATACGCTTAATTATTTAACATTACTATTTATTCTTTTACAAACATCAGTTGTAATGAAATTAGAGCCAATGATACAAGAATGGGAAACGGATGCTATTCGCTCGGTTCATGACAGTTTCCAGGTGAGACGTCATAAAAAATGAACTAGATTGCCATTGTAAAGTTATTCTTACTCTTACATATCCATTTATACATCTTGTAGCTCACCCAGACCCAAGAAGATGATGATGATGAGGGTATGGAGGAATTTTGTATTGAGAGGGATGAGTTGAAGAAGGAGAGAGAGGAATTGAAGAAGGAGAGAGACGAATTGAGAAAAGAGAGGGAAGAGATAAGAAGGAAAGAAGCAATGTTTGCTGAGAGAGAGAGGTTGCTGAATGAGAAAGAACAATTGAAGAGGGAGAAGGATTTATTTTTTGAGGACAATGAGAAGTTAGCGAATGAGAGGGAGGAGTTTATCAAGGAGAAGGAATGTAGTCGTACACGGAGAAGACATTTTGTGATGGAAGAGGAGGGTGAGGAGTTGAGTAAGAGAGGGAAAGTAAATGACATTGAAGATAAAGAACCTGGACATGTGGACCTATACGTGCAATCGTATAGTAATGTCACTGGTAATGTATCGAAGGCATCCACTTCTCATCCTGTTTATGAAAGGAGAACTAAAAAGATACCGAAGCCGTCATATTATATGATTTCTCCATACGTATCCCTGTCTGCATTCGATACAACTCCTATAGTAGTTCTCAAACCCGAGCAAGTAACAGCTTTTGTAAAATCTCTGATACCATTTCCTCTACAGATGGATCCTTTCAGGATACTGTCCGCGCAGGAGGTGAAAGAGGCAGAGGACTGGTATGAAGCAAACAAGGCCACGACAGAGGGAAAATGGTTCAGTACGATATGGATAAAGGATGCCTGAGTTGATAGCGAGGTAAGCATTATGCATTTGTTCTCTATATGTATTGATTGACATACGATTATGTGTTATATTACTATATGACTAAATCGTACTATCCTATTGATTAGGCTATCGACACATACATCGAGTTCCTTGAGACAGGGCATAACAACCTTTCAATAGCATATCTTCAGGATTGCAAGTTTTGTCCTACATATTTTACGGTAACTGTTTATGCGCTAATCCGTAATTTATTTGAAAATTTGATTTCCTTACATGTATTGAACTTGCATCATGTTTGTAACAGTAAAGCCTTGAGGGGTGCTTGCCGATTTTGATTGTATACAGGGCCTCCACATCTTCCACATAAAGGGCCAAGCTATTAGGTCAGATGGGTATGGCCTACACAATTGCCAAGCATCGAGATAAACCATACGCCAAAGCGATTTGGTGTTATGAACGGGTAATGCACTTATCACAGAACATCATCTCTTATTATTATGTCTTCTATCATGTTTGACGAATATATTATTTTGTGAATCATGAACAGGTCTATGCGCCCATAAATCACTAGAATTTACATTGGTTTCTGCTAGTCGTCTATCCCAGAGCAAGAGAAATCATTGTTGTAGATAGCTTGTGCCCAAATTTATTGCCGAGGTACAAGCAAAAGATGAAGAACTTAACCGATGCACTCCCTATTCTCTTCCATGCCTCTGGAGACAGCACTACGCTTGAAGGGAAGCAGTGGACCATCAGATTCGATGAATCTGCGTCGAAGCAGAACAATGGTTATGACTGTGGTATATTTGTAATGAAATACATCGACATTTTGTGTAGCGGTCTCACCTTAGCGGGAATAGACATGCAAAAATTTACCACCGATTGGAGGAAGTCAATTGCATATGATTGCTTGACTCTAGTTTCTAGATGATATTTGTCAAGGGCATGAGATTAATTTTGGAAAGATATTGTATACATGTATACATTGTAAGTTATGATGTATAGCATACTTTGTAAGTTTTGATGTATAACATACTTTGTAATTTTGGTGGATAACATACTTTGAAATTTTTTTGCATATTTGTCGGAAATATAAGTTATGATGTATAGCGTACTTTGTAATTTTGGTGGAGGATGGAATAAACTTTATACTTTGTCCCACATACTTTGGGCCCGCTCATTCTCATGCTTGACCCGCTCAATGCCCGTCAGTCAAGAAGTTTGTTACTGATCAGTAAAAGATGATGGATTTAGTGCCCTTACAATACTTCCTTGGGATCAAAGTGTTGATAACATATTGTTGTAATAGCTTGTTCTTCCATAGAGGCAAAGTATATCCTTGGCATCATGTCTACCTTGGCTCACCGTCGAGGCCCCACCATTTTCCTGCACATGGCACTCGACTATTTAGTCTATGCATACAACCCCTTTATCGACTGGCTTGGCTAGATTTTGGGCAAGGGCTTGTTCATGGGAGGCATCACTTGATGAATGGTGTGAATCTTGCACTTACATGCCAAGTTGTTGGTAAATGTGCAATAAAGATCCCTTGGCAGATTGCAGATGTCTTTCAATTATTTGGCTCTTTTGCTTTCAACATGAATGGTCACCATAATGTCTGTATAATCAAAGGGGTGAAATAATCAATCCAAGTGATTTTGGTCCCATCCAGAGCCCGATCAAATATACAATTTAGGTCACTGAAAAATAACCCAAATCCAATGGCTGGAGTCCCAACGTATCTTATTCCAATGCATCATCAGAAGTATTTGAGCAAAACCTCATTTTAAAAACCTTCGATAATAATATTAATTGAATGGTTGTGGTGCCTATGTATCATATTCTCCATCAGTCATTCTTCCATCCAATCCCAAGTCATGTTCAACCCAACTTCATTGCAAAGGAGATTGCAGGTTTTAAAACGCAAGACACCAGAAGGTATTGCTATAAATATGTTTTATACTTTTTGACATCGCTGATTTTTTTTATTTTGCTAATTTAGAAGTTGTAAATGAGGAATCGTAATGAAATGATGAAAACCAAGAGTAGGGATCATGTTCAAATACAAGTCAAATGAGATAACTTGGTGAATCCAAAATACTGCTGATTGGAACTGAGAATACATAGGAAACCCAGAAAATCTCTGGATTGTCCAAGTTTATAGATGATCATGATGCTTGTTTTCACAGCCACTAAGTCATCGATTTGCACCCCACTTCAGTAGCATTCTTGTACTGAACATTTAGAGATAAGCAAAAGTGACCTCATCTTCAGTTCTTTGTTGACCCACAGGTATATAACCCTATAATGTTAGTGAATGTGTCAATACTAGCCGTAGAACTTGCAAGTAAACTGAAAAAGCATATGAGTTAACTTGACTCTGTGAGTTCTTAAGCTGAGTCGCGATAAAATTATGTTTTGAGCATGACCTGATATTGGGTCAACATGACTTGTTGACTAGATACCGGTCTACTAGACTTTACTCATTAAGACATGAACGAATCACGTGTGACTAACATCTATAACCAGCATGCCAAACAATATATTCTCACACCTTTTCATAGATTTTTATCTCCTATCTCTTTATAACAACATTTTTAAGCTATTCAATCCTTGCTAATCATGATCTTTGTCACCTTTTAAGGTATACCACCAAACTAAGGGCTTATGAGATATTTCCTATTTACATGGCTTAATATAATAGGCTAAAAAATAAAAAAAGTTTATGCAAATGAAGTACAATTAGTGCTTCATCTTCTGTCATTGAAAAAAGTAGTGATCATGGTGGGGCCCATTGATTTTTTTTTTTTTAAAAGCTGTGGTCGGGCGGTACTACTGCCCGGACCACCAGACAGCGGCGGTACTACCACCGAATTGGCAGTAGTACCGCCACTGTCTGGTGGTTCGGGCGGTAGTGCTGCCCGTCCACAGATTTTTTTTAAAAAAATTTCAAGTGGGTCCCACATACCAAGTGCATTTAACCCCCTCACATGCCCAAACCCTCATTTTACATCCTCTTTCTTCATCTTCCTTCACACAAACCCTCTCTTCTTCTTAATCTCTCAACTTCCAAACTCATTATCCACATCATTCACAATCCCCATTTCTCTAAACCTTTCTTCATATCAATTCCCCTTTCCTCATCTTCCTTCACACAAACCCTCTCTTCTTCTTAATCTCTCAACTTTCAAATCCACTATCCACATCTTCCACAATCCTCATTTTCATCTTTCAAACCTCCATTTACTTAGACGTTTCTTCTTCTTCATTCCCCTTTATTCATCTTCCTTCACACAAACACTCTCTTCTTCTTAATCTCTCAACTTTCAAACCACTATCCACACCTTCCACAATCCCCATTTTCATCTTTTAAACCCCCATTTCCCTAAACCTTTCTTCATCTCCATTCCCCTTTCTTCATATTCCTTCACACAAACCCTCCTTTTTTTCTAATCCTTCTAATGGGGAAGAAGAGGGTGGTTCAAGCAGGTCCATCATCTCCATCTCAACAAAGAAGTACGAGACAGGCCGCTGCGGCTGTCGCGAGTCCATTGTCACCACCCGATAGAGGAAATGTAGGGACGGTCAATGTTGGTGCAATAAGTTCTTCACTACTACCTCGTGAAAGGAGGTTGAAGAGGGGCACTGATCGACATGCACGGACATTGGATGCAGGCCAACATCAGGATAGGGAAGTGGTTTTTGAAATCACGGTGGGGGACCAACTGTTTGCCGAAAATGACGTGCTAGATCGACTCTTACACCAAGGTTGGGGACCTATTTTTGAAGATAATTTTCAAGCCAATGAGCATGATGTACGGTTTTTCTATTCTCGAATTATTAATGCAAGTTTCAACCCACTTAGATTTGACATTTCATTTGGAGAAGTGCTGATTCCCATCAGGGTAGAAAACATCATGAACATACTTGGTGTGTCACTGGGAACGATCCATATCCCTACAGACACTATGAAGTTGAACACATCGCAACACAGGAGTGAGTTGAGCAGGAGATTGTGTGGTCACCTCGTGGAGTGGAGGAAAGATAGTAGCTTCAGAAACAAAGAAATGATTCTAATTTACAGACTATTGCACTACATCTTCACATATAATTTATATCCGAGAAGGGGAAACAGCACGGAGGTTTCTGTCTATCATGCAGAGATAATGTACCAGATAGGGCGTGGGGAGAATGTGTGTCTGCCCTCTATTATCCTTTACCATATAGTGAAGGCTGTGAGGATAAGAAGATGTAATCTCTCCCTCCCATTTGGTCGACTAATTTGCAAGCTAGCCTGAAAAAATGGGTTCAGGGCATCTATCGGGCCTTCACATCCAGAAAAAGTGATAACTAAAGACACCTTAAATCGCATGCAATGTGGCCCTAAACAAGAGGCTATGCGGTTGGAAGAAATAGGAGACGAGATAGTGGAAGATGAAGAAGAAGAGGAAGAAGGTAGCGAAGAGGATGAGGCTAAAGAAGAGGGAGAGGGTGATGATACGGGTGAGGTGCCCAATGCACGTCAGGGTTTAAATGAGTGTGTAGGGGCAATCGAGGTGACACTATCTGAGATTAAGAAGGACCAAGACTATCTGAAGCGTAAGATGAAGAGTATGCAGCGAACGATAAAGACGGTGTTGTGTTGTGTAAAGGAGGGAGTGCCCCCTCCCTCGCCGGACTCAGTATCACAGTAGGGATGTTTTGTGATACATATGGACTCCTTCACTTCTGTTTAGCCGTGTTTGTGGTTATGTGCTTTGTGTTTAATGTGTAGTAAGAAGTAGATCATTTCCACCTAGTAGTGTAATAGTTAGTAGTTGGCATCATTTCTATTTTTCACGTGGTTAGTTATGTATGAGAACAATGTACTAACTCAAATTATTTCTGAAAGTGTTTCTACTTTGGTTTATGATGTGCAATAGTGTATGGATGTTCTCATTTATCACTCTCAATCTCCTTCATCATGCATCTCAGATGCATTCTGTCATTCTGAGTGGGGCAAACTAAGAAATGAGTGGGGCAAACTAGAAAAATAGTGGGGCAAATTGAAATATGAGTGGGGCAAACTAGAAAACTAGCGGGACAAAGTGAAATATGAGGGGGGAAACTAGAAAACCATGAGATCTTGTTTTACCTACTAGATCAATTGGACAATTCACATTGGTTTGATTAGAAGATTTGAATAGGATGGATATCACATGAACTATTTGGACTCAGAAGGTTATTTCCTTTTTTTCGGCAATCCTAAAAATTGAGCAAGGCAAACATGAAAATGAGTGGGCCAAGGGGTTTCCCTTCTATGCCTATGAAGTTCTTATCTATCAGGTATGTTTTTGCTTTTGCTCATTATAGTATATGCGCAATTGCCTTGCATTGATTTTCATGTGCATTTTTCTTTTCGAAGAGCACAGTGGGACAAATTGAAAATACAGTGGGATAAGGTAGAAAGTTCATTCATCATCCACCAAGATTACAAAGTATGCTATACATCAAAACACCAGATAAATTACAAAGTATGATATTTTTCAGGTATGGAAAACATGCACTTCTGGCGATTATGCCCACTTTGTTTGCATCACTCACACTTTGTTATTTTCGATTCCTTTCCATGCGATGGAATTCTAAGCTTTTTGGATCTTCCAGCTGACGTCCTTTATCCTGGGGGTTTAATTTGCACACAATACTCCTTGAAGCCCGCTGAAATTTCTTTCCACTGATTTTTGTCACATACTGGGTACATCGATTTGTTGTATGTGGCTATGTAATTTTGTACCGTGTAGAATGGGGAGAAGTATGAGTAATGAGGGAGATTATAGTTTATACATGCTGATAGGACATGCATACAAGGGTACCCCTTCACGCCAAACTCGCGACATGTACACGAAAACTCACTGAGCTTGACTGTATCATTATAATTTCCAACAACATAGTACTCATCTTGAGAAATAGGATGACAGCGAACATCTCGTGCCTTCTGCACAAGATCCTTTAATTGTTGCTCCGCCCATGGTGTCAATAGCCCTATAAACGATGCCGCAGATTCTCTTCTCTTATAAAATAATTCCTAGATCTTCAATCTAACCCCTTCTATCAATTTCGTAACAGGGTATTCGCATGCTTCTTTGAAGAGGGCATTAACACACTCATAAATGTTTATAGTAACCAAGTTGAATCTTTTTCCTGGAAAGTACGAAGATGCCCATCTCTCATATCCGATTTCTACCAGCCATGCATGTACTGCCGGGTTGACCATTTCGATATCATGCATTAATTTATCGAATTCAGCCACCCTGCATGTCTCCACTGCCCGCCAGAAGTACATCTCTAATGACTTGTCTTTAAAGGTGTCCACTAAGTTTCTGTAGATATGATACGCGCAGTAGCCATGAATTGCACGAGGGAAGACTTGGGGAACCTCTTTTAGTAGACCTTTATGTCGATCAGATATAATCACAAGATCCTCCAGAGACCCTATTGTATCGCTAAGGTAAGTAAGGAACCAATTCCAACAGCTACCGTTCTCCGATTCTCCGATGCCAAACGCAATTGGAAATATATGATTGTCCCCATCTAAGGCCGTGGTGATGAATAGAACACCCTTGTATTTACCCTTTAAGTGTGTCCATCAATGGCTAATACCCTCTGCAATGATTTTTGAAAACTTCTAACGCATTGTCCGAGAACAACAAAACATCTTTCGAACCTGAAAGTCTCTTTGTTAACACGCAGGGCAGGCACTGCCCCTGGGTTGACCGTTGTAAGCCCCGTATCTTAGACCGTACTGTTCCGTGGACTCCCGCGGTCTTACCGGTCAAATTTCGACAATCTTCGACCCTTAACCAATATTTGCACGCGACCTTGAGTCACACGTCGTTAATCTAAGTCGACTCAACCCAAGACCTTTACCATAGCGACCGTGTCGTCGCCGCGGTTCCGATGCCGTGACTCGCGCGTCGAGGCGATACCCTGGTCAGGAGATGTGGGCCAGCGTTCGGTGGAGGAAAGACGCCGCGCGTTGCAAATCCACAAAAAAAAAGAATCTCTACCCAACATCACATCAATCACATCAATCAAATCACTCACTCATACCTCTCCCACTAACTAATTAAAGTAACACATACTTAGCCTATTCCTCTTATCCCTAAAGTCAAAGAGACCCATACTTCCCATGCCTTATCTCTTACACACCACTCCTCCCTCTCTCCTATCACTCCTCTCCCATCATCTCTCTCATTCTCTCTCTCATTCTCCCAAGCAACCCTAAGAGATGAATCATCCATGGCTTCCATGGAGAAAACCATGTGTGACCCACCTTCCTATCACCCAATCCTAACCTCTAAAGTCGATCTCGACCATTGAATCTTGTTCCCTTGAAGCTCTACAACATGTTGGTGGAAGAATGAATAGAGATCTTGAGGTGGGTGCTTCTCTCTCTCTCTCCCTCTCTCGCTCTTCCCTGATTGTTTGGCCCACCTGATGTATTGGCCTTACCAAGTTGTGACTGTCCGATCATGTGGGACCCACCTTGGCCGTGAAAGAAGATCGGCTGGCATACCGCACACCAGTAGTATAGCTGCTGTTTTTTTTTTTTTTTTTTCAAACAGCAAGTCCATGGGTCTGATCCTCTAGATCTCATCCCTGCCATCCGTGCATAGCACGTAGGGCCCACCTCGATGGCATGATGCATATGTTTCATCAACACCGCCCATCTGTGGGGCCCACATATGACATATGTGTTATATTTCGACCGTCCATCCAGGCCTGCGAGACCTGGAGAATGATGCAGATCCAAATCTTAGGTGGAACACGCCACGTGGGACCCATCAGGTGTGGTGTACTCACACTGTCCAGCACATGGACGTGGCCCCACTTGCTGTATCCTGACCACCCATCCAATTGCTGGTGGGCCAGCAGTCAGCAGCTTGCTGCTTATTGACGTCAGCAAGTTCTGTCGTCCCACCATGAGGTACGGTTAAATCCTGATCGTCTGTCCATATCCCATGGGCGTGGGCCCACTCCACCTGTGGCACGTGTGGACGTGGGACCCATTGTGATGTATTTACACCGTCCGTCTGTTGAAATGTTGGGCAACAACCCAGTAGCACTCTGTGCATGACGTCACCAAGCTGAGGGTCCCACCATGGTGCACGTGTCATCTGGTGTGAGCCCACCATGATATATAGGTTTTAACCCAGGCTGTCCATCTGTTTTGTAATCCCCACCGCCAAGATGGCTGGACGGTGGGCCACACATGATATATGTGCTGCAGGGCAGCCGCATGTGTGGTTTAATCCACACCGTCCATTAACCGTGGAACCCACCTTTGTTATGTGATGCACGTGCAACATAGCTGCTTTACCACGTCTGCAAGTGTTGTGGGTCCCATCATGCTGCACGTCAAAAATCCAGACCGTCCACCATTTTCAGATAGTGATGGACGTGGACCCTGATATGTCATACGTTTTGTATTCTGACCGTCCATTAAACGGACGTCCAGTAAGGACGTGGCCCACCTTAGTATACGTGTTCTATCCTGGCTGTACGCCTCCAGCCACGTGGAGACCCCAGCAGCTATAGCTGCTGTTAGCGTCATCGGGTTCTGTGGGTCCCACCTCGATGAATTTATTTTACATCCAACCGTCCATCTGGACTCGACATGTGGGGACACTGTGATGTATGGGTCTTATCCACACTGTCTAACACACTGGACGGTGGGACCCATGTCTCTGGATGTGTTATTCCACATTGTCCGTCCATTTACTGGACGTGTTTGGACAGTGACGTGGGCCACACTGTGAAGTATTGTTTCATCCACACCGTCCAGACCAATTGGACGGTGCTGGATTACTTGGACGTGCTGTCCTGCTCCATCATGATGTGTGGGTTCGATCCACACCGTCCCGTTCATTGAATGGTGGAACCCACCTTTGATGTATATGTCTTACATCCAACCGGCCATCTGGACGTGGGCCACCTCGATGTATATCTCCACCGCCCACTGCTGTATGGAGTCTAGCATGATGCATGTGTTTCAGTTAGGTCATCCGTTTTGGGCCCTACACGTGTTGCAATCATCATTATCCATTGTTTGGGACGGTGGGATCCACTGTAGTGTGTGTTTTATCCTCACCATCCCCACCGTGATGGTTGTGTTGCACAGCGTCCATTTGTGGGGCCAGCTGTGATGTATTTGTTATCCATGCCATCCAAGTATGTGGATCCCACCCGCAATTTAGTTGTTGTGTCAACGTCAGTAAGTTCTGTGGGCTTGATTATGGGTATGTGTTATGTCCCAACCGTCCAACCCATTGGACATGGACCCCACCGTGACGTGGTGTTCTATTTACGCCGTCCGTCCAATAAGGGAACGTGGACCCCACCTTGATGCATATGCTTCATTCCATGCCGTCAATCTCACGGGTCCACTGTGATGCCTGTATTTCTCTAAGTCGTCCATTTGTTCAGATCAATGGGACCCACCTTATTGTATCCATTTTATGTGATGTCCATGCACAACACATGTGGTCCACCTTTGGTGAATATGTTGTACATCCACGCCGTCAATCAGTTGGACACACTATAAAAATCGGTGGGGATTGAACGACTACCATTGAAACTCGATTTTGGGGTCACAGAAGTTTTGGTTTAGTATGAAATTTGCCTTTTCTCTTAAGTCAAGTCCATGTGACCTTATGAACAGATTGGATGAAAAATAAATGTTACGATGGGCCCACTTAACAAAAATAAAGCCCATCGTTGAGCCCCATTTGATACTGCCCATTTAATACGGCCCTTTAATTTGATTTGGTCTATTTGATAAGGCCCATCAGGATGTATTTGTGGCCCATGTGTGGGGTCCACCTGTTTGTATTATTGGGCCCAGACACGTGGCCCATTTGATGCATACGAGACCCAAGCAATACGACCCATTTGTTGTATACGAGGCCCACGTATGAGGCCCATGGGCGTGCACCATTGTGATGTATTTAAGGCCCATGGGCGAGGCCCATTGTGATGTATTTAAGGCCAAAGGGCGTGGCCCTTTGTGTTATACTTGAGGCCCTTGTATGAAGCCCAATGTGATGTATGTGTGGCCGCTACGTTATGTATGAACCCCTTATGTGTGCCATTCCTTGGGAGCAATGTTGGTTAGATGTCCACATTGATAGACAATGACGGTTAGATGTCATTATTGTGACCTTCCCTTAGGCCTTGATAGTCTCATTCTCATCATCCTCTTGTGGGTTAACCCTAATTCGTGGGCCCCATTCACCATAGAAGGATGGCTCCATGCTATCGAAATTTTATATAACCACGACCGAGGGCCGATCTTTATATTATGATTGATTGGCTGTCCATCTATGGACCCCGCCTCATTTATATGTATACTGGTTGTTGGTGTCGATTATCGATATTGATTATCGATGCCGATTATCGGTGTTTATTATCAGTGTCGATTTTCTTAGCCGATTGACCGATTACCGATTGTCGAGGCCGAATATCGTGACTGATTACTGATCGTGGCCAATTGGCGATTGATGTGGCTGATTGACCGATTACCGATTGTCGAGGCCGATTATAGTGACCGATTACCGATCGTGGTCGATTGTCGATTGACGTGGCCGATTGTCGATTCTGCTTGTCATGGCCGATTGACCGATTACCGATTGTCGAGGCCGATCAACGGGGCCGATTGCCGATTCTGATGGCCGATTGCCGATTTATCGATTGAGGCTGATTATTGATCAAAGCCAATTACCTATTTTGATTTGTCGTGGCCGATTGCCGATTATCGATTGAGGCCGATTATCGATTTTGAATTGTCATGGCCGATTGTTGATTCTGATTGTCGAGGCCCAATGTGATGAACATGCGACCCGTATTTGAGGCTCGACATGATGTGTATTCAGCCCGTGTCTAAGGCCCAATGTGATGTATATTGAGGCCTAGGTGAGGAGGCCCATTGTGATTCATTTGAGAATCAGGAAAAGGAGCCCATTGTGATATATGTCAGGCCCATGAGCAAGGCCCACCTATTGTGTACATGTAACCCTTGAGTAAGGCCCATTGTGTTGTATATTAGGCCTTTGTGTGAGGCCGTGGGCCCATTATATGTTTGGATCTGTGAGGGTCACTCCCTGAGGCAATGTTGGTTAGATGTCCACATTGTCGAAGCCGATTGTTGATGCCGGTTATTGATACCGATTATGAGTATGTGACTGCATAGCATCATGATCCATGCCCATACGCATCATCTGCATGTCTGTTATGAGGTGTGATTAACCATTGCATATGTCATAATGCTGGTTGTTATGAGACTCCCTGATATGCGGATATTGTCTCACATGAGCACACGGTTTACGCAGGATTGATGCATGACTGGATTGTATGACTCATGCATCTTGCATTATGTGTTGTGATTACTGTATGCCCTAGCGACATCAGGGTCGTAGCCTCCACGGGCATATCGTGGATGGCCAGATGGGACACCTAAAATCTGTTCTACATAGGGTGTTATAGATATCCCTGGGTGAAAGTCCCTAAACCCTCTTGGTTCCAGAGGTTGCTCCAACGTCTAGACCGAGTGGGTAAATGAGCGTCGAGTGCCAATTACCAGATGGCTGCGCTCTCTACTGTGTCGTGGTCGGTTGGAAGGGGGTGTGGCCTTACCTGCTCGAGAGGAGGGGGCAATGCTAGGCTGAGTCTGACCCGCTCAAGGAATGGGTCCGCTATTGACGAGCCGGGCCCGATATTGGCAGGCGGATAGTGAGGTCTCTTCCACTCACCTTGTTGCGTGAGATGGGGCGACAATCTGGTATGGAGTGTAATAGACTCCGGTGATTTCTCAGAGAGGAACCGTACTGATATGTGGACTTATTGAGTAGGAGTTGCATGCTCATTCATTCATTCACTATCCATTCGGGCTGGTGCTGCGTAACTAATTGTTGTGTACCTTCGTTATGGCAAAGATTTCGATTGGGCACGCAACTAACCTGAGATCAGGAGTTACCACGATGAGTCTGACTATCCAAATTTAGGTATGAGACTGGTTTGGATAGAAGTCCCTTGTGGTGGACCCCATAGCCTACGATACTACGTACTATCATCTCGACTTCACACTCCAGCATGGTTATTTCATTTGCATCGTATATTACATTACATCTGTAGGTATATGGCATCTTGGGTTGCTATTTCTGCACTTATATGGCCTAATTAGATTCAACAGGATTTGTATATTGCATTGCATCCTTGGCATTTGATATTTGGCTCTTTATGACTCCTTATCGCATACCTATTCTATATCGCGTATTCTGATATTGATTGACTCATAGACTTGTCCATACTTTCACTTACTTTGTTATCATGTGAGTTATATCTGATCAGTATTTCTGCTTACTCTGATAATTCCTTCTCTTGTCAGTGTTTCTGCTTATTCAGACATTGTATGATTTATGGATTACTAGTTTTTCGGTATTGTATGATTATGACATTGTATTAAATATTTGGCACTTACCTTGTGCACACACTTACACCACCCTCTAAGCTTTCTATAAGCTTATGCACGATAGATGCGTGCAGGTGATGTTAGACTGTAGCAGTGTTGAGCTTGGAGCATGCGGTGGTCTTCTGGAGCTTAATTCTCTATTTATGTATTTCCCTTTCAGTATTGTATTCAAATGATTATATTAGTGGATATGTAATGACGATGCTGCCGTTGTGAATTGGGTAATCTTGTGGTTATGCTTATTACTAGTTAAATATACATTTTAAAAAAAAAAATTCTCCTTGTAGGATCACAGGATCGAAATCTGACATATGAATGCTAGGAGCCGAGAATGGGGTACTACGGAGGCTGTCGGCGCCGGATTCGACAATCGGGATTCCTATGAATCCAATTTTCAGGTTTGGGGCGTGACAACCGTCCTCAACTCATGCAAATACAAGAGGAGTTGATTGTAGGACTCTTCATAAGACCCCATCACCTGATTGATTGCAAGCTCCCTGGCTGCCCATGCCTTCCTATAACTGATAGCAATATTATACTTCTCTTGCATGGCGAAGATAATATTACGTGGCCTCAACCCAGGCGTTGCTCGATGTAGCTAACAACCAATTCACATGCTAACTTACTGCTCGCTTGCTGGTGATCGCTCCTCATCCATGACTGACGTATAAGTCCATATCTTGAAAACCCCCGATTTACTCACGTGTGATGCATGAGCCCTCTATTCGCATCTATCTTCAAAGCATACAACTGTGAATCTCCTAGAATTTGAGTACAGTACCCTGTACTGGAATTTATTTTGAAGGGAAAATAGACTCAAAACATGCTGGCACCAACTCTTGTCCTTAAATGTTTGCGCTTTTGCTATCTCGATCAATTCACTTAACTTATCTGTATATTCTAGCATTGCTACATTAGTGAATGCAGCATCGGAACTTGACGGGTATTGAAGTTTGATGTTGTGTAAGGTTTGGATGCGAGATGTCGCTTTCAGGATTGATGTATCTTCGGGCTATGGATGATGACGGCAGATCTGCTGTTGTTGCTAGAGGTGGTGTTATGTAATCACAAATGAGGTCAATGTCATGTGCACCACTGACTTGGGTACTCATAAATTTTGATGTTAGGGGCGGCTCGAGCAGTTGATCATTTGTTCCTTCTACTTGTAATGGATTTGGCTTATATTCAAATTTCACGACATGCTCTTCTGCCGCACTGTTAACATGTATTGTCATATTAATGTGTTGGATTATCTCGATGACTAAAGGAATGAACTTTTTCGATTGCTCCAACTGTGTTGCCAGGAACTCTTTGACGTCATCGTCATCCTCAAGTAGAGTTGGAGGGATTGATTTATTCGAGCAAGGATACAAAACTTTCATCCGAATATCACCATCTGTTGGTGTACTCTTAATAATCATGTACATTCTGGATAGAAGTTCCTCGTACGTAGTATTAACATCTAACGAAATAGTTTTCATACTTCCACTCTTGTATGTCCATTACTTGTTTTCACATTCTAATTCCTTGCCATAGCAACGGATGATTCTCATAGCCATTATCTGGAAATCAATACAATGACAAATTATTAATAAATCGTTAAACTAAAGAAGCTTGCCATAAGACAAAACTCAATTAAATAAAATGATACTGAAAAAGCGCTTTCCCTTATAGATGAGAATGATATAAATCTTAAAGAAATAAAGAGTAAGCTACGCATTAAATTTTCACGTAAACAACCAGAGCTTATATGGATTAGGCCTTCTATATCAGCAGGGCCAAGTAGAATATCAGCGGGGCAAACTAGATGTTGAGCTGGGTAAACATTTAATCGAGCGAGCGTAGTATGATATTCAGCGGGGCAAACATTAAGCCGAGCAAGCATAAAATGATATTCAGTGGGGCAAACATTAAATCGAGCGGGCATAACATGATATTGAGCAGGGTAGAAATTAAATCGAGCGAGCATAACATGATATTGAGCTAGGGAAACATTAAATTAAGCTATCATAACATGAAATTTATCAAGGCAAACATTAAATTAACCTTATCTGCATTGAAATTGAACTGGGCAAACATTAAATTGAGCGATCCTAGCATGAAATTTATCAAGGCAAATATTAAATTGACCTTATCTTATTTACCATGAAATTAAGCTGGACAAACATTAAATTGAGTGATCCTAGCAAGAAATTTATCAAGGCAAACATTAAATTGACCTTATCTTATCTACTATTAAATTAAGCTGGGCAAACATTGAATTGAGTGATCCTAGCATAAAATTGTGCATGGTAAACATGAAATTCAGCGAGCATAGCATGAGATCGAATATGTCCTAACATGGAATTGAGTGAGTTTCACATGGATTTCACCGATCAACGCATAAAATTAACTAAGCCTAACGCATGAAATTGAGTAAGCCTAACACATGGAATTGACTGAACTTCCCATGCAATGCAATCGTACGAGCCGAGCATTTTTTCTAAAATATCTGTACCACCAACTACCATAGCACAAGTCAAATGTAAGTTGAAGAGAGGTGCTTTCGCGCAAGGAAATATTTTGACACATATTCAATGATTGCAAATGCAGCCACTTCGTGGGATTTCACGTACCCCTAGCCAAGACGAAAAATGACAAATATAGAATGATGATATCCAGATGATTCATAGAGAATTCGAAGAGAGAAATGAGAATAATAACATCCGTATGTCGGTTTATGGTTGAAAAGGAGTGAAATGCTGTTATTTTGAGGAAGTTTTTTTGTTAAGGGAATAAAAGCAATGAGTGAAAGCTCAGGTGTATAATATTAAAAGAAAACGGATGGGCTGCTCACCCTGCCACCATCCAATGGCTGTGGTCAGTGTTCTGTGGGCCCCATGATAATGTATGTGTTTCATCCATTCCGTTCATCCATTTTTACAGTTCATTTAAGGGCTTGTAACAAAAAATGAGAGGGATATAAATCTCAGGTGGACCACACCACAAGAAAATAATCTTGATTGGATATTGACAATTGGAATTCTCGTAAGGCCCAAAGAACTATTTATTTCACATCTAATCTGTTGATTAGTTCATACAGGCCTAGATGAAGGGAAAAACCAAAAATCGGCTTCATCCAAAACTTTTATGGCTCCCTAATGGTTTCTAATGGTTGATGCTCATTCAACACCATTTCCTGTAAAAATGTGGTACACTTGAGATTTGGATATACCTCATTTTTGGTCTCATACTATAAAATGATATGGAAAAGTATATGGACGGAATGGATGAAAAGCATACATCATGGTGGGGCCCACAGACCATGCGTTAGCTGGTGGCAGGGGGAGTACCGAATCCGTTTCCATTTTCTGTCAAAAGGAGGGGTATTTTCGTTCTAAAATCCTGACTCCGTACGAGGAGGTCTAACCGAGTATTCTAAGTTTGTATTGTTTCAAAAAAACCGTTGGATAAAAGGTGGGGTCCACAATCGTAAATTTCTCCTAGAAAATTCATTTTCCAAGCAAAGATGAGTTTTGAAAAAGGCGCGGATTAGGTACTGCCCACTGGGAGCGGATTAGGTGAGACCTCGGATCCACCGAGGTGGGTGGGACTCCTGACTGTGGGGCTCACAGTGATGTATGTACCTTAAATCCACACCGTCCAACCGTTTTGAAAGATCATTTTAGTTCATGATCCCAAAAATGAAGCAGATCTAAATCTTATGTGGACCATACCATAGGAAACAGTAGTGATTGAATCTCCACCATTAAAAGCTTCATGGAGGCCACCGGATGTTTTATTTGCCATCCAACCTGTTGATAAGGTCACAAAGACATGGACGAAGAGACAACACAAATATCAGCTTAATCCAAAACTTTTGTGATGCATGATAAGTTTTTAATAATCAATTACCAACATTTCCTACTCTATAGTGTACCAGAGAACTGGATCTGCTTTTCTTTTTTTTTAATAATGCCCTAACCAGTTTGGCCAACTGCATTAGGTGGAATTAAGGTGGATGAAATTGTAAAAGTAACAATAAATGCATGTATAAGGTATTATCCCTGGATTGGGTATATCCCATGTTTTCCAATACCATATTTAGAATGTATGCATTAAAAGTAAATTCTAGAATTTTCTTTCAAATTACACTTGGGTAAAGGAAAAATTCATCATCCATGGATTTTGAAAATCTCATTTAACACTTTCCAATACAAGGCATATTTTTCAAAGCCTATAAAATTAATTTTAATCCCATCTCACACTCATTCCGAACATGCCATTCCTAATCTCGAGGTGGGATTAGCAATGCAATCCCATTTAGGGGCTGTTTGATTTTTAAATTCCCCGTGTAAATACACGGATTTACCTGATTATTACTTACTACACCTATTTGGAAGTCGCCAGGAATTACGTTTCGAAAATCGGTTCATACAAACATTTTAATTACTAATTTAAATATGTGGGCCTCACCATAAAATATGTGAGTTATCCACGCCATTCATCCTTTAAAAAAATACATTTTAAGGCATGAGCCTAAAAATAAGGAAAATCAAAAGCTCAAGTGGACCATACTTTAGGAAATAAGGATCATTAAAACGTCAATGGTTGAAAGTTGTTTTCTCCCTAGGGCCCACAGTGACGTTCATTTGTCATCCAACCTGTTAATAAGGTCACACGGTCGTAAAAAATATCAGTTTGATCCAAAACTTTCAGGGTCTTCAAGAAGCTTTCAATAGTCGGAGTTCAATTCCTATTGTTTCCAGTAGTGTGGTCCACTTGATCTTTGGATCTGCCTCTTTTTTTGGCTTTTTCCCTAAAATGAGTTGGCTAAAGGGATGGATGATGTGGATAATACACAAACATCAAGGTAGGCCCCACAATTTAACTTTTTTCTCCTCGGGTGACATGGAGAGTGCTGTAAATGAAAGGTGGTAGGTCAAATCACTGTGGAAATTCAACAGGAAACACATAATTAGAAAATCAGACAGGCCCTTTTTCTTTTTTTTTTTAACACATGCACGCACACACCACACACTCACGCTGGTGGAATTTCACCACCTATGGGTACTCGAACCCTTGACCGGGAGTTGAAACTCCTGAGAGTCTACCACCCGGGCAAGAGTAAGGACCCACCAGACAGGCCCTTAATACCACTGGCGAAACAGGCCCTAAAATGAGCTTTCAACACTGATGGACAGCCTTGATGTAGTCACATTCATCACAATGGGCCCCATAGTCAAGGTCCCATCCACCTCACCTAATGGACTCCCCTACCAGCGACTAGCTAGATACGGACGGTGCTGTAAGAGGCCATGTGAGCCAGCCATGATATGTGTTTTATCCAAGCAGTCCATCCTCTGCGAAAGATCATTCATTAGAATGATCCTAAAAATAAGGCAAATTCAACCATCGAATGGACATACTACAAGCAGCAGTGTTCACTCCCCAAGTGCAGGGTTGTGATGTTAGTAATAACTCGGTAAGACCGAGGTCGAATCCCAAGGGACTGAAACTTGTACGTTATCTAAAATTAACTGGAACTAGAACTAGAATAAGATGGAATCTAAATTAAATGTAATTTGATGAATAATTGTAGGTTAATTAATCTAAAACTTGGGAGATATCAGAGAAGGATAACTAGGGATTCAGAGGATCCACTTGTAGAGATCAGGGAGATCTTATGCATGTTTCATGGAAATTAACTGAACTGACATTGATCTAGTTTTCAAAGAGATGAAAGGAAGATAAATTAGAATGGATTCCATCACCAAACCATGCCCACAGACTATGGCAAACAACAGAATTAAACTAATTACCACCCAATCACATGTATGTAAGTTAGGAAGGGTACCGTCATCCGACCATGCCCAGGAGACTATGGTGAACAACAGGGCTTCCTAACATCATAAACATGAAAAGAAAATAGAAATATTCAAAGCATTGCAGACCCATTGTAATTTCAGTCACAACAGACCATTAAGAACTAAAAATATTCCCATAATAATCAACTAAAATCAACGTCGATTCATGAATTAAAATTAAAATAAAATAAAATCTCCCATCTCACTACAAGCTTCACCTCCTAGCCCTAGCTAGGAGGATTTAGCCTGCCATGGATGGGCTCAATCCAAATAAATAAAGAGAAAAAGAAAAGGAAAAGAAAAGGGAAAGAAAAAACCAAGCTCCTCTCTCTCTCCTCTGCCCACGTTGAAACCCAAGCTCGAGCCCTCTGTTCTTCCTCCCAAGACCTTGAATGAATGCTCCCCACGTCCAAAAATCTCTTTTTATAGCTGCTGGAAGGCTGGAGTCAGTGACAGAGTTGTAGCAGGACACAGAGTGCAATTTTCGCAGCCAAGTTTGGTGCCTCGAAACACGCCACTTTCCTTGCTCAAATTCCAAAAAAACACCGTCCCTTAGTACTTTCTTGGGTCCTCTATATGATAGACGGTTCAGATCTGCCATATGATCAAAGATGGTGGGCCAAAACCGTCCGGAAAAGTCGGTTTTCGCGGATGTGCGAAACCTTTCGCACTATTTCGCTGTTGTAGTCGGTGGGCCCCACAGAAGCATTTTCTGAAAAATCCACCCCATCCATTGGATTCAGAACGAAATTTCACTTAAGAATGGGTGGTTTTGAACGTCCATTGACGTGTTCCAGAGAAGAAATCACAAAAGAATCAGTTTTGAACGCTACCGAGCAGCCCTTTTGTGGCCTCTGTATCTCACACGTGTGCACGCATGGGTAAAAAGTGATAACATAGTTTTGTAGTGCTCGAAGCCCTCTACACGGTGGACGGATCGGATTGACCATACGAGCAATGGGTGGGGCCCACTACCGTTCGCAAAAACGGCCGCGGCCGTGCGTCCGCTGCAAATTTTTTTTTTTTTTTTTTTTTTTTCTTTCTTTCGGTCAGAGACGGTCAAGCCGTCTCTGACACTTGCCATGCACGGTGAGTGCACATGTGCACTGTACACGCTCATCTCATATGGGGTCCATTGCACTGTTTTGGAGAAATCTGCACCGCCCATCTGTTTTGACTCCTCATTTAAGGCGTCAATAATAATTTCGAGGCAGTTCCAGATATCAGGTGGGCCCAAAATCAACGGTTTATGGGCTGATCTGTTAGTTGAGGCACTTTCCGAGATCTTCAATGGCTGAAATTTTATATGTACGGTTAATTTATGGTCCTCAGGCGACGTATGAAGTTTCGAGCCGAACGGATGGTGGGAACCTCGTGATCTTGCATTCTGGACGTCCTTCAGGCCACTTGAGCTTCAATTTCTAACTTTTCTCGGATTTCTGACCGTGTATATTTGTCAATCTTGGTCCCCTGGAGTGTGTCCCTTGACTTTGGCGTCATCAGATCGTTAAATCTCAACTTTTAACGTCCTTTTTCCATCCATGCTCATAAAATCACTTTGCCACATAAGAATGAGAAAACGAGCCATTAGACAGCATTATATTCGTAAATCCAGACAATATCTGGGGTCTAATATGCAATATTTGACCCTCAACAAGCAGTGAAAATGACTCCCACTGTTGAAACTTTATGGGGTCTTACCGTGATATTTATTTGTCATCCAATGTGTTTATATCAGGTCATATAGCCTTAGATGAAGAGGTAGACTGAATGAAAGACAACTCGTTTCAACACTAAGGTGGTGGTGTGTATCCCTGGTGGGGGTGGCTAATAGTGAAGCGTGAACTGACAGTGGAGTGTACTAACAAACTAATTGAAAAAAAAACAAAAAAGAAGTGAAAACACAAGTATAAGCTTGATCTAAAACTTGTGGCCCATGAGGGGTTTTCAACTGTAGATATTCAATCCTAATTGTTTCCTGTAATGTAATGTGGTTTATTTCAGCATTTAATCTATCTTAATTTGGGACTCATCACCTAAAATAATTTTTCAAAATGAATTAATAATGTAGATAAAACACAAACATAACGATGGGCCCATAAATCCCTTACACGACTGTCCGTCTCTAGGCAGGCTAGAGTGGAGTGGTACCCAATCCCCCCACCCTTTCCAACCTGAGTTGACTGCTTGTGCCCAAAGCTATGCGGGGCCATAGAGATGTCTGTGACAAATCCACTCAGTTCATCTCTTTTGAGAGGACAGGATTCTAAAAATTAGGCAAATCCAAAAATTAGGCCATACCACATGAAACAATGAGGCTTGAACCCCCGGCAGTGACAAAAGTTTTGTATTAAGACTATACATGTGTGTACGGTTTATCCAAGCGATAGTAACTCCATGAACTGTTCGGATGGCATATAAACATCATGGTCAACTTCAGTAAGCTTTCAATAGTGGAATCCGTGGTTCCCACTATTTTGTTGTCTCGACTGGACTTTAGATATGCTGACTTTTAGAATCATATCTTACCGTGGTCTTTCAAAACAAATGTACGAAGTGGATTTGTCACGGATGTCTTTGTAGACCCCACGCAATTCAGGTCACGGACAATCTGGTCCCTTGGATTGATCCAGTACTGCGAGAGAGCATATCAGGTGAGACCCAGCCTCACCGAAGAGGGTGCAACCCTTAACATGGGGTTACTATGGGAGCCCGCCTTAATGTATGTATTATGTATCAATGTTGTCCATCCATTTTTCCATATCATTCTAAGGCACTATCTCAAAAATAAAGCATATTCAATTATCATGTGGACCATACTATAAGAAATAATGGTTATTGAATGTCCTACCATTAAAAACTTCTGGAGGCATGCCTTTAACATTTTTGTAGTGCTTATTTCTCATCCAATCTATTGATGAGGTCACAAATATCAGCTTAATCCAAATCTTTTGTGGCCCATTGATGGTCAATTGCCACTATTTCGTATGGTATAGTCCACCTGATAATTATATATTCTTCATTTTTTGGAATAATGCCCTAAAATGATCTAAAAAATGGATGGACAACATAGATACATGATACAAAACATCAACGTGGGCCCTCCGATTCCTTAATTATGACATCATAAAGATGATGATCTTATCGTCTGAAGTCATTATTATTTTAGTCCTTTGAACATTATTTTATTTTTCAGGACAAAAATGCGCCTCTACATCTGTTTTCTTATACAACGATAACTTTTAGCGAAAGTCGAGAATTCCTTTTGATAATGGGGGTGTGGGTCCCACTAAATCAATAATTAGGATCATTCCTCATCCAATTTGAATCGTTCATTTTTATCGGCCAACCATGAACCCATAATAGGGTCATTGTAAAAAATAAAATAAAAAATGGAGCTATCTGTGGCCCGCAACTGCATTAACATTGTGTGTTAATTTCGAATTGTTTCCTCCGATATGCTCCGTCTATGATAAGTTTTTCTCTTAAACTTTGGTAAACAGTATGAAATTAAAACCTCTTTCATATGAATGAGTTCAATTTGCTTCAAGACAATCCAATGAGCCCGACATATTGTATAACACCCGTGCTTTTTTAAAATAAACTTTAAATTTAAAATTTTAAAATTTATTTTTGAGTGAGAGAGATCTGATGATCTCATCTCATCCCTCCTCTTATCTCTCTTTATCCAAACTTTCCTTCGTATTTCGTATTCTCTCAACAAACTATCTCTCTTAAAAAGAGAATATGTGAGAGCAAGAGTCCTACCAAGATTCAAAGAACTAGGAACAAAAAATAATAATAATAATAAATAAATAAATAATTGTATAAAGGAATAAAAAAACGAGACATAAATTAAGTGAGAAGTTTTTTGGAATTCATCTTTTCAAGTTATTATATATGATTCTTCATTTGTCTTCTTTCTGCAATAGTTTAATTTGACATTGATCTACAAATTGGATGGACTGGATCAGTAAACATTCATTGTATAGGTTTAATTCATTCACGTGGAAAGGTACACTGATGCTAATGGCTTTAGGGTTGATGTGCGGAAGGTGAGATTTTTTCATAATGGAAAATAATCGATATGATATGTACAGTTCACGGGTTTTGTAAGACTCAATTATGCATTAATTTTAAGCATCAGACATATTCGACACCTTAATGGACCGCACCGATCATATATTTACCAATGTTCTTTCTTAATATAAGGAAATTGAATTAATACCGAAAGAGTAACTCTTTGCGCAAGCTACAACTTGACACGAAAAATTATATGACATAATCTGAAATGTGTGATTAAATCATCATCGTTCATTGGATTCGTGAGAATAAAATTAATTAAATTCCTAAATTTTAGATCGATCAGACCAGTGGATGGGCCACATCAATTTGAAGAAAATGGTAGATAATTAATCATATGTTGATTTGTTATGTGAAACCATTAGATGGTTGAGATTTAACTCGATTTGGACTGACTATCAAAATATGAATATTAGGAGATGTTGACATTCAAATTTTGATGAACGATCTAACCATCCAGTGGGCCACATTGCCCAATCAATGTGATCATTAAAAATTGTAATTACTTAAAGTATGGATGGTTAGATCAAAATGATCATCAGTTGTCCCTTAAAATTAATCAAGTGACAATCAATGATTAGCATTGATCCATTTATCAAAGGTAATTTGAACCTTGAATTATGAAAGTAAATATATTCACCAAAATTCGTGTAAATAATCACAAATTGCATAAAAATTTAGAATTTCAGGGTTAAAATAGATTTTTTTTGCAGAGTTAGGGGTTCTGGCATAATATTTCAGAATATTATTGAATATTGTCCGAACTTTCAGAAAAATGAACTTTCAGGACTGTTATTGAAAACAGCTCGAATCTATAGAAATTCCTGGGGGCTAATTCTAATAGCACCTTAATGTTTGAAATATTATTTTCTAATTCATGAATTCATTTAAATGAGATATCTTAAATGGATATAGATCAATCAATTGTGGGCCCCTCCATGTGAATTGGTAGGATTAAAAATAATTTTCATTTATGTGATTTTAGAAAATTCTAATTATAATAAAACCATTGGTTTACTGAATCATCCCTACTGCATGAAGGTGAGTGATCCCAATGTATTTCTCCTCCATTAAGTTAAAATAGATGAATTGTTTGATATGTTGTATACTTACCCTGATGTAGTTTTCATGTACTCCTTATTTGATTTAGATAAACGTGTGATTTCTGTATTAATATGATAATAATAATATGGTTTGATTAATGTGTTAGTATAATCAATTATTTGAGTTATTATATTGTTGCAACCTATATGTTGAATTACTAATTAGACATGAATTGAATGATATAATGATATTACTGGATAGTATGAGACTGTGTTGATTCAAATATGAAAATCGGAATGATTTCTACAATGCATAATTTACAACCACTTGATATGCTTGTGTATATATCATTTGCATGTATAACACGTGCTAAATTCCTATGGAATCTTCATAGATGGTATACTTGGTAAAATTGTTACCAAAAGCCCACTATACTAGTGAAAGCTTACTCAAGGAATAGATGTGGGCCTTGTCCATGCCTATTAAATGGTAGAAGCCTACCAAAGGGCAGATGTGGGTTGACGAGTTTTCAACTCTAGCAAGTGGACAAATTCTTACATGATACATTCATGTGTTCACGTATTGTATAATATGTACATTTTCTTTTTGAACTTATATTGTGTGTGATTACTATTATTCTATTATAATTTAATGTGAAGAACCATGTCGGGACTTCTCACTAGCCTAATTAGCTAATGTTGTGGATTGACAACTGTACAGAGACGAATAAAATAGAAAATTTGAACCAAGTGCTGAAAATTGATGATTAATTGTCAGGCAAAAGATTGACTTACTATGTTGGATTAATGAATTATTTACATAGTTATTGTTTAGGAGTTTGATTTATTTATTATATCTATTTGTACATAAATATGATTCATCATCATTTATAAATATGATCAAGTTAAATAATATTTAATTTTTTTAAAAGTAAGTTTCGAATGAGTAGACTCAGATGATGTGGTTTTGAATATACGATAATAAAAATTATAGGAATGTAATACAAACATGGATAAACGAGGAATGTAATACAAACATGGATGAACGGATGTTAAAATTGGATGTGAACTTAGAATTTATAAAATTGTGCCTCCAGGTAACTATGTGAAGAATGAATTAAGTACACTTAGTGTACGAGTCATGCGCCAAAACTTGGGTCTAAGGGTACACACTTTGTATCCGAATTTCGAGGTGTGACATATGGTCTCGTGTGGGTCTCAGCCCTTGCGTGGTAAAGCCTTTTGGTCTTTTCTTATTTCTTCTTTTTGTTTTTCACGGGAGGACAAAGAGCTGAAGCTTCTTCGATAGATGTGCTGACAGTGTCCAAGGTCAGTCACTTATACGATGAACGTATGAATAAACGAATTTTAGACACGGGGGTATCATATCACATGTGTCATCATTGGAGTTGGTTCACTAGGTACAACAAGTATGATGGTGGTCAGGTCTTTATGGGCGATCACATTGCCTACAATGTTGTTGGTGTTGGATCAGTGCACTTTAAGATGTTTAATGGGATGGAGCGTATCTTAACGGATGCGAGAAGCATTCTTGATCTAAGGAAGAATATGATATCTTCGAGAGCTCTCGAGGCACTTAGGTACAAATTCATCGGGTTTGATCATGTTCTAAAAGTTTCAAATGAGACATTCACTGTTATGAAGGCACATAGGAGTGACAATATTTACAAGTTGATTGTGAATACTATATCGGGTACATGTCTGAGCGGAATCAAGTTGGCATGTTTGTAGCACGCGCGCCTATGCCACATGAGTGAGTGCGATATAAAGGTATTACTTAATCATTGCTTAATCTCTGTATTTAAAAGTTTTAATTTAAATATATGTGAGCATTGTATATATGGTAAACAATTAATATTATCTTTTAAAATTGGAAAGCATAATAGTAAAGCATTGCTTGACTATGTGCACTCAATTGTGTAGGGGCTGTCGCTCGTAGTTTCTGGGAGAGGATCATCGTTTTTTATAACATTCATAAATGATTTTTTTTAAAAAAGGTGTAGGTTTATTTTTAAAAAAATAAATATGATGTTTTCGCCACCTTCGGGTGAGAAGGCGATGGTAAAAAAATAGTCAGGGTAAAAATTAAAAGTGTTGAGAACGGATAATGGTGAAAAATTCACTTCGAATAAATTTAATTAGTTTTTTAAAGATGAGAAAATTGTATGGCATAACACAGTCAGGCACACATTAGAGAAGAATGGTATGGTAGAACGAATGAATCAAACTCTCTTAGAGAGAGCCCAAAGTATGTTAAGCAATGCTGGGTTAGGAAAGGAGCTCCGAACTAAGGCTGTTAACATGGCTTGTTGTTTACGGAATCAGTCGATGTTGATAAATTATAAAATTTTAGAGGAAGTGTGGAGTAGTTATAATGTAGACTACTTAGGGTTACGGGTAGTTGGTTGTAACGCTTACTCTCATATACCGTCAGTTAAGAGAGATAAGCTAGATCAAATGAAGAAAAAATGCACCTTTGTTGGCTATAATGATGGTGTGAGTGGATACATGTTGTATGACCAGGTTACATAGAAGATCATGATTAGCCGTAACGTTAGGTTTGATGATGACTCATTGTTCCGTAAGGATGACCATAAGGAAATGGGAAAGTCAACGAAAATTGACATTAGAATTGAAAATTTTAAGACACAGGTTGAAGCCGAGCATTAAGAAGAGGTATAAGAGCAGGTGGAACAACCACTTGTAAGGAGAAATCCACCTAAAGATCGCAGATTACCGGCTAGATACATATATGAATCAAATACTGCATTCACCCTCATTACAAATTAGGGGGATTTATCTACCTTCCAAGAAGTACTAGATAACCTAAATGCCGAAAAGTGGATGGCGACAATGCAAGACGAGATGGACTCTTTGTCCAATAATGAGATGCGGGAGCTTCTTGTTGGGCATAAAATGATCGAGTCCAAGTGAATTTATCAGAAGAAACAAGACAAATACAAGATAAAATTGGTTGCAAATGAGTATGCTTAGAAAAAGGTGTCAACTTTAGTGAAATTTTCATACTTGTTGTCAAGCAAGTATCTATTAGGTTTATGTTGGCGTTGGTTGCCCAATACAACCTTAAACTGGAACAAATATATGAAAAAGAATATTTTTCTTTATGGGGAACTAGAAGAGTAGATCCACATGAAGTAACCAGAAGGGTTCAAGAGGTAGACAGTAAGGTTTGCAGGTTGAGGAGGTTGTACAACATGAAATAGTTGCATAGGAAATAGTACAAGAAGTTTGATACTTTCATGGTGAGTCAGTAGTTTACTAAGAGTGAATGTGATCATTGTGTATACTTCAAGACTCTGAGTGATGAAAATTCATCTTGTTTGTATTATATGTTGATGACATACTTATTGCTAATCAAAACATCTCTGAAATCAACATATTAAAGACTTAGTTATTAGGAACATTCAAAATGAAAGATATGAGGACTATAAAGAGGATTCTTGACATAGACATATACAAAAATAGAAAGAGGAGTATATTATAGTTGTCTTAGGCTAAATACCTCGAGAATGTATTGGTGAAGTTTGGGATGGTCAAAGCTAAGCTAATTACCACACCCCATGTTACTCACTTTACGATTTTTTTAGAGCAATGTTCCATTATACATGAAGAAAAATATATTATGTCTCTTGTGCCTTATTTGAGCACGGTTGATAATTTAATATATGCCATGGTCTCTACACGATTGAATATCTCACATGCAGTTAGTGATGTGAGCAAATACATATTAAACCCCGACAAATAATATTGAGAGGCAGTGAAATAACTACTTCGTTATCTATGAGGTATAATGAACTGCGTCTTGACATTTTAGAAATCAGAGGGAAAGTTAATAGGCTATGTAGATTCGGAATACACAAGGAATGTGAATAACAAACGGTTGACTTTCGGTTACTCGTTTGTATTAGTGGGTGGAGCGATTATTTGGATGTCGAAGCTTAAGTCTGTGGTTGCTCTTTCCATAATAAAAGCTGAGTATATAGCAATGACATAAGTATTCAAAGAAGATGTTTGGTTAAGAGTAATGATGAACAAACTTGGGCTTCAAAAGGATGTCGTACCGGTTAATTGTGACAATGAAAATACAATCAATTTGGCGAAGAATTCAATTTACCATTCTATAACTAAATATATTGATGTTCGTCATCATTTTATCCGATAGGTGCTTGAGGAAGATGATGTTACTCTCGAGAGGATCCATACTAGCGTGAATCCGACGGATATACTTACGAAGGTGGTTATCGTAGAGAAGTTCCGATTCTATTCGATTTCTCTAACTTGACAAAATGTTAATGAATACGGAATGTGCACGAAAAGTGACGATGATGGAAAAGCTATGGAGGCAATTAGAGATAGAGCAATGGTTTATGATGATTGAAGCTATGGCGGAGCTTATTGTCAGTTGCCTTCAATTCGTACATGGAACAAGGTTCAATTGATCACCCTAGTCGATCAATTAAGTGAACTCCGAATTATACATATTAGTCTTTGGATAATTTTGGACAATCTCGATCAATCTACAATATTCAAAAATACTTGAAAACTCTCTGGAAACTTTTAAACATGTTTGAGTGATCGAACATGTAGGGCTTAATCGACTGCTCAATCGATGTCGATTGAGGACTGCTCAATCGATGTCGATTGATCGATACTTAGATCAACAATGTGTGTAATTTTATATAATTGCATGATCTGTTTCCTATTCTAAGTATTTTACTATATATTTGCATGTAATTGTAGAATTATAGTAGAACAATGGGAGCTTAAATGTTTTTAAGGTTTGAAGAGGAGAAAACAAAGGTTTCTTGAAATGTAAGTGCATCCATCTCTTGTACTTGTCGTATTCATAGTGATCATTGTCCCTTTTTACCATGGTTTTTTTCCTTTCTTTTTTACGAGTAAGACTCCTATGATAGTTTACCAACAATGACTAATACTCAACACTCCAATATGAGCATCTGCACCATTTAAATTGTGGCACGTGTACATGAATCATCCCTGAACAAGGGATCCTAGCAAATGGCCAAAAATAAAAGTAGTGAACATTCCAAATTGCAAAGGCAAAATCAAGTGGTTACTATTACTTTATCAATGTAGGCTAATCTGTTGCCTATCTATTAAAAGGTTTATGATTAAGATTATTATTATTTTTCTTCCATAGTAGAGATTTTTGTTGCATGAAATATTCAGTCTGGCCTTTATTAACAGTTATAGGTAGAGGTGTACATGAGTTAAACCGAGTCGAGCTTGACATTGCTTGACTCGGCTCGGCCACTTGCGACCCTAGCTCGAACTCGGCTCGGTCCTCGAGCCTGACTGGCCAGCTCGGCTTGGTTCAGTCAGTAACTCGGGCCACTTCAAGCCGAGTTCGCTTATGCAGCATGTTCACAAACACATGACATGCACCTTCAAAATCTCACTTAATATAAAACAACAGCAGTAGTTTTACAAGTATTTTATCAAACACCTTGTAAGCAACATAAAAATCAAGAAAAAAAGGATATTTCTTTCATATACATACCTTCCTTGCCACTAGCCACACTTCGTTAAATCATTTCATCAAACACCAACATCAATATCAAAGTAACCGAGTCACTGAACTGATTCAATTCGAGTTGGGTTCGATCCAAATCGAGTTGAAATTGGGTAAGCTCAAACTCGGTTCGAAATTTTTTTGAGCTCAAAAAATCAGCTCGACTCGGCTCAAACTCAGTTTCGAACCGATTCAAATCGAGCTGAGAGAGCTAACTCAGTTCATGAACAACCCTAGTTACAGGTAGCAACCCATTCAAATGAACATGCCAGTTGTACGCTTTGGATTAGGACGCATGTGCCATGGGTGTGTACATCAAATACCTCCCATGAGAATCTTGATCAACGGTTAAACTATTCTCTCAAGTTGGTACGAATTATCCCAAAACAGCCTGATAAGAACCCCTATGTGAACCGTATATACCAAATACCAGCCCAATAAAAAACTCAGATGGGCAAACCCATGGGAACAATGTAAAAATTCTCCCGGTTTACATGGTGTGGGCCAGATGTGTTTTGGATCAGGATTCCGGTCACAACTAATTGACGTTAGACATTTCTTTTAGGTATAGCTTGCTGACAGGCATGTTTTGGCACCAGGACCAATGATTAAGTGATCAAGGCCATTTAACTGACGTGGCTCACCTTGAATAGGGTTGCATCCAGAAGACGGCTAAGAAAGTTTATGATTTGGACGATGGCTGACTATTTTTAGTTGAATGTAGGCCAGTTAACCATCTAACTGTAAACTGTTGGTCTAAACGAGGCCTGCCTCATCGATGAGAGGAACCATCCTATCAACACTTGAGGAAAACCAAAACCTGGGCTCTCTGATGAACAGAATTTTGTGGGACAGCAAACTTGCAGCGACTTAAGTTGTCTTGGGTTGTGATAGAGAGTCAGACCCAAGAATGTTTTTCCCGGCAACTCAGCTCAAAATCTCACTGGGTTGAAGGAATTTTAGAACTATATGGAGGTAGAGACCCTATAATTCGCGTTTCTCCCACTTGGCACAGGCATGAGACCTAAGCTTTTAGCTACCATGGCCCCACCGTGGATGGCTATACACAAGAAGGAAATTGAAATGGAGAACTTTCATGGATCACAGAAACACAACCAACCAGAAAACTTTCATGGATACACACATCAAATTGGAGCTCACGTACGCACAGCACACACACAGCCATCACATGCCTGCACACACACGCAGAATACATCATGTAGATGGTAGGTTAGCACGCATACATAACACCTATTAAGTTCTGATGAATGAACTCATTACAATGCAAATCTAAAGCTTTATCCTCGCGGTCTTTCTTGCATGCATCAAATCCAGATGAACCAATTCCAAATGAAGCCCAACTGGTGTCAACAGCCACACGACTGCAATTAAAAAGATTTTAAATAGAAGTTACCACAGTGTCAAAACTTTAAATCAACGTCTATTTTGAAAAACCAAAAAACAAAAAAAAATGCCTATGCAACTGGCAGATAAAGGCAATTGTCAGTCACATACAGATGTATTCACGAGCTAGGTATATGTTGAGTGTGATATATTGCATATTTTTCTCTTTTTATGCATTGGTTTTAAGAACATGAATGTGCTTAATTGATCTAATTACACGTTTTCTATTGCGAGGTGATTTTGAGAGCTAAGGAGAAAAGATGCTTAAAGCATGAATTTAATGCTCAAAGAATTACCAAAAGGAGGATTGGATCTTTGGATGTCAAAATTGAATAAACTTGGACAGGATGAATGTATTTCATGACGGGAACATTCTTCGGAAATTATTCTTGCCAAACGAAAAAGTCATTATGTATAATTCTAGACTTCAAATTTTTCCAGATAAATTGAGATCCCATTGGACCAGCCTCTTTATAATTAAAATGGTCTATCCTCATGGGGTTGTCAAGATAAGGAATCCGATGAATTAGAACATTTTCAAAGTGAACGGTCATCTTCTCAAAACATTCATTCAGAAATTTGATTCAGACGATATGTCCATACCTCTGATTGATCCTATCTATCAGGATTGACCATCTAGTATGATGGTAGTCCATTTAGATTTATTGCTTTCTTAGGATTAGAATAGTTTGTTTTGGTTCTGTTTTTGTTTTTAGTATTAATCCCTTTTAAACATCAAAAGACTTCAAAACGATTTCAGTTATCTTCATCAGGTACTGTCCTTCTTATTCACTCTTTTATTTTTCATCGTCTCATGTTGATTTGATTACATATATCTTTTTATATTGAGGACAATGTAGATTTTAGCGGGGGGGGGAGCAAAAATCTTTGAAAATTTTCAGTTTCAAAACTTTCTTTGAGTGATATTCTGTGTAATCGAATATATTTGAGTATTATAATAAGATATATAATAAACTTTTGAAGATCTATAGTCTAATTAATTAGTAGATTTTTGAATAAGTTCTTCTAATGAGTTGATTAATAGAAAGTTTAAATATCAATTGAGTCTAGCTCACAATTCACATCTAACTCATGTTCTATAAAGTTTACCTGGATTCATAGCTTTAGCTTCCAAGTTTGGTGATACTTATCTAGCTTAAGTAGAGAGAGAGAGAGAGAGAGAGAGAGAGAGAGAGAGAGGCTAAAAAACAGTGAGATCGAAAATGGCTACCTATCATACGTGTTTCAATGAAAAATCAATGGAAAAGAAGGGAAAGAATGAAAATAGTGTGAAAGTTGTCGATATAAAATTGGAAAGTTGGTTAACTTCTATGGATTATGAGTTGGAGACCACTAAGCACACTAAAAACTTGATGTTTGGATGCATTCTATTGATTAATTAATGAAAGAGGACTTTGTTCATTTGTTTACTAATGATATTAAGTTATAGATTATCAATGTCTCATTCTTATATCTTTGTATTTTACTCATATGAATAAGATTACACAGAATGTTATTTTCAAAGAAATGTTTGAAATTTGGAAGTTTGGAAGATAAGTCATGCATGTTTTGCTCTTTTCTCTTGCGAGGTGATTTTGAGAACTAAGGAGAAAAGGATGCTTAGGAGTCATTTGACACCATGGATTTGGGGGATTTCAAATCCCCTGGTTGTTTGGCACTATAAAGTAACTGGGGGTTTCAAATCCCTTCAAATAGGGGGGGGGGGGGGGGGGGGGGGGGGTGAGAGCTTGGATTACATCTAAAATCCTTTCAAGAGTTGCATGTGTAACATGTGTGTCACCAGACTATTATTTTGTTGCGCACATTGCCCACTAATGATATCCAAAAACAATCGGATTATCAATTGCATTACTATAATTACTTTAATATGATGATCAACACCGTCCAAACGTTGTCCATGTAAATCAATGGTTAAAAATCGTTGGTTAGTCACTTGGAATTTCATCACTTACAGGCAAAGCATATATTTCAGTGGGCTTATTACAACCATTGTATCAAACATTACATGTCATTAATTAGAGATATTAAAGTTGATTTAGTAATTAAATTCAAACCCATATAAATATACCATGCACAGTTACTTTTGGATTAAAGTTGATTCCCAATCCAGGGTGCCAAACACAATAGGAGGATTTCAAATCGAGGGTTTTAAATCTAAGGGGTTCCAAATCCATGCTCCCAAACAAGCCTTTGAAGCATGGATTTAATGCTCAAAGAATTACCAAGAGGAGGATTGGATCTTTGAAGGTCAAGATTGAAGAATTCAAGAGTCACGATCCAAGGAAACCAAGTGAAGAAGGAAGAAAACAGAAGAAATCAAAGTGCAAAAATCCAAAGTGCTGAAAATCGACTATTCGATGCCATCAATGACAAGTTCCATGGCATCAAAGTAAGTGTCAATGCCATCGAAACCACTTGCATCCCATCTCAAACATAAGAGAAAAGTCAGTTTTCTTGCTGGACATATCGGATCACCCTTCAATCCCATCAAATGTGTGTTCGATGTCATCGAAGCCAAGTTCGATGCCATCGAAGGAGGCTCAATGACATCGTAAAAATACGCAATTTCGAAAGATGGTTGCTAGACATTTTCCCAATTCTTCTCGAACTCTTCGATGGGAGCTCAATGCCATCGAAGTTGCGATAGCTGCGTAAATCTAAGTCGATTTCGAAGTGGGTGCGAATCAAGCTTATATAAAGGGATGTTTTAGGAGTTTCTAGACATGAATTAGGGTAGAAGGAGTAGAGCAAGGAGTTGTGGAGTTTCAAGGAGTCCTCCCTCTTCAATCCTTCGATTTAGTTAGTTTTATGTTTTTCTGTTTGAGTTTGAGTTCAATTATATCTATGGTTGGATAAATCTCTTAGTTAGAGCTAAGATGTGAAGCTTGTAGTTCTTCTTAATGTTTATTTTACTTTGATTCAAGTTATTTGATTTATATGGTGAATAATTCATTGATATTTTGGTTTGAATGAAGTACTTTTAATTTATTTTGATCCATTGTTGGCTCCGAGCACATTGGATGCTTATGAAGACTATGAATGCTTTCTTCCATGTTTTATGAAGGTTTGATATGTAGAATTCATTGATCTATCATTGACTCCGAGCATGATAGATGCTTTGAATGTACTACTATCAAATCTCTTATGCTTTATGAGGAAACCAATTCAATGAAAGTACATATATGTTTTGGTACATAAATGATGTTTTAACTGCCCCATTATCTGGCTGGATAGGACTTCGATTTCAGCTGTATTATCCAATTGAATCAAGTGGCATTAAGGAAGCTATAAGTGGATCCTTTGCGCTCTAATACTTTATCTCTGATAGTTTCTTCTACAATTGATCTCTTTAGTCAAGATTTTCATAGTTAGTTTCGATTCTAGTTCTAGTTCTAATCTATTTTAGAAATCATACAATCCCTGTGGGTTCGACATCGATCTCACCGAGTTATTATTACATCGCAACACTACACTTGGGGTTCGTGAACAGTAAGGGAATTTGCAATCATTGCACCTTTCATGGCATTACTGTGAAACGTGAAAAATCTCAAATCCAAACAATGATATCAATATATTTTGGTGATGATTTGACATTAAAATAATGTAAAACTGTCATCGTTAGGATTTTAATGCCAATAGACCAAACATGGGAATAAGAAGTAATTTATAATCATTGCACATTTCTTTACATTACCATGGTAATTGGTGAAACGAACATGCCTTAACTATCCATAAAGTCCAGAAACATTTCATGGGGTGCCATGCGAAAATTGTAGTGATTGGATGATCCAATCTATCCTTTGATTCAGTGTTTTTCCCATAGCCATCCTTTTTCCAATCCATGGATGGGAATGTTATGATTTCCTAACGTATGTGATCCTTTAAAGCCATGAGCAATCTATAATGAGCCCTAATAAATGTATGGATTAAGTTGTTGATAGGACCTATTTTTGTGTAAATGGTTTTGACCATTCATTCTGAAGGCCATTGAGCAAATAGTTAGTATTTGTTAGATTGGCATGATATGCATACCAGCCCATGAAATGTCACTGGACCTAATTAACATTCTAGATCAATGGAATAAACCAAGTGTCCCAATGCTACTAGAAGCACCGGAGCATTTCTCTCAGTTATGTAGTAGAGATCAATGTTCTAAAAATTGACGATGTCGACCAATATATCCCACAATATATCTTGTATCCCACTTGTGCAAAACAAAACGCACAAGTAGCGCATATATCCCACACGTTCGATCCGGTGAGCATTTTCAATTTGTGATCCTTTTTTTTTTTGTTGAAATTATGTTAAATTAGTGTCAAATGGTTATAAATCCATTGATTCTTCATGTTTTACATGAAAAATCATGGAGTTGGAGCTTTGATTTCGATATCCATTGGTTCTTCATGTTCTTCATGGTTTTTTTTTTTTTTTTTTTGAAAATCTCCTTCAACTAGCTGTCAATTGAGACTAATTCTGAGGTATTTAGGAGTATTAGATAAAATGATCATTACATACACTCTAATTTTGAAATTTGAGTGTAGGTGGTCCAATTTGAGGAAATTCAAAATTTTCCCAATTTCTCCCAAATTGCTTGTAATGTTGCACTCCAAACATGAAATCAAGCATGTATGAAGGCTGATCTACTAATTTGTTAAGTCCTTGTCAATTTTCAAAAAATAAAAATAATTTTTTAATTAAAAATTAATTTTAAAAATATTAAAATATATATTTTTTAAAAGTTTCCCTTCAACCAAATGTCAATTGAGACTAATTTCAAAGTATTTAGGAGTTGTTTGATGAAATGATCATCACGTACACTCTAAATATTATGCATTCAATCTAAATATAATTGCATTAGTTCAGTCAAACAATGTATAGCTTGGGACCCTATACAAAGGAAACTTATTATGTATACTTTGTTTTTGAGATGTTATGATTTAAAAGTGTGTATTAATGTCTTTTTAAACAATCTGTGAAGTTTTATTGAAAAATTCAACCATTTCCCCAATGTTTCCCACAAAGTGCAATAACTTACCCAATACAAACGATATATCCCTTGTGATAACTGATACATATTTGTATCCCAAGGATGCAATACGTAACACAATACCGATATTTCAAACACTAGTAGAGATTACATAAATTATTGGTCATTAGTATTATTTTTAATCCGTACCCAAAAACAGAAAAGAAAAAAGACCTCTAGTACATAATTACAATTAACTAAACATGATGACCTAAAAGGTAAAGACCAGGCCTGGCCTGTTTAGCAATTAGGCCTTTGACTACAGGCACAAGCAGCCCCACTAACATCATAAACCGGCCTCTCTCAAGCTTGGATTGGGCTACAGAAAAATTGTGCATAATCTAAGCCCAGCCCTTTATCAAGAAGGGCTTCAAAATTCAGTCCCATGCATGACACACAGGCCTCTATTACAGACCTCAGCCCACCCACCCTTATTGGGAAAGGACCCAGAACCTGATGGGCCAGCCTGGCCAGTTGCCAACCTAGTTCCAGTGATTGTTAAGTTTTCAATAAAGTTAAAATCTGAGTCAAGTGATCTCAATGTGTTATTTTGTCTACCATTAAGATTATGACCAAACTCTAGGGGCCAAAGGTTAGTCATCATGTTAACTGATAGGTTAATCTAGGTCCGATTCATATTTTGGTCATAAGAATTGTCCTTGTAAGATATCATTTAAGACCACCTTTGCTAGAAAAGAAAAGAACCCTTTTCTGTTGGTCTTGGTATAATCCGTCATAACACCGATTAGAGTCGGCTCACATAAATATGCAGAGAGAAAGCATGCCTGAATGGCTCTTGAATGATAATGGGTGTTATTTTAAAAGTTCGACAAGAAAGTTACTGGTTTGCTGATTCTACAGTATGATAATAAAGGAAGAGGCAAGAAATAAGCTCAAGAGTAATCAACATTCCAAACTGACAACTTACCATGTCTCCATAGCTCAATACGAGAATTGCCTGCCCGAGTGGACTGAGGAAAGTTCAGTGGTTAGCAAATGAGGAAACCGACCTGCTTGTTATTCAGTAGCTTAGCTGGATCTCACTGGTGCCACCTAAATGCAGTTTGCAATTACTAGTGCTTTTGTGAGGACCTGTCATCCCGACCTAATCTTTGATTATTAGAAAGGAATGCTGCCAAGAATGGTGGTAAATGTCCATCAAGAAATTCCTTTGATTTCTTAACGTAAATATGAGAAGTAATCAGAAGCTTGTCAACTTCCTCTTCATACTGTTCATATACAATGAAAATGGTGAACGCCAATACAAGCCCTGCATTTATTTCAAAATAAGATGATAAGAAATATGTGCATCACTTCAGGGAAATGATAAAAATCCTGTTCAATGCCCTTACCTACACTGGCCATGATGGGGAAGGAAAATGACAAGAATAACTTGAGAAAGTATAAAGAACACGCCACCTGTAATAATAAAGCAGTTATGAGGAAAAGAATCTATATGAACCAAGGTTTGAAGTCTTGTCTGAAACCAGCAACATATTGCTAACATCCATGAACAATACAGCAGCATCGGCCCATATCGGTGGTAAATGATACAAATACCCAATACACCAATTTCAAACCTTGATATGAACACATTGTTGTCATCATCATCTAAGAATTATCCTGACTAATTGGGTCCAGCATATGAACAAGTATTTTAGAAAGTTTTGAAATTTCAACCATATGCTTGATCCTTCTGCCACAACAAATGGCAACTACTTTACAACAACAAAAGTGCTTGACAGTAACTGAAAAACATTAACTCAGTTTTCAAGAAATGATGATGAAGTCATTTAGGGCATGTTTGCATGTGGGGAGACAACAGCACTGAATTGGATATGATTGCCCTGTCCATTCTGTTTTTCGGAGGATAAGGACAAACAAGGATTTTAAAAAGTCGCTTTTTACAATCAAGGTAGCTCTTGCCCGTGACAGTAAACCAAATATCTTAATTCCTTAGATTTTTATCTTTTAGGATAAGAATTCCAAAGTAGGGGTTCACCCCCGATCAAGAACAGGCCTTAGTTTTATAGAAGGGTGATACAATTATTTCCACAAGAATTGCTGTTCAAATCATTCCTCAAATACAAAAGATATTGTGATACATTGGAAAGCAACAAGAATAGCAGTAGAGAAGAACTTGCTTTTAATTAATGAGGGAAAAAGGTTCCATGGTCTGGATGGAAAAGCTCCATGATCATAAAACTAGACACAACGGAAGAAGCAGGGTTAACAATGAAAGGGTAGCTAGACAAATTTTCCAGCATAGCTTGGTTTTTGCTCATGTTTATCAACTTGGAATCATGTATCAGTTCTCAAAAAATTTTACATAACTGTAATTTACTGTTACTGGGAAAGGAAATGAAGGAGAGATACATAAGGTGTACTTTCATCATTTCCCAGTAATTAGTAACTACCGGGTAAAGAAAAATCAGAAAATGCTTTCAAGGTGGAAACATAGTTCAAGAAGGCATATAGAAAGAAAATTTACAAGCTAACACTAAGGGGAAAGTTTGGTCACTCTCTGTACCTTAAAAAAGAGACTCCAATCATCTCCTTGGGCCAATATTCTCAAGGTACAAACTACCCCTTCATTCCAAGTAGATGCCAAAAATGTCAATCTATCCTTCAACACTGTTTCCGAGACTTCAAAATAACTAGGGGGTATCTTCTCGATAGCAAATCCGAACCTGTTGAAAAAGTTCACAGTCAATATCCCTATGGCATGGATACAAACAAGAGGACTCAATACTTAGATATTGACATGTTAAATTGGGGCCTACGGCTCTCAAGAAGTACATCTCCATGACTAAAGATCCACAGAGTAAACTGCAAAGGCCTTTTCAATTGGAAAATTCTCTGAACTCATTGCTCACTTGCTCATCAGTGATAAATTGGTCATACATTTTCTTTTCATTGCTCCAATTTAAACTACTTGTTGAATAGATAAGGAAAATAGAATTTGTTTGAAGTTCGATAATAGAGCTCCTTTATTGAAATAAACTATTAGAGAGTGCTTGATTGTAAACAACCTATGTAATAGTCTATTACATTGCGCCTGTGGCATTTTTGCGCTTTCATTGCTGGTCCAGCCTGGATAAAGCAGGCTTGTGTCAGGTTGGCTCCTGGCATCAAACTTATATAATAAATTTCATCATGAATCCGAACAATATGACATTCCAAACTCCAATTCCAAGTAAACCAAATGATTTAATCTTTTGCAAATAAAAAATAAAAAATTATCCTTAAAAAAAATTTCAAGCACTGATTGTTCTATGTCCAATTATTCAAACACAATTAAATTATATATCCAGCCTTCCACCACTAGGTCAAATTCGAAACTACAGCCCGCTTTGCCGACAGCCAACCAGGCTTTCATCTAATCCCTTTTGAACATTTTGTTATAGCAGCTATAAGCCTATAACAACATAAGAATTTCCTAAAGCAGATGATATGCATGCCGCTTGCATCTTTTCTGTACATGTAGACAAGACTGATCATGAATGTGGTGCGTCCAACTGATAGGCAAGCTTGGATTTTCCATGGTTCAAAACTGTCATTCAATAGGTAGTCCAGATTGATGAAGGTAGTTACCATGTGTACAATAGGACGGCAGTTGCATCATTATATGACGCAACATGTCCTATCACATTTCCTTGCAAAACATTTTCAGATCTATGCACATCTCTGCTACTTCCAGAAGAGGAAATACCCTTTTTCATCACGATAAAATGCAGCCATTAAAATATTTAAATATTTATGGCATTGAATAGAACATAGTAATACAAAGATGTGGTTGATAGTGATGGTACCTACATGGTGAAAGGTAGAATGCCATAGATAAAAAGGATCACTGAAACCAACACTAGAAGCCTTGCCATGGATGAGATGAAGGTCCTTCCAGAGAGGAAAAACCAGCAAAGCAGAAAAACCAGAGCAAGCAAACATGTAAATGTTTTCTTTTCATCTCGCCACAATAATATGTCAGCAACTGAAACAAGATAATCCAGCATCAATCCATGGAAACTGAAACAGAACAACATAAAGAATAGTGATGGCCTAGAGTCACCCCAGAAAATATATGAGAGTTTTATCTTACAATTGAATTGAAGATCCCACAAAACTAAAACAAACGTACGGGTTATTTTCGGTATTTAAAAAGGTAAATCAGTCCATTTTGCTGTCACATATGACACCCAGAAAGGAAGCAGACGGCAAGAGTTAGTATATGGAGTGAGACACCTCAACTTTCCCAAAAAATTCAAAGCAATAGGTTAATGAATCCCAGATTCTCTAACTAATAATAGCATGCAAATGAAGCATACTTGCGCTCTCCTAAAACCAGGGCTATTTTCAGTGTCACATGTTGCAATACTTGTGTGTATTAGCAGAAGACTATAATAAGTTCCAAGAGGTTGCAATTATCGCCTCACCTTTTCCACCACCCAACAGCTTATCCACTTTTGATGGCTTATTACAGTCACGGTATCTCAAGTAAGATGAATCCCCTGATAAATGAGAGAATGATTCAATGGTCAATGTAACACCTTCCTGCATATTCAGCAATCGGTACATGCATCAGAAAATTTAAACCCCTAAATTTGTTCAGTACCTGTTGTTCGACAATATTTGCTGTTAAATTGTGATTAACAGCAAAGAAATTAATTAGCACTGTAAAAAACTTTTCAAATTAAGTTGGTGCAATTAAAGAATTTAGTTGGCCAAATATACAAAGTTATCAGAGCACTATTTTGTCTAATCACATCAAAAGGGTAAGCAAGAAAAACTGAACCAATCTTCATATAAAATGGATCCTTTGAAATTTCTCACAAGAAAACAAGAGATCCTCTTTATTAAACTCACAGAAGAGTATGAGAAGACTATAGTGGAGAACATCATGGAAAAGATAAAAGAAAATAAATAGCAAAAAGAAAGATAAAATCAGAAAAGAAAATCGTGCAATTGCAAGGAAGCCGAGAAACTGACCTCCAGGGAAACAATAGGTGAGTACCCAAGCTGTTTTTGAGCATTAGAACAATTGAATGTCCTTGTACATGAGAGGAAATGAACCAAACTTGGATTTAGTTGTGGGTGGAAATTTATATGTGTACCAAACTTTTTATGCACCCACTCAAGGAGCACAACGACGATCAGGACCAGCCTTGCTGGAAGATGGATCCAGGGCCTGGAAATTAAGCAAAGTGCCTGTCTCAATTCGTTTTTCAAGAAAAAGGCAATAGAATAAGAACAGTACGGCTATCGTAGAAATTCCTTCTCTAACATGGAAGTGCATGCGGTTCAGTATGGGCTTTTGAACTATGGCAAGCCATTATCGAATTTGAATGGTAGAATCTCTAGAACTAGAACTTTTCTCATCAGACTGGAAATCAATATCTTAAAGTAAAATGGAGTTGAAGAGGTTAGATTCAAGGCCAGAAAAAAATCTATAAAAGAAGTTGAAGATAACCATATGATATTCTATTTTCTCCACTACCAAAAGCATTTTCCAACTGCAGGCGTTTTTTTACTGTTTAACGTTGGAGGGGTTATCTTAAAGATTTCGGCAAAGCAGGTTTATTCTAGATATTTTGCTTCTAATTGTAGTGAACAAAGACCAAAATTTAATTCTCTATATACATTTTTGGGGAAAGTTTTCTACGCAATAAACCTGCAAAAATCATCTGCCATAAGCAAATTAGAAGGAACACAATAGCTACCAAAAACTTCAAATCCTTTCATTTCTATTTTTTTTCCTCCCTAAAAGTTTCACTCAACCTTTATCCCGATCCAATACAATAAAAATTAAATTTAGCAGACGAGGTGGAAGAATATTTGGCACTTCAGGTGGTTAACAGGTCAATCTTTTGCAGGCATTCACCAGGGAATCATGAATCCTGTATAATCCATAATTTCCTTATTATAAAAGGAAACAGCATCAGGACACATAATTCATTTGCCTTATTATAAAAGGAAACAGCATCAGGAGATTCAGGACATAATTCCTGTTAGAGGTTACCTTGGATAATCCAATCCTTCCAGTATCAGAGAAACAAATTCAATCATATTCACTGGTTCAAGATTAGTGATGAAAAATGCCTGCAAGACATTCACACAAAGAAACACTTCCTGAGACCCAGAATGAAGGGCAAAAGAATCCTACAGACTTCAGAGAGTATTTAAAAGGTAGGAATACCTTTCCAGCCACAGAAGCCATCCCTGAACATAGAGTTTGCTCTGCACAAATATGGGCATGGGCAGCATTGTCAACATAGGTGAAGTCGCACAAATTTTCACCATTCCCTACAAAAAACTGAAATGAGAACCTCTAGGTTATGTCTCTTTTACAAAGAAGATTCAAAATACTTTTATAATAGAGAAACAGTATTCAGGTGCAGTAATGCAGTATGCATTTATTTGACTGGGGGAGCTGGATATGCCCAAGGCAATGGGAGATACTCAACAATTTGCAGCAGACCCGAAAAACAACTTGCATAGTGCAGTTCAATTACTGTGCTAATAAGTCAAATTATGAATCATTAGATTGACCCAACAACTCAATTTGTGTGCTGAGTGTTTGGAACTTATGCTCCAGAACTAAACAGTCTGCAAATTCTGCTTTGAGGGTAGAGCACACAATGGCTTTGCTAGGGTGCAGCATGGGGCATGACTGCATTGGCATGTCAGTGGTGTTGGTAATCATGCATGTAGTGACTTCCTTGACAATGCACACAGCCAACTATTTGATGATGACCCTTCATGTGTGTGGATGCTTTGTGCATAGTGGTTTGCTTAACCAGTGCCCCTCCATGATCCAACTTGGCTTGCTCACCCTTTGGGGCCTGCATGAAATAATTGGGCTGGGTCACGTTGGCATGTGACTGGTGTCAATGTTAACCTCTGGCTGATTCCAAGAGCCTGGTTTAAAAGGAAGGTTGATATCTAATGGGCAACCAATCATAAAACTTTTCAACATACCATTTAAAAAAGCCACCTTGAGAAAGTCTGAAATGATGATGATCATGATTTTGGCATCTTCTTCAGGTGTATAATTTAGCCAGCCAAAATTTTGGAATAATATTATCTACAATGCTCTGTTCTGGAATGTAGAAAAGCCAAGTGTTTGGAACAACATCATACATGATGCTTTGTGTTTAGGAATTTTATCGACTTTGAATCCTTCTTCTCTGACAAATTTTTTTTTTTTTTTTCAGTGTTTAAGTAACCACCAGGAACTCCATTTTAGATTTATCTTGTTGGACATGAAGGCAAATGGAGCCAAAGGGAACATTATCCATATCAAATTTTTACACTGCAATGAAGGCAAGCTGATCATCATGGTCAACTTCATTTCTGTTTCGGGTGCATTGGATCTTATGGTGCACATGGATGATAATCCAGAATTGTCAACTCTTCAACTCACATGGAACTGCACTGCAATTTCACAACTCAGCAACTCAATGTGCACTATCTAGGGGTACAACTTGGGTCAGGCTCAACCTGAACCCGACTGGCCCAATGCAAAATTTTGGTTTGGTCAGGTCAGGTTGGGTTGGCCTAGGGTTGAGGCCTCCAGCAACGCCACCCAACCCAAAATGACTCCATATCTTTAGTTTTTGGTAACGAAACCTACCCTAAATCAACGACTCCACTGGTGTGATCTGCGCACGCACACAGGGAGTGTGTCTACTGCCACATGAGTGAAACTTTCATGAGATCCCAACCTATTCATCAGGTATGGTACCTCTCTTTCACTCTGGAACCCAGAAATCATGATGATACACAAGTCAAATAGGCCATGCTATAGGAAACGGTTGGGATGGAATACCCACGATTAGTTCTTTGTAGGGCCCACTGTGGTGTTTATTATTTATTCACTAAATTAATCCAACTTGCCTCAATAGGATTGAGAGCATTCCCCAATAACCTGTTCCAAAACTCAGGGGGGCCATAACAGGTGAATTTAGAGGTTTTAGGGCCTGTTGTTTTTTCAAAGCAAACGTAAATACCGTGGAAATGGTAATTATTACCATTTCACAGCGTTTGAAAATTCATAGGAATTTGTGCATTTGAAATCCGTTCAAAAGAGATAGTTTTAATTTTTGAACCACACAGTAATGTATATGATATATCCGTTCCGTTCATCCGTTTTACAACAGAATTTTGAAATATGAGCCAAAAATTAAGGAACATCCAACACTCAACTGGCCCACACCAAAAGAAATAGTGGCTCAAAATTTTTTTAATGATAAGTGTTCGATTCCCTTTTTCTTGTGGCGTGGTCCACCTAACCTTTGGATATGCCTCATTTTTTGGCTCATGCCATAAATTCAGCTGGCATAATGGATGAACGGTGTGGATAAGCGACACACATCACGGTGGGACCCACAAATATTTTGCAGCCTTCTCGATTTTTGTGTTAAAAAAGTAGAATGTCAAATCAAGTATAGGGAAATGTGTAGGGAAATAATCATTACCAATTTACCAGGCATTTACCAATGAACTAGAAAATCCAACACGCCCTTAGGTACAATTCCCTATGGGTGGCCCACCTAATTGGTGAATCAGCCTGATTTCAGGGTCAAGCCCGAAAAAAGGGGTGTTGTACCTGATGGACGGGGTGGATCTCATGAATGTTAAGTAGTTGTCCTCATCGAAGAGGTAGGCACACTTTTTTTTTTGTTTTTTTTGAAGATCAAGTAGTAGCCCTCGTAGAAGAGGTAGGCACACTACCTGCGTAAATATGCAAGTCATGCAAGAGTTTTAATATATCATAATAGAAAAGCTTTGATATTGGCAGTGTGATAGATGATACACAGGGACTTAAAAATTACATATAAATTGAATATTTGAAATTCAAATAATACAAATTAAGCTGTCCAAATGGCAGGCCGTGTCTAGATACATCACCAAACTAAAAATTATGCTTAATATATGCATAACAGAATAGTTGACATTTATTGGACAGTTAAAAATGAAATATCTAATGGTCATATTTCAGCAAACAAGTATCCACGAATCACACGTTGGGATTGTTATAAAAATCTGAATTTTGAGACTCTGGCATAGCAACAGAGTGTCCCACAGGGCCACAATTTAGTCAGTTCAACCTGAGTAAATGCCACATCGTCACAATTCATACGCTCGGAGTTTCATTTTGCCTCTTTTGAGGCTTAGGATCCCGCGTGTATTTCAGTCAGTTAAGGCCTAAATTCTGAGTGGTCTGAACCGTCCATGTTATGAACTGTACAATATAGGTACCATCTTTAGAATCTTACACTGAACAGATGATTTGGTTTCCTATTATCTCTCTCCCAATCTCTCAGTATTTCTCTCTAGTCTTTCCCTCTCTCCTCTCTCCTACTCAACCCGACACACTCAACCCAACCCAACCTGAGTTTCTTAGGATTGGGGTTCGGTTAATCGGGTTGGGGTACTTGGGTTGGGTCGGGCCATAGGTTGTAAGGCTTGATGTTGGGTTGGGCTTGGGTTGAACCTCAACCGGTCCTGCCCAAGTTGCACCCATAGTGCTGTTCCACCAACAATAGAGTGCACAAATGACCTGAGCACGTCTTTTCATCTTTCTGACGCATTTTAAATTAACATACCATTTTAATTGCCTATCAGCAACTTGCAGTTATTAGATTTTTTGGCATGCTCCTGTATGCCCAGAAATCCTAAATTTGCAAGTGGTTTAGCAGATTGAGAGCTAGCTGAAATGGCTAAATATAAGGCAACATTGGAAAAAATCTTTTTCTTGCACAAAGAGTAGCGATCATAACGATGAATTTGTACATGGGTTTAAGGGAATGATAAGATAGATCTGGATGAACCGGGATATGGAAGAGCCAATCTCGACTGTACGTGTGGCAGGTTGATGAGTCAATCTTGATTCTTGACTACCCATCTAGTTGGCCCCATTATAGATGGCCTATGATTTCAGTTGTGCATCCAAACACAGCCTCATGGTTAGAATGATAACCTATTTCTTTATTTTTGTAAAATGATACCCTTTGTTCGCATCTTTATAGTAGTTTCATAGATATAGTAATATTAGAAATATCATGTCACTATTGGACACAGTCCTAGGTTGAGACCATGGATATGAATATTGGTATCAGATTGGCCAATACGGCCGTATCGTATCCATATCAGCACAAGACAATACACGATACGGGGTCGTATCCCCGATACAAAAAAAAAGGACCCTTCTCCTCATCTTTTTTATATTTATATTTATTTTTATTTAAACCATAGAAGAAGCTTAAAAACTCATTTTAGGCTAGATCTAGATGTATTTTGGGATCAAAACAAATGTTTTGAATAGGACCCGACGAATCAAAGCAAAGTGGACCATTATGGAAAAAATCAGAAAGAAGGGTAAACCTTCACTTTCTTTTTTATATTTTCATCTTCTTTTTATTGTAGTTCAATTTAATGGGCCCTAGTTCACCTAATCATGCTTGATTTGTGTTTAATTATGGCCTATTTAGTTGACCTTCAATAAGTCAAATCGACAGACAACATTAATATCAAAAGAATGGTCCAATACACCATTGAAAACATGGTAAAAAACAAAAATGATAGATTCCCGGATATCTCATTTTTTCCCCTATTTTTCTAATAAATTTCACATTTTTTGCTTTTAAAAAAATTCCATCCGATACGGCCTTGATGCCAATACATAATGCCATATCGTATCATTTTTCCGCTAGGCTGGTACTGACATTCTGAACTAGAGCTAGACAATAACTAAGCTAACTCGATTATAACTCGCTCGGTTTGACTCGAAAAAACTCGACTCGGAGAGCTTATTTTTGTAGCTTGAAAAAATTTCGAGTCGAGTTTGAGCTGGCCCAAGATCGACTCGAATAAGGGCTCGAACCTGACTCGAATCGACTCGAATCGACCCGGCTCTATAATATATAAAAAAAACCTATCCCCCTCTCCTCTTTCACTGTCTGAGCGCCCGAGCCCAAGCCCCCTTTTTTCCTACCCCTTTCTCTCACTGTCCGAGCACGTCCGGCCATCCTTGCGTCTACGAACCTCGACCGTCCATTCCTACCTCTCTCTGGTAACACTCTCCTCTCTATCTCTCTCTAGCCTTTGTATTTGCTTAGGCCCCGGTTGAGCACTGTCCATGGCAGCCCGGCCGGGTGTCAACTGTCAAGACATATTAATATATTATTAACTAATATAATAATATATGTGTGTGTGTATATTTTTTTATAATATATTCATATTATATTGTTAGTTAATATATCATATGTGAATGTTAATATTATAATTTTTACTGTTATTGTTATTGTTATTTATTGTTAATTATCAATTATGTTATTGTAAATGTTAAATTATTAATTTTAATGTTAATGTTAATTTTTTGTTATTGTTATTGTTAATGTCAATGTTAAATTGTTAATGTTGATGTTAAATTAATGTTATTGTTATTGTTCAATTAGTTAAATTAATTTTTTCTATTTAATTGTTGTAGTATAGGATAATCAATTGTCCATTTGAAGATTTCTATTTTGTTAGGCATAAATTCAGTGTATTTTTGAAGGCATAGAATTTCTCAAATTGTCTCATTTTTTTACAGTTCAATGTTAGATAGATAAGAATGCTTTCATTTATTCTAATTTAAATGCATATGCCTGTTCTGATTCGTCTCTCCTCTTCTCTCTAGATATATTTCTTGCATCTGTTTACGTCATCAAATATCCACACTGTATATATAGTTAATGTGTGAATCAAATTCATGATTAATATATTTAGAGAGATAATGAGAGATGCTGCCAAAATTTTGGTGTGACATTTAAATTGAAAAATGAAAGCTTTACAATCTATTCAATCTTGAATGGATGATTGATTTAGACACTTAGGCAATTCTTTAAAATTTATAAGGGCAATTAAGTAGACACCACTTTGTGTTGAAAAATGCTTAAAAGTTATATTCCTATCTTTAAAATACATTAAGGAGTCACCTTCAAGATTGAGTACATGGAGTGATATAATCCAACATTTGAATGTGAAGGCTAAAAAAATGTTAAAGTTAAATGTATGCACACGTTAGAATTTGACTTTTGGAATGTTGGATTCAGCCTTGGAATTGGAGCTTGCATTTCCTGAATATGTGGTGCGTGATAGAACATATTTTTAGTTGCATACTGAAGATAATTGGAACAAAGCAAAACAAGTTCACAAGTTTCTTAAGGTTTTTAATAATTGCACAAAGATATTTTCTGAAAATAAATATCCCACAGGAAATATATTTCTTCCGTCTATTTGGAAGATCAAAGAAGCCCTAAGAAAAAAGTGCTAGTGAGGGTCCATATTTTCTATAACTGATGGCACTTAGTATGCTAATAAAGTTCGATAAGTACTGAGGTGAATGTCATTTGTTAATGGCCTTAGCGGTTGTTCTTAATCATCGGTGCAAGATAAGCTATGTCAAGTTCATTTTTATGAATATTTATTCTGATCAAAGGGCGATAACCGAAACCTCCAAGGTTCTAATATAATCGAAGAATTGTACACTTCGTACACAACCACAACAGCTGATAAAGAATTAGAGCTCATGGTATTTCTACAAGTGATAACAATATGCTCGACGATGAATACATGTCTTTCTTAGCACAAGAAAATACAGAAAATGATACGAATGAATCGGATCTAGACTTGTATCTCAAATAGCCAACCGTAAGGTGCTAGAATTCAGACTTCGATGTTTCGGAGTGCTGGAAGATGAGAGTTGGTGAAACAAAATACCTTACACTATCTGCGATGGCACAAGACATCTTTGTCAATTCCAATTTCAACAGTGAGCATTAGAATCTGCTTTTAGCACGAGGACTAGGGTTGTGAGCAAGCATTGAAGCTCTTTTTCACCAAAAACAGTTAAAGCATTAATTTGTACACAAGATTGGTAGCGTCTGATTTGGGAAGGTAATAGTTTTGTATTGAGGATGAGGATGAGGATGAGGAGGAGGAGAACGAGTCTCAAGACGAGACTGCACATGCAACAACAAAACGTGAAGGAAGTTAGGTAAAAAATTATTATTAATTTGTTAAAACTTAAAATTGATATAATGTGTTGTGTACTTGGATGTAATGTTGATGATGGTTATAAATGCAATGCAGCAATGACTTTTATTTGATTTCATATTATGCTTTTGTTTACATTATAATTCATATTTCATTATTACTTTTATTTATCATATTACATATTTGCTTTTGTTTTTCATATTTCATTATTGCCAAAATACTAATTTCTCCAACACAGTGTAGATATGATATCAACTGAACCATCGACCGATTTTTGGGACTATGGTTCCTTAGTCTACTCTCCAAAGTCCGGAAAATTGAAGATTTTGTGTCATTTGTGTATGGCCAAGTTTGTTAATAAAACTAATCGGCTTAGGTTACACTTTATCACGTCAGGGTAGAGATACAAAACTGTCCTAAAGCCCCAAAGGAAGTCCAACTTCTTTTTCAGGCCTTTATTGATTTGAATAAAAAACCATCCACCCTCCCATCCAAACTTTCCAAAGCAGAGGAGGAAGCCAGATTATTGGCATTAGAAGAAGAACAATTCCAATTCGCCTTGAAATGTAGTATGAAAGAGGCTTCTAGACATCAACAATGTCCTCCAAGACAACATGATGCCGAAGCAGGATCAAGCTACATGAATAAAAAGAAGAGTAACAAACCATCCAATTTTCTCTCCAGTCTTGGTGCATTTTGCAAGGTATTGGAAACTAAATATAAATCTGCTCACAAAGAAAGTTTAAACAATCTAATTTAAACTAAATAAGAGCACGATGAAAAACTCTCTCCACCTTCTGATTCAAGAGAGGTGAACGAGTACGTATATGAAGAATTAGATAACAGTTCGAGCTCGACAAACGAATCTCCTCTCTTGTAGTAAATAACGACAGAAAAAAAAAAAAAAAAAAAACACATCTAATGTTGTTATAAGTTTGTAATTGTAATATTTTACTTTTCAGTTTGTAAGTTGTTTTTTTTTTTAAATTTTCAGTTGTACTGTGTTATTGATTGAATGTTATGTACGAGTACAACATTAACTCAAAAGCTCGACCTCGAACTCAAACTCAACTCGAAAACTTGAACTCGGCTTGATCTGGCCCAAGCTAAGTCGAGTTGGACAATCGGGCTTGGTCACCGAGCTGAGCCAAACTCGAGTTGGGGGTGGATGCTAACCAAACCGAGAGCTCTATTCAATTTAACTCGATGTTCAATGTTTGAGACTTGGTAGAGTAAGATCTAAAATTCAGCAACCAAATTTATTTTATTTTTGAAAGATTATTGAAAGAGCGAGGAGCTCTTAAGACCAATTACAAATTACATCCATGCTATAAACGACCAATCATTTTGATCGAATTCCTTTAAATAAGAAGCCCATCCTATTATGCATGTACCTCCAACTGCTCTTGTTTTGAAAGCATAATTCATTCCTTTCCTCTCCACATCGTGGCCTCCTTTTTCCTTAAGCCACCATCTGACCAAGCTAATAGCAATGCCCATATGGATCTCGACATCACTTTGAGGGATACCTTGAACAAGGCGACAAATATTTCATATTTCTCATACCTTCCATATGAAGGGATAATGGATGAATAAATGATCCACTGTCCCCACTCACAACAATTTGTGATTACTAGCGATTGCTTTTACAGAATCTTGTTTCTTCCCACCATCCATGTGAAAGCCACTACTTTTTGGTGGGACCATGACCACACAAAAGGGAGAGCATCACTTCATCCAAGGGGGAATGCCCCCAACAATTTGTAGAATGATGAGATTGAAAATTGCCCTGACCTATCCACGAGAAATATCATCGAATCGTTCTTACCTGAATAATATTTGAGTTGATGTAACCACTCAAATAGTCGAGCATATTCCACTGCTTCCTCATCTGATAAATTCCTATGAAAAGGAATAGACAACACCACCAAATCACCAACAACTGAGAAGCATTGATCTATAGTCGCTTCTAAATCTATGGCTACTTATGCTAAGGATGGAAATGCTAAAATACGCAAGCACTCCCGAATTCACAAGTCCTTCCAGAATCTAATCCTTTTGCCATCACCCCCGAGAGAATCATACCCCTTCATTAAATTTTCTCATCATCACGATAACCCCTTCCATAACCCGGAGCCCTGTAGAGAAACGAGTTCTTTACCCACCATCCTCCCACTTGAGAAACATCTTATTTACCTTCTATTGCTTCTCTCCACATTCTTCCCTCCTCCACCCCCAAACCTCCATAACTATTTTCCTAAAAGAGCTAGATTCGTTCCAAGTTTCAAATGCCTACTCCCCCCTCCCTATACAGTTTGCAAACCTCCTCCCATTTTAGAAGATGGAACATGTGCTTCTCCTTAGTTCCCTACCATAAGAAATTCCTTCGCAACATCTCAAGCCTACCCACCACTGATACTAGGCACTTAAAGAGTGACATGAAATATAGCAGAAGGTTAGACTTGATTGCTTTTATCAGCGTCAACCTACCCTCCGATGAGAGATGTCTACTTTTCCATCTCGATAACTTCATTTCTACCTACTATATAACTTTGTACTGTGAGTGTTTGGTTGGCCTGTTTTCCCACGCACAATGGGAGGCCCAAATACGTTGACGAAAGAGACCTTGCCTTGCACCTGAAGATCTCTAATAATGTAGCCGGTTCTTCACTAGGAGAGCACACCTTTGGAGACGTTGACTCCGACCAAAGACCCACGACCATGATGAGGACATCCGGGCACCAGTCAGGGTATACCAGAGGAGGAGGAGAGCTCCTATTTCTTTACGGCTAGATGATGCATACATGGGGCCCCATGGGCCCAATTTGATTGCTTAGTCCGCTGAAGACCCCACATTGGGAAGATACGTGTGGGCTACTTAGTTGGACCATTCTGACCGTTGGATCTTCGTCATTAAACATCTTGATCGTGGGCCACAAAATAGTTAGGTTTATTTAGTTGTTTATATGTTTGTTATTTTTTTATTTAGCTTATATTTTTGCTAATTTTAGGGAGTTGGGAATAAATTTTATTTTGTTGAGCATCTTTATTTGAGAGCGTATTTTTGTAAAAAGTCTTTTCCTGAGACTGTATAAGGGTTGGACGTCCCCACCCTAACCATTATTGCATATGAAATATATATATATATATATATATATATATATATATATATATATATACAAAACCTTCTCTTTACTTTGTGATGAAGTAAAACCTCCTATGATTGGAGCAATTTGGTGGGATGTCATGGAGTGATTCCAAGTTATCCTTCTCTTTTATTCCCTTCAATCAAAAGGTATTTCTTCTATTTCCTCTCTTTCTTTTTAGTTTTCTTCTCTTCTTTCTCCGTTAACAAACAATCCCAACATCCATTCTTGTTCTTCTTTCTCCCCAACTCATACACCCACAGCCTAACCCATCCCAAACTCCCATCCAACCCGCCTTACTTGACCGTACAACCACAGGGCCATACCTGGCCATCCCATCCCAAACTCTCATCCAACCCGCCTTACTTGACCGTACAACCACAGGGCCATACCTGGCCATCCCATCCCATCTGTATAGACAAACTTGTAGGACTGCCTGTACGAGCAACCCCTCCCTTCCCTTTTGCCCTTTGTTTCTCGCATTATAACCATTCTTGCATATGAAATTATTATTATTATTATTTTTTAAATATCTTTCTCTTTACTGTTTGATGAAGTAAAACCTCCTGTGATTGGAGCAATTTTGTGTGATGCCATGGAGTGATTCCAAGTTATCCTTCACTTTCATTCCCTTCCATCAAAAGATATTTCTTCTATTTCCTCTCTCTTTCTAGTTTTCTTCTCTTCTTCCTCCATTAACAAACAATCCCCATATCCATTCTTGTTCTTCTTTCTCCCCAACTCAGACACCGACAACTTAACCCATCCCAAACTCCCATCCAACCTGCCTTACCTGACCATTCAACCACGCGGCCATACCTGGCTATCCCATCTGTACAGATAAACTTGTAGGACTGCCCGTACGAGCAGCCCCTCCCTTCCCTTTTGCCCTTTGTTTCTCACATTCTAACCCCTCCCTAAAACCCTCATCCTAACCTCCTCACCCCCAAATAAATAATTAAATAAATAAAAATTAAACCCTGTAAAACCCTAACCCTAGTTTCTCCAAAATCCACTAATTTCGCAAAAACCCCAATTTTTCAAAATTCCCCAAAACCCTAGTTCTTAAACCGTTTAACAAACCAAGAGATTCCCTTTAGAATTAGATCAATTCCTATGCTAGATGGAAGTTCTACCTTCCATAGGTCCCATCTAATAATGTTTTATAAGATCTAACTGACGGGTTGTGATTTAGTCTAGAATCTAACCATAGTCAAATACTTGAATTCATTAAGCTTGTGATTGATTAGCATTATTTTGTACTTTAAATTGTTCTAGTTAATCCATTGATGATCTCATTGCATCAGACCACCCACACATGTGGGATGTGTGATGCCCGCCCACGCATGGTGGGTGGTGGAACCACATGTCCAGCCCATGAGATGGTATGGTACCCTCATCTCGATAGGCCTACCCACACGGTTATGTCATCTCAACCATTAAGTTAGATTTCTCATTAATTGTGTGGTTATAAGCTTGACCATGCTACATAAGTCAATGGGATGGTGATCTAACGCTGAACACCACATTGTATGGATGCCCAATCATTGTTTTCTCTGCAGACATTGCAAGATTTGAGCAGTGGCAATGCCTTGAACTTGATCGGGCTAGGTCTCACTCATTTAGGTCGGAGTGATCTCAAAATTTGACATGAAAGCTTTGTTCCATGTGATTCATCATCTGGATCATTTGGATCTGATGTATGATGATCAAATCTGTACCTGATTGAATTTGGACCGTTGGATCCATTTTGGATGGATCTCACTCATTTGGGCTGAAAATTGACGGGTGGCTCAATGGTGACGTGATGAACACATCCAATGGTTCAGATTGAGCAAGGGGAAGCCCAATCATGGGTTTTCAACAAGTCAGCCCTTAGTCGTGCATATGGTGATGTTCGCCTGGTCCTTGTCACCCTACATGTTTAACCCCATGCATGCGATTCGAGTTGTTTCCCAAGGCCTCACAAACATCGAGGGTGCCTTAGCTTCATGCACGGATGCACAACGCAATGCAAGAGGGCACAATCCAAACAAATGCCTTGTAATTTGTACATAAGGTTCTGGTACATTTTGTATCAAATGCAATTATAGTGTGAATATGATTCTCTCATGGTGGGTGTTGCATTGGCACTCATAAGCATGAAGTTAGCTCTGATACCAAAAATTTGATGTAGGACAGACCTCTTAATATGAGGACTAAACGCCCCTTACTGATGTGCACCCAAAGAGAACTATTATAGCTTAAGAGAGTTAAAGAGGGTTGTCGGAGGTGGTAAAGGAAGGGTGGAATGAAGGGTTTAAAGGAGTAATAAGGGAAGATATATGGAGAAGATTTAAGGACTTGAAGTTGAGGGTTGAAGATTTGGATAATAACCTATGAAAGGTAAATCTGAGCCGGAAAACAATAGGTAGGATATACCTTAGAGTCTCTCACTAAGATTTATTGGAGTCTCACCATTAACAAACTATTCATTCAATCTAAAATCTAAAATGGTTAACAATGCCATGGAACTAAAAGTCGTTCTAGTTTCAAGGAGACTTAAAAATTAAAGCCTTAGTAATGCAAGGGCATTTTCACATCGGGCTCAAGTGGGGTGGCCTGTGAGATGCAGGGGCACACTTAGGGTGGGCAGCCCGTGTGAGGCGGGCCCCACATGAAGTGGGGCCCACGAAGGAGGTTCGTCCAAGGTCCTAACCCATGGGATGTGGGGCCTAGGCTATGAGATAAAGGGATTGATTCGCCATGCTTTATTAGTTCAAGCTTTTAGAGCAAGCGGTTCATTGTCCTACATCACTTAGTCCCAAAGAAGACATCGATTTCCTGAAAACATCTTTCTAGAACTCTACTTTCAAAACAAAAATTCTTTTGACTTCCTAGGGAATCCTTAAATGAAAACGACTGCCAATTAAGCTATGAACCTTCCATAAAATAGTCTGAATTAGTCTTAAAGCTTATGGGGGCCTCTCTTCGTCAATAAGCCCCACATCATTCTCATTAGTTCTCTCTACTTCTGTAAACTTTAAGAGGCTGATCCCCATCAACCTCACTTACTGAATTTCCCTATCTCTCATAAAACATTTAATTTTATATTATCAAGCCTATCTATTTTCAAAAGTCGTATAAAAATAAAATAACTAAGCATATGATAAATCAATGGATACAGTAACATCAATTATATCCATTTCACTAGCTGGTGACCAATAGGGTCATTGAAGTCAAGTATGGATTCACTTACCTCCAGTAGGTAAAGTTACCATTTGAACTAAAAATCCTCTTGGGAAGGTTTTGATACGTTTAAATTACAACCTTTGATCTGATGGGACTAAGATGACCCTTGACCTAGACTGTTCAAATAAAACCATATTGATATGTTCAAGGAAACAAGAGGAGTTAGATGCACACGTGTCTTTATATCTTGATCTCCTGGATCGAATGTTATTGAGAAAAAATTCTCAGCAAAAATTCAAAAAAAAAAAAAACGTCCTTCAACCTCCATAAAGGAACTCTTGGGATTAGGAGCTGCAGAGGTTACAACATGTAAGCAAGCTTAGGCTGTCTGGATATTATTACTAAATCCCATGGGATGCCTAATGCACCTTGTGAGCACCACCACTGTGATAATCCTCGTAAATTCTGCTAACAACTCACGCCTACCACCATTTTCCTGCTATTTTCTCCATTTCCCATTACCCTCACTCACTCCTAGGACCTCTTTTACTCACCCTGGTTTACCCCTCAACAGTCCATCTCTTTTGCCATCCAGTCCAACATAAAAGTCCCTTCCTCAAAGCTACTATCTTATCCCTCAATGTTTTCAACGTTACATTCCTTCCCTTCCCACATACCTTTTTCATTAGCAAGATATGCTCCTTTCATTGATTTCCCATTACTGCAAAGCTGAGATCAGATTTCTAATAGCCTTGAAGGGAAAAACCACAGTTGCAACAATCACTGAAGTGAAAATACAGGCACATTGCCACATGCTAGTTAGATGCAGTATTTAGTAACAATCAATTTCAAGAAGTGAATACACATGCACAATGCCAAATGTTAGTAGATGCAGTATTTCAGCAACAATCAATTTCATCTTCAAAGGAGCTCCATCAAGTAACCCAGTACTTGATGGATTATGCCTTCCATAGGACAGTCTTTAATTATATATATATATATATATATATATATATATATATATATATATATATATATATATATATATATATAAAACAATATGCACAGTAGTGACGGAATTATCAAACCTTAGCTCGAACTGATCTTGCTTCTCCAATGAGATATGGTATAAAATGCATGTCTCCAGGACCAAAGACATTGCTCGGGCGTAGTGCACATGTTAATAGCCCATCAGTACCATTAGCGAACAATATCAATGCCTCTGCCTGAGACCTAAAATCGCTCAAACTGTCTTCATACTGCACCATGGTAATTAAATCATAATAAACGAGAAATATCATGTGAACAAAAAAAATTAGAAGTTCAATTAAGTTTATGGCAGACTCAAACAAAGTTTCATGAAAGCATGAGGAAAAACTCCCCCCCAAAAAAAAGGACATACTCTCCAAGGGTAAGGCAAAGACTCATCTCCATTGTGTATACTATGCACACCATCAAAAACGACATCTGCAGAACTGTTATATATAAGCCTTTTGACTTTACATTCTCGGCAAGCATTGATTACATTTTTTGTACCTGGATATGCAGTCATCAGCAATGACTATATTTTCAGAGTTACTAATACAAAAAAAAAAAAGAAAAAAGAAAAAAAAAAGGTCCACAGTCAATACAAGTTCTCTTTGCAATATAAATGCACACTCACCTTGAACAGTGACCATGTAGTGATGATAGATATCATGTACAGACGAATCCAATGCATCCATATGAAAGACAACTGTTGAACCTTTGATTGCTGCAAATGAATGAGATTACACCTCATCATTTTCTTAGTCCAAACTTTTCACATTGAAGGCCCAAATGATGGTGAAAACCATGAAATGACTAGTGCAAGAATAATTAAACTGAAAATTACACACCAGAAACAACAACCAGGCAAAGAATGAAAAGGGATGGAAAATCCTGTAGGGGACAACAAAGCTCAACAGTGTTGCGATTAGGCACAGCAGATGCCCAAAAAACCCATGCTGTTGGATTCCCAATGTACCAAACATGCACTAAGAACACGATCCGACAAAACCCAAAGTATCATAGCTAGCTGATTCTTTAGGATATATTGGATTGTAAGAAGGAGAAGGCGGTTCAATTGCCCAAGAAGCATACTGGAGGGCATGTCGTGTGCAATTTGCTAAAGGTGGAGTAGATCAAGACCAGGGAATGGTGATGATTAGTTTTCTTGAGACCAGGGGATCTTCACTCCAACCACAATAGAGCCAAGGATTTGAATGGTATGGATTATCATGCATATATACCATCATGATCAAGGAGAGATGGATTGATTCCATTCATTTAAAAGCAACAAAAGGACACTGGAGTCAAACCCTCCTAAAATATCCTTGAACCGAATGTTTGCTCCCATAATTATTAAAAATAATAATAATAATAATCACTAGTGCTTAAATTATGAGGATACTCAAGTGCACCTGGTGCACTTAACCTTTAAACGAACCCTCCTGCTTTTAGAGACATGGATGGTCCAATCATTGATCTGGACCCCCTTAGGTCAAAGATGATTTTCGTGGGCCACCATGAAAAAGTCATATTGATCAGAGAATTCTATCCTTCCAAACATCATCCTATTTCTAAGACTTTGAACCTCCCAAACATCATCCTACTTCTTTATAACCGTCAGTTTTCCAGTGACGGGATGGTTCTCATCTTCTCATCAACATTGTTCCCTGGGGCCATGTTATCCAAAGTGGATTTTATCAAATGGGCTATTCATAGTGATCACTGACCATTTTCCATGCAATACAAACCATCCATTTTGTATGACATTGATCAGATGAAAAGTTCCACTGATGAGGGTGAATTTCCATAGCAGCCCATGAAGAGTGGGCCGAACCTAATCAACAGTCCAGATTGATAATTCGACTGTCCACTCATCCAAAAGCGCTGGGGTGCAGTTGAGCACTCATCTTTATATATATTCTAGATTCTTCCACATTTCTATAACTGTTTCAAGAACCATCATAAAAAAATCAGAATCCCAACACACTCAACTGCCAAAACCGATCGAATCAGATTCGATAAATCCCCAAATCAGGAAGCGCTTGGCAATCAACAACGATAATCACCACGGGACAAATTCAAGAGAATGACCGAATTACCTTCGCAGACTTGTGATTTCTCACGAACATCGACCTGGAAATACGAGGCCCGGCCGATCGAAACGGCATCCGAGAGGATCGAATTCTGTTCCTTGCGATCGAGGATCAAAGAAGGAGCAGAGCCGGCGATTCGGACGGTCCATTGCTCCGATTTCAAGAGCAACTGAACAAGCGATCTACCGATAAAGCTTCGACCGCCCAGAACCGTACAGATTCTAGGGTTTTCCTTGCTCGAACTCTCGTCGATCGCCATTAGAAATCGAAGCGGAGAGAGGGGAGAAGCGCTTTCCTTTTCCTCTGTATTTATAGGGCATTTGGCGCCGAAACTGAAACACCGTTTCGGTTACTCTCCTTTTCAGTGCCTGGGAAGGGTAAAATGGAAATTTCGAGAAGTTTTCGGTGATTGGGTATGATTTTACCATAATATCCCTGTCCTTCAAGGAATTTACTAAAAGACCCCTAATTAATGTATGTATGTATTAAGGGGAGGCGATATGGTGGAGAAGGGAGAAACATGATGTGGTAGACCAATCTCTCAAAAGAACATGAGGCATGGTTATGTATAAATCAGACACGTCTATATGTGGTTATTAAGCATGGATGGTTTATATGTCGAAAATAATATCTTTTAGAAAAATATATCCATCTGATCTCCGACCATTAAACTGACGGTGGAGAACAAAAACAGTTGATTATCAATTATGTAATAAAAAGTAATCGATGGGATGGTCTTGTGTCGGTATATGGCGACCCCGATCGATAAGACCCTGCCACGTGTCTAGTGGAGAGACTTGTTCTGCCGAATCATAATGGAAAATGATGGGCGGCTTCGGTGGATCCCAGCGGTGTGGCCACCTTGATGCAAATGCCTTCTATCCTAACTTTCATCCGTTTCGAAGGTATGATACCATGAGGCAGATCTAAATCTTACGTGGACCAGACCAATGAAACAGTGGTGACTGACTACTCAACGTTAAAATATTTGTGGGGGTCACCGCAATGTTTGTTCTCAATCCCGCCTGTTGATACGGTGACAAAAGACCTTGACGTACGGTCCAAAAAAATTTCAGCTTGATTTAAAACTTTTGTAGCAGATGATAAGTTATTAATTTATTAAGGCCAATCACCTCTATTTTCTATCGTGGTGTTTATCATGGTATATTGACTTACTTAATTTTTTGAATCATGCCTTAAAATGATTTGGCCGTAAGAGAGGTACAATGTGGTCACTGGGCAAAGGTGCGGGAGAATATATTGCGAAGGACTTTAACATGTTAAACACTTGATCTAAAAGCCCGAGCAGCCAGATATTGGTGTATCAAGGACGCCAATTGCATGCTACCTCTACCATCTTTAGCCATGATTTGGCAGTTTTATAGGCGGACATCTATAATGTATATGTTTATTCATGTTCTTCCTTCTTTTTCTCATATCATTTCAAATTATAAGCATAAAAATGAGTTGGATCCAACACTCAAGGGGACCATGCCACGTATAACGAACATTTAATGGACTTGACTTTTAATGCTTCATGCATTTAATGAAACTCATGCTTATTATTTGGAAGAGTCCACTTTAGCTTTAAATCTACCTCATTTCTGTACATTAAAATGACTCAAGAAAAAGGAGAGAGCATGGATAGAAAGATAAATCACACTGGGCCTGCCCACAAAACTGCCCATTCAAGGCTAGAGATGGGCAGGGGTTGGACGCAATCCACGTCCGGTGTACCAATACATATTAAGTGACTTAACACTCCAACAGAGGCCGATTCAGCCTTAACTCAGGTGAGTCATGACTTGATTCCAAGCCAAGTGAGTCACTGTGGAACTTAGCTGAGGCAAGTCACTATAAATTTTGTACTGTTTGAGTTTTTAATTCTCAAAAGTGGGCCATAATTATGGGATTTAGATCATCAATAACACTGCATATTCAATTGAAAAGGACCATAATATAGAAAGCTAGATTTCTTCCATTTTGTGATGTAATAGTCTAATGATATGGATTATTGAACCATGGCCCCATCTACCTGAGTCGGAAATAGGGTGACTCACCCTGACTTGGCTAAGTCACCCCTAACTTATCTGGTTTAACTTGACTTTGTTAGGAGCGGTGGGGCTTGATCATAAGATATGTATTGTTATCTTGACATTGAGTTTAATGTAAGCCCTAGTTCATTTAGAGTAATGTATATTCAGTTATGAAGGAGAGAGATCCATTATTATAATTTTAAGCCTTTTGAGCATAGTGAATTGATGCAAATGTGTGAAAGTACGAAAAGAAAACCATGCAAGTTTCTATGCCGTGGTTTGCATCTTTTTTTTGGTTCTCAATATTATTGTGTGTAACTGAGAGTGCATTCTTCCCCAACAAACGATTAAATGGGCTGGCCAAGTTGCCAAGCCTTAAGACCATAGCTAAAATGATTGTTTCGAGTCAATTGCACAAATGGACCATATGAAACAAAGCTTAAGTGGACAATCCTTATATGAGACCATACAAAAATAAAGCTTTAAGGGCCTGTTTAGCCGGGCAGATTGGTAGGGATTGGATGGTATTGGAAGGGATTGGAAGTTAAATCCTAGGATTGGTTGATCCGATCCTGAGTTATAGCAATCCCATGGATCCTAGTACAATTCACTGACAACACCATTATTACCTTTAAATCCCATCCAATCCACCCTAAGCCATTCAAAATTGCCTGGAATGTATTTGGCTCGAGGGATTAGAAGGGAGGGAAGGTTTAATCCTGGGATTGGCCAGGCGTGCCAAACAGACTTGATATAGCAATCCCGGGATATAGCAATCCCACGGATCTTAAGATAATCCACTGACAACACCATCATTACCTTGAAATCCATGCCATCCACCCTAATACCATTCAATCCCTTCCAATCCACCTGGCCAAACGGGCCCTAAGTGGACAACCGTGCAACACCATTGAAGCTTGAAATATCATGGCAAGGATTGTTAGATAGACGTTGTGTTTTTTTTTTTTTAATAAGTAAAATAAATAAATAAGTTGCAATTTTTGGTATTCTTAGCTATCATTTCTTGTGAATCATGGTTACTCTCAGTAAAATGGAAAAAAAATTAATTTAATAATGTTGGAAAGTTGCCATTGATGAAAATATGCTATGAAAACATGACTTTCCACGGTAAAATGGAATGTATTTTAATTTAATAATTTTGGAAAGTTGTCATTAATGAAAGTATGCTGCAAAAACATGGCTTTTCACAAAAATGACTCTTTAAGTAAAGGCATGCGTACCTGTGTCCTCTCATCCGAACAACCCATGTGATGTGACATCCCATGAAACCCTTGGGGGTCAATTTTCACCTTGATCTAAAACTCTAGTAGGTCATAATAAAGAGAGATGCAAATCAAGGGAGGAAACTATTCTCTTTTATTATGGCCCACCAAAGTTTTAGATTAGAGTAAAAGTTGGGCCCTGGGATTTTCATGGAGTGTCGCATCAAGTATGATGAGTTGTGAAAAAGTTCTCACAAGAACTTATGATAATTTGTGCAAACTGGTGTGCAACTGAGTATCTGGTCTTTAAGTATTTATTTTTATCTCTTGTTTTTTTCCATCTTTTTTAAATTTTTATATGAATTATAAAATTTTCAAAGTGTGAATTACAAATGTTATGGCTAAAAATGAATTGGCTAAAGAGAAGAGGTCACTTTGAACTTTTAAGGCAAATTAGCGGGTCAGCCATCTACTCAACAATAAGGGGAGGCTTGAAGCTCATCTGATTATCCAAGTTGACCAAAATGACCTCAGAATCTTAAAGTGGGTCAGCAGGTTGACCATCTACACAACGATAAAGGAAAGCTCGAAGCTCATTTGAGTATCCAGGTCGGCTAAGACTAGCTCGACCTTCTACCGCACATTTCCGCTGATTCCAAATAATTAGATCTTATTTAAGAAAGATCCACCTGAGATATTCTCCAAAGATTTCGGAGGATATCCGCGACATGCTCGAAATTTCAAAATCTTTGCCAAGGATTTCAAAAAATTCCCTCACGCATTTGGGATCAGAATCCCTCTATAGTATGTCCATACTAAATAGGAAAATCTCTTCTATGTATCCACTTCTCCTCAACTATAAATAGAAGCATCTTTAATGGTGAAAGGTACATATGATATTTAGCCTAAAATCTCTTACTCGACTACACCCATACTCCCTACCTGACTTGGGCATTAGAGGATCCCCTGTGCTAGCTAGGGTCTCCTTTATTCGCTCTCTGTGTAGGTACACGAAGGTCCAGGAAAGGCTAACCAAATTTCTGCATCAACAACAAATATTAAAATAGTTTAATTATACACGATGAAAATATAAGTTTTCATGAAAATGACTTTTAAATGTTTGTTCTTATATCTGTTTTTAGCCTTTTTAAAATTTTATAAAAATTATAGAAATTTCAAAGAGTAAATTACAAATATTAGAATAGTGTAGGTATACACTATGAAGCTATGAAGAATGAAGAAGTGTGTTCGGGATATGCTTTTTCTTATTTATTATTTTACTCCACAACAAATATTAAAATAGTTTAATTATACACGATGAAAATATAATTTTTCATGAAAATGACTTTTTTATGTTTATTCTTATATTTGTTTTTAGCCTTTTTAAAAATTTATAAAAATTATAGAAATTTCAAAGAGTAAATTACAAATATTAGAATAGTGTAGGTATACACTATGAAGCTATGAAGAATGAAGAAGTGTGTTCGGGATATGCTTTTTCTTATTTACTATTTTACTCCAATTCAAAAGAGGAGATTTATTGTATCTTAGATCACATTAAAGATAGCCTTAAACTTATTTTTAAGCATGTTTTCTTTATTTTAGTATATGACTAATGCTTTTCCACTTTCATTAGACTAGTTGACATTCATACAAATGTCCTTGGGGTGTCTGTCACCATGGATTTTAGTGTATTCCAAACTCATTGGTTGTTTGATAGGGTGGCTTAGAAGGTATTTGAAATCAAGTGAATTGCAAATACTCACTTTTGGTGAGTTCCGTCCATTCTCCTTTTTCACTTTGCTTTCTTCTTCTCATTTTAGAGGCAGAAGAATCGCATGAGTAAGGTATCATGTCACTGGATTACTAATCTAACGTACACGTAGCCTACCGATGATATTCCAAAACAATCAAATTATCTACTACATCACTATAATTATATTAATAAATTGATCTAAGCCATCCAAATACTAGTAATGTAAATCAATAGTTAAAAAACATTGGTTAATTACTTAGTTGTGATTTTATCAATAGTTAAAAAATATTGGTTAGTTGCTTGGTTGTGATTTTATACTTGTGACTCATCGGTTGCTTAAAATTTTATCATATTTTATCAAAGTATATATTTTAAAAGATTTATTATAATCATTGTGTAAATATTATATATATTCGTCAATTAAAAATATTAAAGTTGATTTAGTAGTTAGATTCAAACTTCTGTGAGTATATTACATAATGGGAAATGGTTCTATGCTGTGGACCTCATGGGAACTTCTCATGAGGTCGAGTGGTGTGGGCCCCACTGTGATGCGTGTTGAACATCAAACTCGTGTATTTGATGGGTTTCCTTTAAATTATGAGATATCCCAAAAATCAGCCGCATACTGAACTCAAGTGAGCCATATCATTTAAAATCATGTGAAGACATGCATAAAAATATATAAAAGCACTTAGTAGGGTCCAACTAAAATTTGAATGTGTCTGAAACTTGATTAGACCGCTCATCCAATTGGAACACACATAATGGATGGGTTGGATTTGTGAACCACTTCTCAGTAGGCTAAACAAATGATTATGAATGTTTTAATAGGAGGATAACCCTCTCAACTTTTATATATGGCATGACACACAAAAGTTAGAAGTCATAGACTGAGTTGATTTTTAAGCCTGAGGCTCACTATGGAATGTTGCATCTAACTGATGGGATAGATGTTCAACAGCAGCATATATTTATTTCAGAATTACAGGAGATTATAAATCCATGATGCTAAACACAATTAGACAATTTGAAATCCATATATTCGAAACAAGACATTCTAAACCACGGTGCCAAACGAGTCAAAGTTACGGCTCACCAGATCATTGAGCTACTGAGCCGCCCCGATTGGATGGTGGGCCTCAATGAGATTGAACGAATGTCATGCCAAACAGACGGCCGCAGCCAATACGTTCTTAGTCGGCGGAAATTTCAACGAGAAATGACAAGATACAGCAGCTGTATCTGAAGCTCTGATGCAGCCATTTTTCTCCTGCTAACATGTCAAATGTTTAGAGCATCCAATCTGTGAAAAAGGTGGACCTCACACTATGGTCGTATTATATGAAAATCAGGCCGATACAATTGTAAAATCAGGAAATAACATCATCAAAAATCAACGGACAGCCATTTGTAGAACTCAGTGAATCATATTGATTTTGAATATTATTAGATTTTCACAATGCATCATTCATTTTACAAGGATTGGATTTTACATACACGTGAAATGCTAGCACAAAAACAATGGTTGTATCATAAACTCTGCTGTAGCAGCTGTTTTTTATTTGCAGCAGTCCCTCAACTGCCTTATCCGTCGCGAATCCTGTCACCGAAAGTCCCAAAACTGAAAAGGACGGGGTTAATGAGGGTGGAAACATCTGGACGACGACGCTGTCGGCATCCTTACACCGTACACGCGCGTTTTCAACTTCCACCAGTGGGACCCACTGTTTACTAATCCAAACCGTTGGTCTCCTGATTCACACCGTTGATGGAGCATACCCCAACGTTGATCTATGTTGAAAGACTCAAACCACCAATACGGGATCTTGTTGAGTTGAACGTGAACCGTTATTGTATTTCTCTTCTTAACCGTCTAAATGGTGGCCATAAATCAAAAGGTTAAGATTTTCCTATAGCACAGTCTATTCACGTTGAGAAAACCATGTGTCCCACTTCTGATTGTCGAGAATCCGAGTTTGTGAATCTGGACCGTCCAACTGAGCCAACCATATGGATGTTCCGAAAACACCTTCTATACCATACGGACGCACTCAGCTTCTGTATGCATCACACACATGTACCTAAATCCAAACCGTCCAAAAAATTGAATCTACGCTGGATGGAATGTAGCTCCACAATTTGGATGTTTAACTTCAGGTCGATCTCTCTCTCTCTTTTTTTTTTTTTTCCTCCTTCATTCTAACCGTCCATTATTTTGATTTTGACGGCCCATCTGAAATCTACCGTTGGCCTGCTATTGTCACCATTTTAATACGACTTGGATTGTGAAACAAATACAGTGGACCCATTGACAGTTCTGATTTAGGTACACATACACGTGTAAGTGACTGAGTATGTCTAGTTAAAGTCTCCCCATTTCTTCTTCAAATCAAAATATAACTGACAAGATGATCCTTGCCGTTGTTCTCATGACCTAAAAATGAACGGTTGGAAGAAATAGACTTCCAAATAAGAGAAAAGAATGCCAAGAGTGATAAACATTCAGGCTACGTATGACACTTGATAGGCATTAATTCATGCTCGGGCTGCGTGTGACACTTGATATACAGGCACTCAAAAATTGTACACGTGGCATATATTAACTCAGATAAAAACTGAGACTTTTGCAGCCCATTGTTTCCTGGTCACAGTCAGCGTTGCCTCTGATTCATGGAACCTGTGGACGCCTGCTTGCGAAAATTGTACATTTGTATATTTTTTTTTAACTGTCCAATAAATATTCACCAATCTCACGGTAAGATGTGTAAGATATTCAAACAACCTTCTTTCTTAATGGGTACAGTTTTTAATTAAACATTTACAAAATTAGCTTGAAGTTTGCACCCATGACAAAAAACTGCCGACTGCTGGAAAGCCATATATACATCGTTTGGTATTTTCATATTGATGAAAATTTGCATGGTTAAACAGCCACACCTACCCCATTAAAAGGGTGTTTGACTTGACACATCGTATTAAATGACATTAGGTGGTATGTGATTAAAATAATAGAATTATTATAAGTGAGTGAGATTGTTTCCTATTACCATGGAATATCATAGGACAGACATACGGTAATAGGGTACGAACGTAACTCTGTGTCAGTATTTGTATCATGGTAGCATTTAATTATTCTTTTATTGGCCAATGAATAGATATACCAACCAACATTTATAAGTACTATTGAGAATAACATGTGTATTATATCTGCACCGTCCATCTATATTACAACCTCATTTGGTGGCATAGGGCCAAAAATAAGGCAGATTCAGATCTTATGTGTACAACAATATAGAAAGCAATGGGGATAATGATGCCTACTGTTGAAATCTTTCTAAGGTCCACCATGATGTTTATTTGCTATCCAACATGTTCATAAGGTCAAACCGACTTTAAGGGAAAACACAAATATTGGCTTGATTGAAAATTTTAGTAGCCCTCGGGAAGTTTTCAATTGTAGGCGTTCAATCCCCACTGCTTTATATGGTGGGGTCCACTTGAGCTTTGGATCTATCTGATTTTGGGCCCATGCCCTAAAATGATCTAAAAAAATAGGTGGAAGGTGTAGATATAACCTAGACATCATGGTGGGACCTATAGAATTTGTTAATATCAACAAACATTTTCCAAACTTGCCAAACAGCAAGGTGGAAAGTAATGCTACAGTGCTCATAATCCAAGAGGGAGCGAATACAATTTCATCTAACCTAATCCTAGCCTTTCTCATTTTCCTCAAATGCTAGATGGATTTTGCATGAGATTAAGTGCAATTCCATCACACCTAATCCCATTTAATATCATGCGTCAAACGCCTCCTAAGCCAGTTATTCTCAACCCACGCTATAAGAAATGGTAAAATTATTGATGCGTTTTTACTAATGGGTATCATGTACGACTGACAGTGTACATAAGAATCAACGATGCTTCATGTCGTTGCCTCTTTTGTAATATCCAGAAAATTTAAAAGTCGAGTATACTGTACACCCTGAAAATTGGTACCCGAGAACATAAACTTCGGTCCTAAGTTCCTAGGTGTTAACTTAAAAAATATAGATGTGTCCTAGTTCAAATTCATATTTATTCAACACATGAATAATCAGAGTTGCACAATTCAAATTAGCGGATTCAAGACGAGGTAGAGATAACAATAGTCAATAAATATAGGGGTAAGAGCACAAATACAATTCTAATAGTGGTGATTGCTCAAAATGAGGATTATACAAGACACAATATACATATCCAAGATGATTAAAGTGTAAAATTTTTCATTTTCACCCTATCCTCCAAAACATAATGACGATGGCACAAGCCGATTTATGCCTACTCGCCTGAGGGCTCGCTAGTACCTGTATCAATAATATTACCTGGTTGGTGTTTTAAAACACCATCCCAGGTCGGAGTGAGTAGCTAACTCAGTAGTTCCATTAGTTCTAAGTTACACATGTTATCAACTCAATTAGAGTAGTTAATAATAAATAACACATCAACCATTTTCGAAATACTATTGTTAAATGTATGAATGAGATTATGAAACATCTATTTCGTGATCCAACACTCCCTCACAAGCGACTTCAACGCCTATTTCACAAATGTCAACACTTCCTCATCATGCAGCTTTAACACCAAATCGCTATATCTTATCTAATGTAATGCGATCAATGTGTATGTTGGCCGAATAATTATTAAGTTCCATTCATTCAGCATATTGGTGAAGCTAGGATACCGACGTCATATCACTAGCCCTTATCCAGATCACGTGGCTCGTTGCGGCACGTAGCGACTCCTCACTAGTATCCCTTGATCTAAATTTAGGTATCACTCGTTTATCTCATAAATCAATGATCCTAAAGGTATGATATGATAACTAAATGTATAAGGATTAACTCGGTATGAGTTGTCACCCAAACATCGAGTATGATCACTTACTTCCAAGGTGCGAGCTTGTCGCATGAAACCAAGTCACCATAAAAGGAAATGGCTCGTCACTTAATTCTATTCACACCCGAGTCGTTCAAACAGTAATATATCACGCAACCATCAGTCAGGTAATTTGACGAGATCCATTCGAACAACAATATCCCACCTCGATCAGTGCTTACTGGTCATTACGCCAGGGGAGAGGGGGCTCGTCACTCCAGCATAGGCTGATAGCTCGGACATGGTGTCTCATACCATCATGCCCGACTCATGAATATTAGTGGGATCATATCGCATTAATGGTTATGAATGTACTCATCTAATGAGAACGTGGTATCTTAGATTCAATTTAGTCGTGTCATACATTGTGAACATACATGATCGGTCGGCTAGTGGACTGATTTGATTAACGTAGGAGAACCCCGACGCAACTGGCATTGGGTGCAAGCATCCCTTGTAGGTCAGCTATTGTCGGTTGTCCGTGTACAACTTAGGTCGATCGAAAAAAGCTATGATGGCTAACCTTACTTGGGTCGGCCCTTGCTTTGGGTGATTTATTGACTGACTCAGTATCTAAAGCAATTCTAAATATCATTAAAGACTAACAATTCATCAAGTAATCACAACAAAATGACGCATTCATTCACCATCAAGGAATAACATAACACCATTACTTATGCATTTCATCGAACATGTGAGCATTGATAAAATCAAACATTCACCTAGGCATTCCATTAAACACATGAGCATCAACAAAATAACACATTCATTCACTTAGGCATTTTATCAAACATACGAGCATCCATATGTTGTGATCAAATCAAGGTGTGAACATGTTACCATATACTAACCTATCTAAAAATAACAAAATTATCAACTGAGACCCTCAAGGGTTGATAAATGATAGCCTAGAGATAATGGTCTGCACCTTTGCAATGATTCGCCCTACTCAAAGCGCTCCCAGGATTAAATTTATAAGAAAAATCTATCAAAGCCTAAACAATCATACAAACCACTGTAAGGATTAGAAAACATAACCCAAAATACTAGATTAGATAATAGAATCTATTTCTTATCTCCAATCGCCGCTAAGAAAGTTTCGACGACGACTCTTGTTACGGTGAGGCTACTAGAGAGTGGATGAGATGGTAGAGGTGCACCATCACTCACACCCCAAGCTCTCTCTCTCTCACCATTCTCCTCTTTCTCTTCTCCCTTTTTCTATTTTTCTCTTGTTGAAATTCGTACGGGAGGAGGGGGTGTGAAATAAAATGTGTTTTATAGTGCCAGATGTTGCACAAATGGTCTCGATGACCCTTTATTCATTATACTAACCTTGAAGGGGGTTGTTTCCAACCAATGGGATCCGTTAGGAGGTATAAGGGTCAATCTAAGCCATGTGATAAGTATCCCAATAGGCGATTTATATTTGGACACAACCATCTAATGATCGGGCATGCCAATTGACCAAGAAGGCCCTAACTTAGATCGACGGTCATTGATGATTGATCAGGGCTGTGGCTATACGGATATGTGTGGGGGAATGTCTTTAGTCAGCACCCCGACTTTGGTCATGAATTGACGGTCCAAAAGTTACAACTTTATGAGAGAACAAAGTGATTAATTTCATTTATGTTGTAGATTTTCGTATGAGATATTTGCATGACCCAAGCACTCATCTTGCGAGTCCAAGTTAAACGATTCGAGATATGATCTCGTCTCAATGTCTCGCAATGGACGTCAAGCCCACTAAGACGAACATATTTCTATATTCTCGGATTTAATGGCCCACTAACGAGCGGTCTATAACTCGTTCAAATAATTAGGGCATTTTTAGAATGAATTAGATAACGAGATTTCTTGTGTGTAATGATTAAGATTTGGATTAGCTAAGTTCATAGTGTGGCCTATTCGCAACTAGCAGAAATGATGATTCGGTTATAATCGTCATAAGCGTTGGTTTTTAGGGTAAAATGATAAGTGTGTCAGTTTGGTTTGTTAATTAAGATCTGACCCCTAATTGTCTCGACTTTTGGTAAGTTTTTATATAATCGTGGTTGTCTTGTTTAGCCAGTGATAGGTTGGCTAGATTTAAGCTATATGTGAATAAATCACATGGTTAAACTCGATGTTTAAGTGATCGGGTGGATTCGTTGGCTTCCTACGATTGATTAATTGAATTTATGATGTTCTCTACTGCTACTACTTGTGTATAGGCTAATATCGAGTATTAATGGTTAGTAAGCTATAACATAAGTTAATCATAATGAAAAATTTCAAGGGTTTTTGAAAATTCAGGACATTACAATACACTCGTGTTCAAGAATTTCAATTGTTAATTAAAAATACATGTATGTTTATTCCCATTATCGTCATTCCTCTTAAGAGTCAATCAGCATAGATTACATGTGATTTATACAAAATACGCATGGTGTATTTAAAGATTTGAAAATATTTCTTAGCAAATAACAGCTAGAACATAATAGATAGTGCCACATTAATATCTAAGCGACTGATGAAGGAGCAATAATAAAAAATAGTTACAGGACATATGACAAATGGAGAAACAAAGGAAGTCAAGTAGTGGTGAACGGTTATGGCAACCGTCAGAATGTGAGAAGAATCCAGATGGCTAGATCAAAGCTATAAATAACAAATGAATACAGCAAGAAAAATCATCTCATACCAACCCAATTAAACTAAACTTTACCTTTCAATTATCCTTTTAATTACCAGTCAATTTACATTTCATAGTATAATCATTTATTTTTTTGCCAAGCAAATTATATTTTTTAGTGTAATTTTTTTTTTCTTTGATCTTGTTATTTGCATTCCGCAGTGTAATCCATAGCGTCAATCAAGTAGCTGGTAACTTTTAGCTATAATTTGAGTTTATGCTTACACACTAAATTCAATTCTTCACATGAAAATGTGTTTTGCAGCTGTTCTCTGTGACCGACTGTAAGAACCCATTCGTCATTTTACTTTATATGTATTGAAAAGTCCTTTCCTATGGAAGGCAAAGGTGAAACCCATCATCAGAGGATGAACCCCACCTTCTAAACATCGCCTAATCCTGTTGAAACATTGAGCGAGTGACTGAATAGGCGACCAATCTCATTAGATCTTAGTCATACACTACGTGTCTGCTTGTCTTGACGTTTGGGGTCATAATTGGTTAGTTTGAATTGAAGCTGTAATTTCAATTCTAGCATGCTCGCACACGCAAAGCTGGAAACTGAATAAGCAACGTGCGAACATTTTTTGGCACGACCAGTGGAATCCTGTTTCTAACTTATCGGTGAAATATTGCAATTATGAATAGAAGAAGGCTCGTATTACTGGGATCGATCCCTCTATGCCAACTACACCACCTCTAGTTGAGGAAGTACTGGTTCCAGCAACTCCTGGGGCGTTGAATTTAAATAATAGTCCAATGCCTGGCATTGGGGATCAGGGAGGAGCATCGACTTCTCGGACCGTTCTTCCAAATGAGATAGCTGTTCTTCCAGGGATATATAGGCAAGTTCGGAGGAGATGTCGAGGCGCCTCCTTAGACTGACATGGCTGCCTATGCATGGGTTCAAGCGATGCTTTGGTATGTGTGTGTTGTCTTTGTAGAGTGGTGGACCTGCAATTGATTTTTGGGTGTAATGATTGCAGACTAGCCTATCGCTCTCTAATAATTAGCTCATTGTGCTCTCTCTCTCTCTACATTTTCTTTTTCTAATTTTTTATCTTTTGTTTTTCTATTTTTCCTTGTGTCTTGTTTTTTTATTTTTGTTTTTTAACTTTTAAAAAAATAGAACATGTGAAATGTAAATGTTAGGAAAATACAGGAGGACTAATGTAGACTGGAATATCAGGATATAACGATATAAAGGGTGAATGGACCAGTGGTAACCGGAATGTAGGATGCTCGTTAGAAAGTAAAGGGACCGATTTGCATTGGAATGTAAGATACGAGTAAGAAAGTAAAACAGACTAGTAGACTAAAACACAAGATGCTCGTGAGAAAGTAAATGGACTAGTTTATATTGAAATACATGATACAATTAGTGAATTAAATGGACCAGTATAAATTGAAAAGTTAGTTGATTAGTAGATTAGTATATTAGCATGAGACCGATAAAGACTGGAATGATGGAAGTTACAGAATCCTCGTAAAGCTCCATGTTTCGAGTCAGGCCTTAACTAGTGGCTAGCGATTCCCCAATGGAGTTATCATTCTGTGAATGCCTTCCCACACACAATGACGCAGAATGACACCTTCACTTCCTTGGCTTTCTCTATCTATCAGTTGTGTTTGGATTTAATTTAATGTGAAGTTGACTCAAATATAAAATTGAGATTGACTTCGGGTCATCACTAGCCAGGATATGGCTTTAGAATTTATGGTTGACTAGAACCTTAAAATCGTCTAGGGAATGAGAAATCGTAAGGTATCTTAATCTGAGTGACTCCTACGTCAGTCTTCACCATAGATTCTGGGTAAGAACCTCAGTTATGGAAAATGAAGGGGTTATGCACTATTTTCCACCCATGGTTGCAGATTATACTTTACGAGGCTGTACAGTTTTTAGGGAGGATTCAGGGGATCTTCCAATATTACCGAGATAAGCCATACTACACTAGGCTATAGGGCTTGGATAGATAAAATATGTAAGGCCTATATCTTAGATTATACCATTCCTTAGAATCCCGCGGTCCTCCTGCTAGAATTCTGGCAACCCGTGACCTATAATCGGTGTTTGCGCGTGACCCTAAGTCGCATCCCGAAGATCTGAGTTAGCTCGACTTGAAACTTGTATTTTAACGACCGCGCCGTCGCCATGTCTCACGCGCCGATGCGATACCCAAGCCAGGAGTTATGGGCCTGCGTTCATTTTAAGAAAAACACCGCGCATTGCAAATTATGAGATAATCTCTACAACCCATCACATCAATCAATCAAGTACACAACTTATCACAAGTCAAGTACCAACCCATACCCCACCCATCTCTCTCCCATCCCCAAAGTCAACTCTAATGTCCCCTCTCTTACACCACCCTTCCCTTCCTTACACTTCCATTCCTCCCATTCCATCTCTCTTACAACACTCTCTCCTCTCTCATTCTCTCCACCATTTCCAAGCCTCCATGAGAAAAAAAAATCTAATGAGAGAAAGCCTAGTGTGTGGCCCACTCCCTACCCCTAAATCCTCATCTCCACCCATCAATTCTCATCATCAACCTTAAAGAGAGAGCTTACGAGCTAACAAAGCTAAGAAACCAAGAAGAAGTGAAATCGGTGAGTGATCCTAGAATTTTCACCGTTGATTTTATTTGAGGGCCCACTTGTGGTGGGACCCATTTAATGTGCGTGTTCTAGACAGAGAGGAGCTCATAGTGGTGGAACTCCTCCCACGCACACACTCCGTGTCTCTCTCTCTCTCTCTCTCTCTCTCCCTTTTATGATGGAGTGTGGCCCACTTGATCTAGTATCCCTGGATGAAGTAAAAACACAAATATCAGGTTGATTCAAAACTCTGGTGGGCCATACGTGGGACCCACCTGTTATGGTAGTGGATTGGCTGGGGTAGCTCACACCAACTATATAGCTGCTGTATTTACGTCAGCAAGCGTGGGGCCCACACGAGATATGTGTTATATCCCAACCGTACATTTGTGGGACCCGCTGGAATGTATGTGTAGCACCCACACGTGGGGCCAGCAATGATCCAGATCGTTCATCCAAGGTGGAATACCACCTGATGTATGTAGTTTATATTCACGCCGTCCACCACCTGATGTATGTGGTTTATATCCACATTGTCCACCACCTGATGTATGTGGTTTATATATACATTGTCCTCTTTAGGACGTGGGACCCACCCACACATGCCACATGTGTGGGGTGGGCTCACCTTGATGGATATGTTCTAAATCCACACCATCCGTCCAGCGTCCAGGTCTAGACGCTGGACCCTTTGAAAAAAAATAGTATAAATAAATATAATACACACACACATGTATGTGGCGGGCCCCACGTGGGACCCACCTTGCTGATGTGTTTCATCCCAACCGTCCATCTGGACGGTGGGGGACCACAGTGATGTATTTGCCTTACCTACATCGTCCAGTATGCTGGATGGTGGGACCCACCGCTGGTGTATGTATTACATCCAAACCGTCCATCCACCTTATGAACTAGTCTTAAGGCTTGTGACACAAAAAAAAGGACAGATCCGTCTATCGAGTGGACCACACTACAAAAGTCAATGGGGGATTGAACGTTTACCATTGAAACCCTTATGGGGTCATGGAAGTTTTGGATCAATATGAAATTTGTTTCCTCTTAATTCAGGTCTTTGTGGCCGTATGAACAGTTTGGATGGAAAATCAACATTATGGTGTGGTCCAGATGATCCTTAAATCATCATCTCCACTGCCATTCGTGGTATGGTCTAGATGATCTTCCGATATGATTCATTTTTGAGTAATGTTCTAAAATGATCTCTTAAAAAAATAAAAATAGATGTATGGTGTAGATAGTTCAACTAGAACGGTGGGCCTAACTTGATATACATGAGGCCCATTATTGTGGCCCATGTGATGTGGCACACTTGAGTATATGAGGCCCATTGGTGCGGCCCATTGATGCTGCCCACTTGATGTATATGAGGCCTATTGGTGCGACCCATGGATGCGGCCTACTTGATGTATATGAGGCCCATTAGTACGGCCCATGTGATGTAGCTCACTTGATGTATATAAGGCTCATTGGCGCGGCCCGTGGATGCGGCCTACTTGATGTATATAAGGCCCATTGGTGCGGCCCATGTAATGTGGCCCACTTGATGTATATGAGCCCCATTGGTGCACCCATGTGATGTGGCTCACTTGATGTATATGAGGCCCATTGTGATGTATTTGAGGCTGATGGGTTGAGGCCCAATGTGATGTACATAAGGACCATGAGTGAGGCCCAATGAGAAATATATGAGGCCTTTGTGTGGGGTCAAATGTGATGTATATGAGATCCATTGTGATGTGTGATTCCACCATGATGTATGTAATGATGTTTATGGTGGGCCATACCTTGGGAGCATGATGGTTTGACGTCCACATTGTAAGAGAAATAATAGTTAAATGTCCGTATTGTAACTCTCCCTAGGGCCCATTGTTAGGCTTAAATTTGTTGTGTGTAGGCCGTCTAGGTCCATCTTCATTATGAAGATAGTTCATCACCTTATAACATGCTTAGTATAATCCATGATTCATGACCATACGTATCATACGTATGCTTGATATGATGAGTGACTGATAATAGCATATGTCATTGGGCAGATTGTTTATGGGGCTCCCTGATAAGCGGATTTGCTCAACATGAGCGCGTGGTACGTGCAGGATTGTTACATGACTGATAGTGTGATTTATACACTTCGTATTTGTGTGACATGATTACTGTACTCCCTAGCGACATCAGGGTTATAGCCTCCATAAGTATATCGTGGATGACAGGATTGAACACTGAAAATATTGTTACTAGCATCAGGGCGCCATAGATGTTCATGGGTGAACATCCCTGAACCTGATGGTACTAGAGGATGATTCCAACGTCAAGACCGAGTGGATACATGAGTGCACGAGGGCTGAATACTAGGAAGCCGCGTCTCCCACTGTATCATGGTTGGTTGGAAGGGGGTGTGGCCTTACCCGCCTGAGGGTAGGGGGCAATTGCTAGGCTGAATATGACCAGCTCGTAAATAGGTCCGCTATCGACGTACCAGATAGGTATTGACAAACTATTGACCAGACAAATAGTGAGGTTTCTTATGCTCACTTATATTGCTCGCCTAGGAAAGGGGCAGTGCCATTTGTAGTGTACTAAACCTCAATGATTATCTACAGTAAAAACTGTACTAATATTTGATGCTCTAGTGATGAGCTGCATTAATATATGGATTTGGATAAGGACGGGTATGCTTGAGTCGCATCTTGCACTGCATGACCTTGGTATGACCAACATCATTCACGCCTTACATCGCATAGTCTTGATATGACCGATAGCATTCATGCCTTGCATCGCATAGCCTTGGTATGACTGATAGTATTTTTGGATTCGCCAGGATATTTCGCATTACTCTGATATTGCATTCTGAGCATGCTTATATTGTGCATACACTCTCATCACCCTCTAAAATTTCTATAAGCTTATGTACAATCATTGTGTGCAGGTGACGCTAGGACGTCGCAACAACATTGAAATTGGAGCGTGCAGTGGACTTATGGAGCTTCTAATTCTGTTATTGTATTTCCCTTTATGCGCCTTGTACCTTAAAGTTTTTTCTATCATAGTGGATCTTGTGATGGTGTCTTGGTTATTGTTCGTGAGTTATGCTTGTTACGAAATAAATTCATGCTGAAAAATCTTCTTTGTAGGATTTCAGGATTGGAACCTGGTATATGGGTGTTAGGAGCCAAGAATGGGGTACTATGAAGGATGTCGGCTCTGGATTCAGCAATCAAGAATTTTATGAACCCGGCTTCCAAGTTTGGAGCGTGACAATATATATATATATATATATATAAGTAATAAAAAAAAGGAAGAATATTAAGACATATTACGTATGGTTTTGAAATTCGAGTAGGCAAAATTTTAAAAAAAAACTAAAAGTAGTAGAATATGTGCATGTGTGTTGATGCGGTTGATGTTCAAGGTGTGCGCATAATGAAATATACCTTGATTTGAGATGTGAGAAAAAAAAGAAGAAGGGAAAATCGAACACCCTTTTTAATCAAAAGCGATGACCAGATATCACAAAATTTGACCCTACTCATTGACTTCATTATTTTTCTAACTTTGACTTTGATAAGACAAAGTAACTTGGCAGGGAGAGTGCTTTAGAGAGGGCATAGGGTCAAGCACGTGCTGCTTTAAGAGTATGGAGAGTATGCTTCCATCAGAGTGGATTTTGGCATAGCCTTCCTTCTATGACGAAACTCCCTGGCTACCTTGCTCTTCTCCTTTGTATTCTCCTCGTCTCTCACTGTCCCCTCTCTCCTTCTCATTTCACTTACAAAGAGTTTCTTAAATAGACGAGAGAGAGCCCTCTCAACTACTAATCACAGCGAATTAGAGTGCATCGTACATAGGGACAACACTCATGATTGAACCGGCCTAGCTTACACCCCAAAACAGTTGCACATGGACTGTTTCTATGTAAAAATGGTCATTGTGATACGGTTATACCTATAAATAAACCTTTTGGTCTATTTATAGGTATATTACCTTTTGGAAATAGGCTTTTGAGTCCGAGAGTGCTTCGAGGAGCATACTCATCTTTTGCTCTACTACTTGTGTGCTCTGGCGATGACCAATCTAATCTGATGACTGTTTTCAGGGCTTGCCCTCCATATTGGGTGCTTTGATTTTACATATAGAATATGGTGGGATCCATAAGTACTTTAATGGTGGCCCCACAGGTAAACTCATGGCTAGCGTTCATCCCCATTATTCCCTTTGGTTTTGGGCGACCTAAGCTATGTATCTGGATATATTCCCTGGCTCTAGGACTCAAAACTGATGATATAAGATGATGCATATAGATTGGATTTTACCTACAAAAAATGATGAGATTGTAGGAACTTTAATAGTGCCCACAAAGACACACCTATGACTGGCATCCCATCGATCCCCAACATTCCCTGTGGTTTGGCCCACCTAAGCTGTGCATCTAGCTATTTTTTAGCTCTAGGTCTCAAGATCAAGGATATAAATGATGGACATATTGGATTTTACATATAGACCATAGTGGGGTCCACTAGAACTTTATAGTTGATTTAAATGTATCGGACCATGGACTGTAGTTAAGTCAAACCTTTGATTAGACAATGGATTGTTGGGCCAATGATAACCATCGTTGATTAGACCAATGATAAAACCATTGAATTACTGGACTATCAGTAGCACTGTACATGAACTGAGTTAGCTCGGTTAGCTCGCTCGACTTGACTCGAAAAAGCTTAATTTGTCTCGGTTCGAAACTGAGTTCCAGTCGAGTGGATTTTTTGAGCTCAAAAAAATTTCGAACCGAGTTTTAGCTTGCTTGAGCTCAACTCGACTTGGATCAAACCTGACTCGTATCGAACTTGGATCGATCCAGTTCGATGACTCGGTTACTCTGATATTGATGTTGCTCACCAAGTGTTTGATAAAATGACTCAATGAAGTGTTGGCTGGTGGCAAGGAAGGTGTGTATATGAAACAAATACATTTTTTTCTTGATTTTGATGTTGCCTACAAGGTGTTTGATGAAATACTTGTAAAACCACTGCTGCTCTTTTACATAGAATAAGAATTTGAAGGTTCAGTCCATGTATTTGTGAAAATGTTGTACAGGCGAACTCGACTCGATCTAAGCTTGAACTTGCCTAAACTGCTGACCGAATTGAGCTGAGCTGGCCAGTCAGGACCGAGCTGAGTACGAGGTGGGGTCAGCTAATGGGGTTCGACTCATGCACACCTCTAACTGTTAGCCACCAAGTGAATACTTCAGATGAAAATAAAAATAAAAATAAAATCTAAATGTAACTATGTGCATGGGGAAACCTTCCCTACCTTTTTATACCTAAATTGCCTGGGATTCTAGTTGCAACGCTAGCTTGTGTAAGAAATCAGAACCATGACAATAACAGGTCCCACCATCAAGGTCACCCTCCTTGAAAACCAAGCTGATTAAATCACTAAATGGGTCACACTTGTATGTTGAACTCGGCCATTGGTTCTTTTTTTGAACTGTGTGGCCCAATTGATGAGTGAAACGAACTGGTTTTTATGCTTAGCGATTTTCTTGATGGGCCCTACGGTTTTCGTAGTATTTATGTCTTACACAAGTGATAATGTAGCATGTTGGTGGAGAAGATGAGGAAAACTTTAATAATTTGGTGGTGTGATGGATAAGATGCAAAACATATAAATTGTAAATCAAGTTAAATTGCTCAAATCCAGTCCATCGTGGCTCATTTATGCCAGTGTAATTCGTATATCTAATGTTCAGTAATCTGTAATCCTCATCCCAACCTAGTCTGATGTTAATTTCAAAGTTGGCTATGATATAGAGTTGAATAAGATTCATATATTTAGGAATGTTGTAGTTAGGTTGATTATTAGTGCAGATTTTGGTTTAATAATTTTTTATATACTCAGTTTAAGAATTCATGTAGAATAGAATATAATATCCAATCTTTATAACAAGCTTGTATGACTTAAGTAAATGCACATTGGTTGAAGCGATTTATGGGATGGGACTTCTTTGGAGCAAAGCATTATATATCTTGTTTAGCTAATATATTTTAATTGTATTTTGATGGCTTTTACCTTATAATTTTTATGAGTTGTTTGAAAAACTTCATAATTTTGCTGATATATCAATGAATTAATTGATACATTCGGTAGACATTTTATAGTTGTATATATTCTCTTTTTATGTTATAGACATATGAATATTTACATATTTAGTTAATGGATGAAGTTATTCCACAATGACTATGCTCATGCGAAGCAGGGCGATGCACATTTTCGTTCGAAAACCCCAATCGATTATGGAAGATACATTTATAAATATCCTTGTTGTACAGGATACATGTCTTGGATTCTATCAATTTGCTGTGCAAAAAGTCCTGTCTTGGTTTGACCAAGGTCATTTTCGGTTTGATTGATAATTGGGTGAATTCTTGGGTTGCTCACTCTGAAGATTTTTTCAATTCGACCAAAAAGTGTAGTCAATTTGGCTTAGTTCGACTGAAGGTTCCATTTAGTCCAACCGAATGGGTTACGCAGATTAACATAAATTGGAGTATTTAAGTTCGATCGTGGCTAGGGCTTGAAAAAATTTGAGTGTTTTCTCTTTAAGGGCAAGGAGTTGCAAAGTAAGAGGATTTTAAACACTTGTAAGGGCTTGAGAATAGATTTTCTCAAGGAGCTAGGGTTTTTTTCTAAGTGTGAATTGCAAGGAGAGATTAGTTTCATTTATAATTGAATAAGGTGAGTGGTGTATCTAAGGCTTTGATTATAGTAAATTTTTGTCCCTTTGTGCCATGATTTTTTCCCGTAAGAAGTTTTCATGTAAATATCTTGTGTTATGTGCTTGCTTGCTTGATTGATTGGTTATTCTACTTTATTGTGATTGTTTTATCTTCATTCAATGTATTTCGGCAAAATGCACGGTTTGGCGCTGGTGTTAAATCCAAATTATAATACCTAGGGTTGATTCGAGTTTGTTGTAGCTTGGGATTACATCATAGTGGTGTGATAAGGAGTGGGAACTCCGACAAAGTGGTATCAGAGCGTTAGCTTTTATGATGTTTGAGAATTCAACGAAGATGTCAAGGTCGAAGTTCAATATATATAAATTCGATAGGAAGAACAATTTTAGTTTATGATAGTAGAAGGTTAATGATATTCTAATATCATAAGGGTTGAGTAAGGCGTTGTTAGAAACTAAAACAGAGAAGATATCAAATGATGACTAGAGCGATCTCGAGGAGAAGGCTATGAGCACCATCCGTCTATGTCTATCAAATGAAGTCATGTACAACATTTTGGATGAGAAATCTTCCTTGGAGATGTGGAAGAAACTATAAAACTTATACATGGAGAAGTCCCTCATAAATAAGTTGTTTGTAAAGAAACAACTTTTCTAGCCACATATGAATGAAAGATCCGATCTCCTAGAGCACATGAAGTCATTTATGAAAATATGTAGTGAATTGTTATGACTCAAAGTAACAATTAAGGAAGAAGACAAAGTGGTGCTACTTCTAGCATTGCTTCCCACATTATATAACCATCTTGTCACTACTATGTTGTATGAGAAGAATACATTAAAGCCGGAAGAGATCACCACGGCTCTCATTTCCAATGAGATGAGGAAGAAATCAAGCAATGATGACTTTCAGGTGGAAGGGTTACTCGCGAAGGGGGGTTAAGAACATTAGAGATCCGTGGAGTGATCTCTGTCTGACAAGAAGAAAAAGTCTATATCAAAATTAAAGGCTAAGGTGGGTACTTCTATTATGGCATAAATGGGGACTTCAAGAGAGATCACTAGAAATAGAAAGATGACCTGGAAAGTAAGGGTAGTAATAAAAAGAATACAGGTGAATCGGCTAGTGTAGTAGAAAAGAGCTCAGAAGGAGACCTCCTCTCAGTTTCTTCAGGTACGAGTCATCTCTTAGGTACATGGATACTTGATTTAAGACGTTCGTATCATATGTGCCCGGATAAGACTTGGTTTGATTCCTACAAGTCTTATGATGGTGAAAATGTTCTTATGGGGAATGACGCAGCATGCAAAGCCATCGAAATATGGACCATCATGTAAGGATGTTTGATAGACTCATACGGACTTAAGGTGATGTCAGACATGTCTTAGATCTTAAGAAAAATTTAGTATCCTAGGGGGTTTTAGATACGAATGGGTGCTTGTTCACCGCATCGGGCGGTGTAATCAAGGTCACTGGAGGTGTGATGATGTTAATGAATGGATGTAAAATATGAAATTTGTATGAGTAAATTGAGAGAATGGTTATAAGTGAGGTTGTTACCACCTCACGCGCAGAATCACGCACTATGATACTAATATATGGTATATGCGGCTAGGGCATATAAGCGGGAGGGGAATGATGAAACTCCATAAATAGAAACTGTTGAAAGGAGTTAAGGCGTGTAAGGTGGTGGATTTTTGTGAGCATTGCATCAATGGAAAGGAGTGCAGGATAAGGTTCAAGACTGCTACACACACTAACAACAGAGTATTCGATAATATACATTCTGATGTATGGGGTCTAATGACCGTACTATTTAGACAATTACTCGAAGAAGGTTTATGTCTACTCCTTAAAACACAATTCTGAGGTGTTCGCCAAGTTCAAGGAATGAAAGACAGGAGACATGTTAAGTTTCTCACGTTAGATAACAATACGGAGTGTAGAGATGTGGGATTCATAGAATTTTGTAAGGAATGGAGCATCACAAGGCACTTCTCAACTCCAGAAATCCCACAGCAAAATAGGATGACAGAGAGGATGAATATAACTTTGTTAGAGAGGGTGAGAAATATGTGGTTACATGTGGGGCTGCTTAAAGCCTTTTAGGCAGAAGCAATGGACATGGCATGCTATATAGTAAATTGATCACCATGTACAGTGCTAGATTCTAATGTTGCAAAGGATGTCTAGACAAGCAACTCATTGATTAATCAGGATTGAGAATCTTTAGGTGTCCAACATACGTCATATGTAGAGTAAACAAAGGTCAAAGTTGGATCCCAAATCTAGGAGGTGCATCTTTCTACGGCATGAGAAAAGTGTTAAGAGCTACAAGCTTTGGGATGTTGACTCTCAGAAGGCTGTCATTAGTAAAGATGTTATCTTTGATGATGTATTAATGTCGAAGAGCAAAAGGGATGTTATAGAGAAGCCAGAAAAATATGGTGAGACTGAGAAATTATCGGTGCAGGTGGAGTCATTTAAGCAGGTCATTGAAGATGAAATTCAGTAAGAGTAAGAAACTGATCAAAACGATTAATAGGATACCCATGAGAGTATAGCCAGGAACAGGGTGAAAAGAACCATTAAATCCCTAGTTTGATACGAGTTCAAGGATATGATTTCTCTTGTATTATTTATAGGGAGTGAAGATCCCTCCACCTTTTAAGAACAAATTCTAAAAAGAATAGTGACAAGTGGATGTCAGACATGTTGGAGGAGATGTAATATCTACATAGGAATAAGACATGGGAGTTAGTGAAAGTTCTAAAATGTCTGAGGGCTACAGGGTGTAAATGGATGTTTAGGAAAAAAGAAATATTAATAAAAAAAGATGATGAAAAGTATAAAGCATGGCTTGTAACAAAGAGGTACTCGCAGAGGGAATGAGTAAATCACAACGAAGTTTTCTCTCCGATTATGAAACATACGTCAATCAGGGTACTGTTGGATATAATAGAGGAATCCATTTTGGAATTGGATCAGCTCAATGTGAATACGACATTCATTTATGGAAACTTGGAGGCAGTCATTTACATGAGGCAACCTGAAGGATTCAAGGAACTTGGTAAGGAAGGCCACATGTGTAGGCTAAAGAAGTCATTATATGGGCTGAAGCAATCTCCAAGACAGTGGTATAGGAGGTTCGATTCTTACGTAGTGGAGATTGGGTATGTTAGGTATGAGTATAATTATTGTGCATATTACAGGGTTCTTGAGGATGGATTTACATTCTACTGAAGCTTTACATTGATGATATATTGATTGTTGCAAAGGATAAGAATGAGATACACTTGTTTAAGTCTCTATTAAGCAAGGAGTTTAATATGAAGGATCTAGGTGCTGCAAAGAAGATCCTAAGTACGAAGATATATAGAGACAAAGAGTTTGGGATGTTATGGTTGTCTCAGAAAGGATATGTGCAAAAGGTGCTAAAGAGGTTCTAAATGGAAGGTGCTAAGCCAATTAGCACGCCTTTAGTAGGCCGTGTCCAAGTACAGAAGAAGAGATTTCATATATGTCACAGGTACCATACGCGAGTGTAGTAGGGAGTCTCATGTATTTACACGAAGTCGGATATCTCATAGGTAGTTAGTGTGGTAAGTATATGACGAATGCAAGAAATGAGCATTAAAATGTTGTAAAGTGCATTCTCAGGTATCTTAGGGGCACAATTGACACTAGAATCATGTTTGAGGGAAATTAAGCTTTAGGTAGAGTTGTAGGCTACATGAATTCGGATTATGTAGGTGATTTGGACAACATGAGGTTCACTGCGGGATATGTTTTCACATAAATAGGCAGACCAGTATGTAGGAGATCTACGTTACAGCCTACAATAGTATTGTTTACAACTGAGGCAAAATACATGGTTACGAAGGAGGTGTCAAATGAGGCATTATGGTTAAAAAGTTTAACACGGAGAACTCAAGTTGAAGTAGGAGGTGATTTAGTTGCACTGCGATAGTCAGAGTATTATCTATCTAACGATGAATCAGGTGTATCATCGAGAATCAAGCACATTGATGTGATGATTCATAAGATACGAGAACTCATTACTTCATGAGAGATTCCGTTTTAGAAGATTTATATGAATGAGAATGCCTTTGACATGTTGACAAAGTCCATGACCACAAAGATGTTCAAGAATTGCTTGGGCTTGATCAATATCTCCATCCATTAATGAGATTGGGCACCCTTACACAAGGGTGCAGATGGAGTTGCGTTCTAGGTAGAGAATGCAGGGAGTGATTTACGCTCAAGGTGGAGATTGCATGGGAAGTCTTCAGGGTGACTTGATAGAATGCACGTCAAAGTGGAGATTGATGTGCAGGATGCCTTGGATTCTGCCAATCTGTTGTGCAGAGAAGTCCTGTCTCGGTTTGATCGAGGCCATTTTTGAATCAATAGAAAATTGAGTGGATTCCTAAGTTACTTGTTGTCAAGATTTGTGCTTTTTTTGTTCGAATGAAAAGTGTAGTCGGTTTGGTTCAGGTTGGACACTTATATAATGAGTGAATTTTGAATACGCGGGCATCGTATCACATGTGTCCTCATCGGAGTTGGTTCACCACATACAATGAGTATGATGATGGCCTAGTTCTTATAGACAACGATTATGCATGTAAGATATTTGGAATTGGATTAGTTCATATAAGACTGTTCGAGGGGGTGGAGCATACTCTGACGGATGTGAGACATGTTTCGGACCTGAAGAAGAGTATGATATTTCTAGGAGCTCTTGAGGCATTCAGGTGCAATTTTTTTGGGCATGAATATATCTTGAAAATTTCTAAATGGGTACTCATTGTTATGAAGGCATAGAGTAGCGGAAACCTTTACAGGTTGATAAGGAGCACTATATTGGGTAGAGCTGCAGCGTCTATGGTAGAATACACGTCACCTAATGTGTGGCATGCATGCATGGGGCACATGAGCGAGCGCGGTATGAAAGTACTACTTGATCATGATTTAATTCATGCTTTTAAAATTTTTAATTTGGATGTATGTGAGCATTATATATACAGTAAAGAAACGAGATTATCATTTAAAACTGGAAAGCATATTAGTAAAGAACAATTTGACTATGTGCATTTTAATGTGTGGGAGCTGTCGCCTGTTATTTCTAGAGAATGGTTGTCATTATTTATAACATTTATTGATGACTTCTCTATAAATGTGTGAGTTTATTTTTTAAAACATAAATCAAATATGTTTGCCACTTTCAAGTCATGAAAAGTTATGGTTGAAAAACATTCAGGGTCGAAACTGAAAGTTCTAAGGACCAACAACGACAACGAGTTTACTTCGAAGGAATTTAATCAGCATTGTAAGAATGAGAGGATTGTGAGTAGGGCTGAAAGTTAGGAGGGTTGGGTCTGGTTGGTTATAACGACTCGAAAAATTTCGTACCAAGACCCGAGTGCCACCTCGATAAAAAATCACTTAGGACTAATTCCCTTATAAATTAAACATAAGTTAACTAGCACTAACTTAGACTGGCTGTGAAATTAACACTGTTCACTTTAAATACGTTCTGCAAGACTCAAAACTTATGGAATCGTTAACTTTATAATACCCTGAAATCTAGAATCCAACTCTAAACTCAGTTGCTCTCGGGAGCACTTTGAAACTTCGTATCGGACCTGTACTGCACGTCGAAAGTCTGATAGCGATAAACTTAGAAGATACTGACCGCGTAGTTGGACTTGACAAGCACCACAAAAATCACGTCCAAACGATGCTCTAGGACGATTTCCTTGAGTCCGGAGCGAAGAGTGTGAGAAAATGTAGTTTTCTTTATAAATTAAATCTAATTTAAGTAATCTGGAACATGTCACTTGCGCGTTATTTCTAAGCGTTCTGACCGTTGGATTTTGACCCAAATTTATCCTCGGATCAGGATAGGTGGCCGTTACATGTCATAGTACTTGTAGCTCTGATCGAATTCCCGTAACCGTTGAACTGAAACTGGTCTGCCATGGTCGATCTGGGAACCCGACCGGACTGAAAACTTAACTTGATTAAGATCCAGCATATATGAGCTTAAGTTCGACCGCACACTGTAACAGGACCTCCAGAAATGCTCCGTTGGATCAGAACAGACCCGATTTGGTTATAACATAAGTATACCTTGGCCCTGGGTCTAATTTGGTAAGTTTTTAGCCTATATAAGGACCTTAAAACCTCTCTCATACATCATACGAATTTTGAAACCCTAGCTAAGGAAGGGAAGAAAATAGAGAGAGAAAGTGAGAGAGAAGTGGGAGCTACTCCTGGGATTCGATTCCCGCTACTCCTTGTGCTTACACATCGATACCGGATCACTACTCCGGTGATTTCAAATACACTATTAGGTAAGAAAACCTAACCTTAATCAGTTCTAGGGTTTCAGCTAGTTAAAGTGAAGTGATAGCTAACTTATTTCATGTAATAGGTTGCTGTTGGGCTGTAAACGAAGCGTGAGTGAACAAACTGAATTCGTTACACGTTTATCGGCGTAAGGTGTGGACTATAGACGTATAGGTTGTGGTTTTCAAGGCTTTCAATGTCAGTTAATGGTTTATTCTTGACGTGGATGCTATTTCACATGCAAAATGCGTTGTCTGTTTCGTTATACGTGTTCACATGAACTATGTAGAATATAATGTATTCTATGCATATGTTGGGATGTTTGAATATGTTTGGAATTTGGATTTACGCTTAACATGTTTATTTGTCGTGAATATATGCCTAATACATGTGCGACAACTCCTTAGCGAAAGGACTTGCCCAAAATCACATCACGGCAAAGATACGTTATATGTGGCTAAGTGTGTAGCCCAAGTGTTTGTAGAAATGTTTGAATGAACATGGAGCCCGGATCCATACACACCATGGTTATCCGTCATGGGTATATGCACGTGGTATACGGGGTAACTCCCTAGTGAAAGGATTTGGCTTAACACATGTGTAATCCTCATACATCATGTAAGGTGATGCATGTAGTCATGTGTTTGTGAAAATGTCTGAGTGTGCTAGTGATCACCTAGAATATTCCGTAGGAGGATCGAGGTACAAATTTTGGTTACCTCAACTATGTATATGATTTTCTACATGTATGCTACATTGTAATGTCTGTGTGTGAAATCTTGTTTGTGATGTATTTTCATAACATGCTTCTTGATTGTAAGAATTGAATTACATGTTTATTCCTGCTTTACTTATCTCATATGATTCTTAATTGAAGTTGAAACTAAGATTTAGTCCAGGCAGTCGGTAACAGACTTGAAATCGTGGTTGAGATTCATTCACCACGTATGATGTGTTCGACGAACCTGAGTCGTACGTTGGTCGTCGGCAGTGGTTAGGCCACACGAAGTGCTCACGCACCTCATGTCGATCGATACGATGTGCGCTCGTGCTAGTCGAGCTCGTCAAGTAACTCGATTTGTCTGATGTATGTTCACCATGTATGGACGTCTCTGTTTGAACCTAAGGTACTTGACTTACCAGTGAATCCCGTTAACCTTGGTACCTTGATCCGATAAGACTCAAGAGCCGGGCATGGTGGTATGGGACACCGTGGTAGAGCTGTCGGCCTACGCTGGGGCCACGAGTCTCCCCGTAGTGACCAATGAGTAACCCAGGCTCGTGAGCCGAATATGGTGATATGAGACACTGTATTCGAGCTATCGGCCTATATTGATAAGGTGATGGGGGAGCGGTGCAACGAGTGCGTGTAACAGCCCTGACAGCCCTTTGTAGTGACCTCGAGCATACTCTGAATCTTCGGAGAGGCGACGAGCTTTTCTATAGTAAACAGAGTATAAACTAGGCATGTAATGATAAGATGATGGGGGAGCGGTGCAACGTGTGCGTGTAACAACCCTGACAGCCCTTTACAATGACCTAAAACTGCATCATCGTACGAGATTAACTAGGAGTAACGACCCCAGACAGGATCCTTGTTTGGGAATGATATAAGGGAGGTACCTTAGTTTTCCAATCCTACTGTATGAAAAGGACTAATAACAACTCGATAATCATGCTCATATCGCATTGTATGTGCCTGAAAGATGTGGAGCACTTGAGGGATGAAAGCATGTCTCGAGCGTAAGATGGTGTCGCATGATGGAGTATGTTGGTGAGGGCACGCATCATGATCGTACCTCATCCTTGCATTAATTACAGTATTTAGGAGTGTTTGATTTTAATGCTTTATCATTACTGCTTGACTGAATTGATAACATGTTAACCTATGCTTTATTGTTCCACTGAGTTAGCTATTCACTCCCACGTTACGGGATGGTGTTCTGGACACCCACCAGACCCTGTCTTAGATGCAGGTATTGGCGAGGTGCAGGAGGCTGAGCCTGACTACTATGATGATCAGGATGAGTTCTCCTACATGCAGTTCTCTGATGGTTTTACTTAGGCCATTCGGAGTGACGGGGCTACAGGGCTTACCATGCTAGTGGAACTATTCTTTTGACATTTTGATTTTTGTATTATGACATGTATATGATAGCTCAGTGATGTATTCATACTCTGGAGACCGATCATAATTTTTGACTTATATACATTTCTATACATCTTTTAGTCTTCTGCTTGTGTTTTATAACTCAATCTGGAGTATGAATTACTGCTTTGGTATAATCCCACTCATGACTAATGCACTAATGTAGACAACATTCAATCATAAGCATTTATGTTGCATAAGTGATGTTCTGAAACTCGGGTGTTGAGTTGCTACTCGACCGTTGATTTTCAGAGTGTTACAAGTTGGTATCAGAACATGATTTAGATTAAATTAGACCTGAGTTATGGTCACACGTCGTATGCTGACGCCACTCGACTTAGGTAGGTGCGAGGAAAATCTAGAAACAAAAGCAAGATTCTCAGTTTCGCCAATTGACGAAGTTCATTGAAATCGATCGCGGAGATTGAGTACCTCTGTGATCGCTCGAGGAGACCCCAGACCTTTCCTAGACCATCTATTGACGGGTTTAGACAGTAAATCACTACATCCCAGCTCTCAATGTATAGATGCGGCTATGCATCAGAAAACACCCGAGAGGGCCCGAAACGACTCAAAACGAAGTCGGGAGCCAAAAGGGACCCTTCTAGGGGGACCCAGGGTGGGACCCACATGCATTTAAAGTCCAGGAAGCAGGGAAGAGATAAAGGAGGAACATGAAGAAGAAGAGGAGGCACAGGACATGGATGAGAACGCTCCTCCTACTGCACAGGAGCATGTTTCTAGGCAGGCTGCTAGAGATGCCCATATAGCTCAGCTTGAGGAGGGCCAAGCTACCCTGCGACATGATATCATGGATCTCCGGGGCCTCGTAAAGTACAAGTTCAAAAAGGTGATTGACACCTTGAAGACTATCCTGTGCTGCCTAAAGGATAAGGGCGCCCCTCCTCCGTCGCCAGATTCAGATGTCTAGGCATCTATGTCATTGTCTTGTAACTTGTTTGTTACTGTTTTAAGATTTTTATGCTTTGTTGTTGGTGGACTTAATGATGTAATGGGTAGAAAGTGTGTTCGTGTTTAGTGGTTTGGGCTTGGCATAGCCACATGCATTCCTGTCATAATTCATGTAGAACCTTATTCCATGTATTGTGACAATTTTGTTAAATGAAATGCATGCCATTCCTTCTGCTATGAGATGTGTTGAATGCTTAAAGAATTAAGTATTACTATGCTACATCTGACATGGGTTACGCCCTATGCCATATAGGGAATGACACCTGCGGCCACGCGGAGCATAACACGTCTCGCTTTTAGTGATTCGATGGACGGGGTACCTCCCCGGAGTGATAGCCATACGGACCCTGGTTTGGGCCCGGATCATGAGACTATACCTGCGTCTCAGCCACCCACTGGTCTTATAGCTGGACGTGCCTCAGCCTGCTCCACCTACTTCTTCGACGCAGTACGTGCCTCAGCCTGCTCCACCTACTGATAGGTTTGAGCAGATGATGATGTTGATGCAGCAGCAGCACCAGCAGCTCTTGGCCACTATTGCAGGGGCCTTATCTCCGGGTGGGAGTACGACTCCACCTTCACCATCTGTATGACCTACTGAGACTGCAGAGCCTTCTGCTCAGGCTGAGGAGGTGCCTCCGCCTGCACCTGCTGCATACCTTACAGGGACTTTGGGTACTAGTGGTTTTCTCAAGAAATTCCAGCACTTGAGGCCTCCTACGTTTACGGGTTCTCACAGACCCGAGGAGGTTGAATATTGGCTAGATCGCATCTCCAAGATGCTACGGATGCTGTATTGTACCGAGTCAAAGCAGGTTGAGTTGGCCATCTTTATTGTTGAGAAGGAGGCCAGTATGTGGTGGGATAGTGTCCTACGGACAGTCGCAGTTGGTTATGTATGGACTTGGGCAGCTTTTGAGTTCCGTTTTCGTGAGAAATACTATCCCCAGACCTACCAACACGAGAGGGAGAATGAGTTCTTGGGCCTCAGGCAGGGAGGCATGACTGTTACCGAGTACGAGCATCGATTTACCGAGTTGAGCAAATACGTCCCTACGATACTTGCTGACGAGCAGATGCAGATATGACATTTTTCTGAGGGCTTGTGACCTGACATTCGGTCGAAGATGTGTTGTGTCAGCATATCCTTTTATGCCGAGCTGATACATATGTCTATGCAGGCAGAGCAGGATGTAAATCGACTGACATGCTCTCGTAGCCCTATGGTTGTTAGGCCATGACCAGATACCCAGAGCAGGCCATTTCTAGGCAAGAGGCCTCGTATAGACTCACCTCCCAGGGTTGCAGCGCTAGTAGTTCTGATGAGGCATCTTGACGTGACCTGTGCTTATTGTGGGAGACCAGGTCATGTCGCAGAGAGCTGCTTCATGAGTATGAGAGATGGTAGATTTTCACCACCGCAGAGGATTGATCGTCCTCGCCCTTAGGCTTTATCGGCTCCACCTCTACGGACAGCACCTGCACATCCGTCCTTCAGACCATCTGCACCTCGCTTCTGGCCACCTCAACGGCCTATGGTACCACTGTCGAATCGTCCACAGCAGGCTCGGGTGCATGCACTGACAGCTAAGGCATCCGGGACAGAGACCGCACCACCCTTGGCCTTTGAGGTCACAACTCACATTGGAGGTACTCCTATTTTTCTGTTGGTGGATACGGGATCCATTTTCTCAGTGATATCTTGTTCAGTAGTCAAGCGCCTTAGGCTACGAACTACCCAGATGGCTGGAGTGCGAGTTTTCAGCACATGAGACTTTTACTGATGCCACTACGATGTGTAAGGGTTGTTTGCTAGATCTAAGGAATAGGACGATGACCATTGACCTTATCGTCGTCTCTGCTCTCTATCATTTCGACGTCATCCTTGGCATGGATTGGCTTACTGCAGGGAGGGCTGAGATTAACTGTGAGGACCGTGTAGTGACAGTTTACGAGCCAGAGGGCATGTCCTTTACATTTTCGGTGCAGGTTGGTCACCCCTCTCGAGTGATTTGTTACGCTTTCTTATTAAGGAATGTTGACGTCCTGACACTTGAAAGCATGCCAGTAGTCCGTGTTATGAAGATGTGTTTAGGAAGATACCTGGGTTGCCTCCTCAGCGCGAGATCGATTTTACTATCGACTTAGTACCCGGATCGACGCCCATCTCACTGCCGACGTATCGCATGGCCCCATGTGAGATGAAGGAGTTGAGGAAACAGATCGATGATTTGTTGGAGGCTGACTTCGTATGACCGAGTGTATCTTCTTGGGGAACACCTGTCTTGTTCGTGATGAAGAAAGACGGGTCACTGTGGTTGTGTATTGATTACCGCAGATTGAACCAAGTGACGGTGAAGAACAAGTACCCTTTGCCCAGGATAGATGATCTGTTTGATCATCTGAGAGGAGCGCAGTACTTCTCAAAGATTGATCTACAGTCAAGGTATCACCAGCTGTGCGTCAAGGATGAGGAAGTACAGAAGACGGCTTTCAGGACCTAGTTTGGGCACTATGAGTTTCTCGTGATGTCGTTCGGTCTTACAAATGCACCAACCGTGTTCATAGACTTGATGAACTGGGTATTTCGGCCGTTCCTCTATCAATTCGTCATTGTATTTATAGATGATATTTTGATATACTCCAGGAGTTGAGAGGAGCATGGGAGCACTTACGATCGGTTTTAAATACTTTGAGACAACATCAGTTGTTTGCACAGTACAAGAAGTGCGACTTCTGAAAGAAAGAAGTCAAGTTCTTGGGACATGTAGTGTCTAAGGATGAGATAACAGTTGACCTTGTTAAGGTAGCTGCAGTATAGGACTGGGAACAACTCGGTTCGGTTACTGAGGTGAGGAGTTTCCTTGGTCTGGCAGGGTACTATCGGCGATTCATTTGGGACTTTTCGAAGATAGCCAAACCCTTGACTCAGTTGACGCGGAAGGATCTAAAGTTCGCCTGGAATGAGAAGGCGGAGGCAACTTTTCAGGAGCTAAAGGATAGGCTGACGTTCGCCCCTATGCTAGTATTGCCAGAGAAAGGGGTTAAGTATACCATATACACCAACGCGTCTAGCATTGGTTTAGGTTGTTCCTTATGTAGAAGGACAGGATGATTTCATATGCCTCGAGACAGTTGAGGAAGCACGAGGAGAATTACCCTACACATGACCTAGAGTTGACAGCTGTCATTTTCGTATTGAAGCTTTGGAGACATTACCTCTACGGAGAGGAGTTCGAGCTCTTTTGCGATCACAAGAGCCTCAAGTACATATTCATGCAGTGAGACCTGAATATGAGGCAGCGACGATGGATGGAGACCTTAAAGGACTTTAAGTTCGAGGTTTCCTACCATCCGGGCAAGGCGAACCTTGTGGCTGACGCTTTGAGCCGCAAGAAGGCGTTAGAGTTTGCGACTCCGTTGATGGTTGTCGAGTGGGACATGGTTGAGTTTTTGTGAGACTTTGAGCAGAAACTCACTGTGGAGGAGCCGTTCAAGGTTATCGCACACGTTCAGGTGCAATCTCTTATCGATGACAGAGTCATTGCAGCACAGAGGGACGATAAGCGTTTGACTGAGCTTCGAGAGTAGGCCAGTGACGATGCAGAAGTTGAGTGATAAGTTGGAACGGATGGGAGCTTACGTTATCGTGGCCGCCTATGTGTCCCAGATGTCCCCGACTTGAGACGAGAGATTCTTGAGGCTGCGCACAGTTCTAGGCTTACGATGCATCCGGGCAGTACGGAGATATATCGTGATATGAAGAGGACATATTGATGGGATGGCATGAAGACCCACATTGCAGACTTTGTGTCTCGTTGTCTCACTTACCAGCAGGTGAAGGTAGAGCATTGCCGACCTCCTGGTCTCCTTCAGCTTATGCCTATAGCTGAGTGGAAGTGGGACTTTATTTCTATGGATTTCATTTCGGGACTACCGAAGATGAGGAAGGGATATGATTCTATCTGGGTGATCGTCGACCGCTTGACGAAGTCGGCTCACTTCCTGCCGATCAGAGTCACGAACTCTGCAGACGAGTTGGCTAGGCTGTATATCAAAGAGATAGTTCATCTGCATGGAGTTCCTTTGGAGATTGTGTCAAACAGAGACACGCAGTTCACTTCTATTTTCTGGACTCGCATCCAGGAAGCGATGGGTGTGAAGTTGAAGTTCAGTACTGTATTCCACCCACAGACCGATGGGCAGACAGATCGGGTGAACTAGATTTTGGAGGACATGCTGCGGGCTTGCGTATTGGATTTCAAAGACAGTTGGGATGATTGTCTTCCATATGCAGAGTTCGTGTACAACAACAGTTTTTATGCGAGTATCGGTATGGCACCTTATGAGGTCTTATATGTGCGTCCTTGTCGAGCGCCCCATTGCTGGGCTGAAGTTGGCGAGCGAAATTTGATTGGTCCTGAGTTAGTATAGGCGACCTCAGAAAAGATTGACATCATCAAGCGTTGACTTCTTACAGCGCAGAGCAGGCAGAAGAGTTATGTCGATACGAGGCGACGACCGCTAGAGTTCGCGGTTGGAGATCACGTATTTTTGAGAGTTTCTCCTATGAAGGGAGTTCTTCAGTCCGGAAAGAAGGGGAAACTAGCACCACGATTCATTGGCCCATTCTAGATACTCGATCGTGTGGGTGTAGTAGTGTATCGTCTAGCTTTGCCTACACCTCTTGCGAGCGTACACAACGTATTTCATATTTCTATGTTGAGGAAATACGTTCCTGATCCTTCCCATATCATTAGGTGGGAGCAGGTGCAGTTAGGTGAGGATGTTACATATATACTGCGACCGACGCGTATATTAGACAGGAAGGAACAAGTATTGCGTAGTGAGGTCATCTCCCTTGTGAAAGTATTGTGGACGCATCATACTGAAGAAGAGGTTACCTGGGAGACAGAAGTCGAGATCAGAAAGAACTACCCGCAGCTTCTTGAGGAATAGGAAAATGTATAAATTTTGAGGATGAAATTTATTATTTTAGGGGGGTAGATTGTAACGACTTGAAAAATTCCATACCAAGACCTAAGTACCACCTCAATCAGAAATCACTTAGGACTAATTCCCTTAGAAATTAAACATAAGTTAACTAGTGCTAAGTTAGACTGGTGATGAAATTAGCACTGTTCACTTTAAATACGTTCTGCAAGATCCAAAACTTATAGAATCGTTAACGCTATAATACCCTGAAATCTAGAATCCAACTCTAAACCCAGTTGCTCTCGGGAGCACTTTGAAACTTGGTATCAGACCTGGACCGCACGTCGAAAGTCCGATAGCGATAAACTTAGAAGATACTGACCGCGTAGTTGGACTTGACAAGCACCGTGAAAATCACATCCAAACGATGCTCTGGGACGATTTTCTTGAGTCCGGAGCGAAGAGCGTGAGAAAATGTAGTTTTCTTTATAAATTAAATCTAATTTAAGTAATCTGGAACGTGTCGCTTGCGCGTTATTTTTAAGCTTTCTGACAATTGGATTTTGACCCAAATTTACCCTCGGATCAGGATAGGTGACCCTTACATGTTATAGTAATTGTAGCTCTGATCGAATTTCCGTAACCGTTGAACTAAAACTGGTCTGCCACGGTCGATTTGGGAACTCGACCGGACTGAAAACTTAACTTGATTAAGATCCAGCATATATGAGCTTAAGTTCGACCGCACACAGTAACAGGACCTCCAGAAATACTCCGTTGGATCGGAACAGACTCGATTTGGTTATAACATAAGTATACCTTGGCCCTGGGTCTAATTTGGTGAGTTTTTAGCCTATATAAGGACCTTAAAACTTCTCTTTCATACACCATACGAATTTTGAAACCCTAGCTAAGGAAGAGAAGAAAAAAGAGAGAGAGTGAGAGAGAAGTGAGAGCTACTCCTGGGATTCGATTCCCGCTACTCCTTGTGCTTACACATCGATGCCGGATTACTACTCTGGTGATTTCAAATACACTATTAGGTAAGAAAACTTAACCCTAATCAATTCTAGGGTTTCAGCTAGTAAAAGCGAAGTGATAGCTAACCTATTTCATGTAATATGTTGCCGTTGGGCCATAGATGAAGCGTGAGTGAACAAATTGAATTCGTTACGCGTTTATCGGCGCAAGGTGCGGACTATAGACGTATAAGTTATGCTTTTCAAGGCTTTCAATGTCGGTTAATGGTTTATTCTTGACCTAGATGATATTTCACATGCAAAATGCGTCGTCTGTTTCGTTATACGTGTTCACATGAACTATGTAGAATATAATGTATTCTATGCATATGTTGGGATGTTTGAATATGTTTGGAATTTGGATTTGCGCTTAACATGTTTATTTGTCGTGAATATATGTCTAATACATGTGTGACAACTCCTTAGCGAAAGGACTTGCCCAAAATCACGTCACGACAAAGATACGTTATACGTGGCTAAGTGTGTAGCCCAAGTGTTTGTAGAAATGTTTGAATGAACATGGAGCCCGGATCCATACACACCATGGTTATCCGTCATGGGTATATGCACGTGGTATACAGGGCAACTCCCTAGTGAAAGGATTTGGCTTAACACATGTGTAATCCTCATACATCATATAAGGTGATGCATGTAGTCTATGTGTTTGTGAAAATGTCTGAGTGTGCTAGTGATCACCTAGAATACTCCGTAGGAGGATCGAGGTACAAATCTCGGTTACCTCAACTATGTATATGATTTTCTACATGTACGCTACATTGTAATGTCTGTGTGTGAAATCTTGTTTGTGATGTATTTTCATAACATGCTTCTTGATTGTAAGAATTGAATTACATGTTTATTCCTGCTTTACCTATCTCATATGATTCTTGATTGAAGTTGGGACTAAGATTTAGTCCAGGCAGTCGGTAACAGATTTGAAATCGTGGTTGAGATTCATTCGCCACGTATGATGTGTTCGATGAACCCGAGTCGTACGTTGGTCGTCGGCAGTGGTTAGGCCACACGAAGTGCTCACGCACCTCATGTCGATCGATACGATGTGCGCTCGTGCTAGTCGAGCTCTTCAAGTAACCCGATCTGTCTGATATATGTTCACTATGTATGGACGCCTCTGTTTGAACCCAAGGTACCTGACTCACCAGTGAATCCCGTTAACCTTGGTACCTTAATCCGATAAAACTCATGAGCCAGGCATGGTGGTATGGGACACCGTGGTCGAGCTGTCGGCCTACGCTGGGGCCACGAGCCTCTCCGTAGTGACCAATGAGCAACCCAGGCTCGTGAGCCGAATATGGTGGTATGAGACACTGTATTTGAGCTGTCGTCCTACATTGATAAGATGATGGGAGAGCGGTGCAACGAGTGCATGTAACAGCCTTAAAAACCCTTTGTAGTGACCTAGAGTATACTCTGAATCTGCGGAGAGGCGACGATCCTTCCCATAGTAAATAAAGTATAAACTAGGCCTGTAATGATAAGGTGATGGGGGAGCGGTGCAACGAGTGCGTGTAACAGCCCTGATAGCCCTTTACAGCGACATAGAACCGCATCATCGTATGAGATTAACTAGGAGTGAGGACCCTAGACAGGATCCTTATTTGGGAATGATATAAGGGAGGTACCTTAGTTTTCCAATCTTACTGTATGAAAAGGACTAATAACAACTCGGTAATCATGCCCATATCGCATTGCATATGCCTGGAAGATGTGGAGCACTTGAGGGATGAAAGCATGCTGCGAGCATAAGATGGTGTCGCATGAGGGAGTATGTCGATGAGGGCACGCATCATGATTGTACCTCATCCTTGCATTAATTACAGTATTTAGGAGTGTTTGATTTTAATGCTTTATCATTACTGCTTGATTGAATTGATAACATGTTAACCTATGCTTTATTGTTCCACTGAGTTAGCTACTCACTCCCACGTTACGGGATGGTGTTCTGGACACCCACCAGACCCTATCTTAGATGCAGGTATTGGCGAGGCGCAAGAGGCTGAGCCTGACTACTATGATGATCAGGATGAGTTCTCCTATATGCAGTTCTCTGATGGTTTTGCTTAAGCCATTCGAAGTGACTGGGCTACAGGGCTTACCATGCTAGTGGAACTATTCTTTTGACATTTTGATTTTTATATTATGACATGTATATGATAGCTCAGTGATATATTCATACTCTGGAGACCAATCATGATTTTTGACTTATATACATTTCTATACATCTTTTAGTCTTCCGCTTGCATTTTATAACTAAATCTGGAGTATGAATTACTGCTTTGGTATAATCCCACTCATGACTAATGCACTAACGTAGACAACATTCAATCATAAGCATTTATATTACATAAGTGATGTTTTGAAACTCGGGTGTTGAGTTGTTACTCGACCCTCGATTTTCAGGGTGTTACATTGGTGCTCAACCCTAGCCCAACCCAAGGTTCTTATACCTCAACCCTAACCTAACACAACCCAACCTTGGGTTGGGAATTCTCAACCTAAGCCCAACCCAAGCGGGTTCAGTCGGGTGGATACATGCTAATATTTTAATGATTGCATTAATTTATTATATTTTAATACACGTCTTATTTTTTATTTATAATTTTATTAATTATATATGTAGTTATTTATCGTAAAGAACTTCATTTATTCTAAAAAACAAGCTAAAATATAGGACAACCATTCATTTAAAAGTTGTGTTGTGTAGCACACAATCTATTTAGGAGAGAGAAATCCAACATTTCTTGTTAGCTTGAGTCATCGGAAATGATGTGGACCAATGAGACCCGACAACACCTGAATTTCCTATGGCTTCAACACATACGATTTACACTCAATTATAATTTATAAGTAACTTATATATTGATCGGGTTTGGGTTGGGTCGTGTAACCCAAGACCTCAACCCGAGCTTGACCCAAGATTTATCGGGTTGGTGTTTGTATAGCCCAAGCTTGAGATCGAACTTGATACATCTTGCCCAAGCCCAACCCAATGTCGAGTCGTTCATATGTCGATCGGGTTCAACCCGCCCAACTTTCAGCCCTAATTGTGAGGCCTAACCGAGTTTATATATATATATATCCATGTTTAATAAGAGTTGATTGATCAAAGGTTTGATCAATGGTGCACGTAATTTTTGCATATGTGCGAGGTTATGTTTCTACTTCTATAATCGAGTTATATATATATGTCGGATTAGGGTTATTAAAGATAGTGCTAAAGAGAACTAGAGTATTAAGAATGAGAATTTGTCTATAAAGACAACAGTTTCGAATTTGTTAGTTGTTCATATCTTGTAATTCTCTTTTCATAGTGAATTTGTTGTCGTTTGATGTCATGGTTTTTTCCCGCAAGCATTTTTCCATGTAAAATCGTTTTGTTCTCTGTGATTGCTTGAATTTTTATTTCTTTATTGCGTGTTTGATTCATTCTAAGGTTGCTTTCGCGACTAACGTGTGGTAGCTGTGCACAACAATAATCTCTACGGATTTAATTATAGTAGATTTTTGTCGCTTTGTGCCGTGATTTTTTTCCGCAATGGTTTTCCATGTAATATCTTATGTTCTGTAGTTGCTTGCTTGTTTGTTTGGTTATTATGCTTTATTATAATTTTTCTATCTTTGTTTAACATGCTTTCACAAAGCGCACAATTTGACATTGATGTTAGATCCAAATTCTAATACCTAGGACTGATTCGAGTTTATTGTAGCTCATAATTACATCTTAGTGATGTGATAAGGAGTAGAAACTCCAACAATCCTATTAGGATGGTGAGCGATTACACATATTTAAAATAATTTTAATGTGATTTTTTATTCCAAAGCATTTTCTCTCAAATTCATGACACACCAATTCATAGCTCAAGTAGTACACTGAGTGAAGATATATAACCTCATTTCAATATTGTCGTCTTGGTATCAATTCCTAAGTGGGGTTTGGATAACAGTGGGGTGTGTGTACTAACATGTTAATCAATAAAAAAGAAAAAGATGTGTGTTGTGAAAAAAGAAGAAGAAAAAAGTGGATGTATTCAATGCATCTCCTCTGTATTCAATGCATATCCCATCTTTCCTTCTCAAGCATCAATTTCTCGTGTCTTTTTCCCAAACACTTTAACAGAAGATACATCAGAAAGCACGAATATAAATAATTGAGGAACTAAAGTCAAGTAACTGCTATGTGGATAAGTTAGTTGGTACAAGATAATTAGTATATGGAGCATACGGATGTTGATGCTGTGTTATTCTCCCAGCTGTTTTCATTTTCAAAATCATTATTATTATTATTATATATTTCTTATTTTAATGCTTTATATTATACACTGTTCTCTATTTTTTGAATGACTTATAAATCTACTATAAAAATGTTTACACTTACAATGATCAAGCTTTTGGATAGAAACACCCATCATTGAAAACTTCATGGGGCCCAGCGTGATGTCTCTGTGACATCTACTCCGTTCATCAGATACACCAATGCAAGATAGGGTGTGAGCCCAAAAAGATTAAACAACCACAAAAAAAACTCCACATTCATGTGGGTCATCTCATTTTAATGGTTGGATCAACTTAGATTTTTGGAGCAGCATATTTTCATGGTGGGACAACTATATTAGACAAGCCATATATCATACAAACATCATAGTGAGCCCCACACCTCAACTAATTGGACATATAACTAGCTGTGCGTGATCATATCTCTTTGAATAGGAGTTAAATAATCCAAAGGTCCAAAATTCCAATTTGGATTTGTTTTTTTGGGTATCGACCATCCACATGAGGCCCTTAATATCAATGGCTCGGATTATTGAAACATGATCAAACATCCAATGACTATAGGACCACATATCCTTCAACAACATGATGGGAGTAAACCTACTTTTTCAACTACTCTTTCTTACAACTTCGGCAAACTGCTCATCTTTTTTCAACTAAAAGGAAAATGCATGGTACGTAGGTGCACAATACATGTGGTTATTAAAAGTCTGTTCATTATCTGAGCCGTTGAACATGGCCCAAAAACTAAGAAAGGCTGGACATCATGTGAGCATTTCTCAAACGTGGATAGTATTAAAATACATGTTTTTGTAAATAGAATATACTATTCTTTTAGTCCGTTGAACTACCAAAACTCAAAGCAGTTAGTCCTACTTCCTCAACAGAGAGGGTGGGGTGGTTATGAAGAAAAGGAGAAAAGAAAATTGAGAAAATGGGAAGGATCCAGACCTTTTTTTATTAGATTGTATTCATCATCGTCTAAGCCTTATCTCAATTACTTAATTGGAGCCATTGCATGAAATCCTGATTGGCCATTCCACACTATCAAGGGTCTAACTGGACGCGGATTAGCAACCGACAGGTGGAGTAGCCAGGCTCCTACTACTGGAGTGACGTTACCAAGTTATGTGAGTCCCACCATGATATATTTTTTGTATCCACACCGTCCATCCATTTGGAGAAACCATTTTAGGGCATGAGCCAAAGAATGAGTCAAATCCAAAGCTCAAGTGGACCCTACCACAGAAAACAGCGGAGAGAGTGAGGCCCACTATTAAAAACTTCTAAGGGCCACAAAAGTTTTCAATCAAGCTAATATTTGTTTTTTCCATTCTTTAATGTCTGTGTTAACTTATGAACAGGTTGAATCTCAAATAATCATCATGGTGGACCTTAGGAAGGTTTCAACGGTGGGCGTCACTCTCTACACTTTTTTCCAGTAGTGGGTCCATTATAGCTTTGGATCTGCCTCACTCTTTGGATTATACCCTAAAATTATCTTTAAAAATGGATGGAGGGTGTGGATACAACACATACATGATGGTGGTACCCACATAACTTGGTGACGTCACTTCAGTGGCTAATCTGGCCACTCAACCTGTAAGTGGCTAATCCGCATCCGGTCACTTGGGTCAGGCCATAGGTTATTGAATCCTATCTTACTACCTTCACTTCACTTCACTTGTATTCTATCCGGGCTTTCTCTCTATTTTTTTTTTTAGAGCTTTTATCTTCTACTAACTCGCTCTTACACATTCCATTGGATTGCTTGTACCAATTTTGCTAGTTCTGTATTAACTAGCAATTTGAATATTTTGACCTTTCAAAAAAGATCTAATTTTCAGATCCTTGGACCACTAAGCTACATCCATCTTCATGGACCATAGTTTATTATTATTATTATTATAAAGCAATCCATCTCCATGGACCACTAAATTCATATCCATCAGCATGGACCATGGTTCTATTTTTCTGAACTATGGTATGGTCTTCATAGACCATCGTTGAAATTTCAACTGAACCTATCAGATGATACTTCCATTTCAATCAGTGCCTTTAAATGGGGAAACCAAAACACAAAAAAAAAAAATAATAATAATAAAATAAAAATACTTGCCACTACTCCCTTGTATCATCCTCCATTTCCAATTGAGTTGGCACCTAAAAATCCATCTGCTCACTGCAACAATAGACATTTCAATGAAATAACATTAAAATAAATAAATAAATAAAATAAAATAAAACATAAAAATCGCAAGGCTGTTTCCTCTACAACTGTTGTAGATCAAGCTAACCTACAAACTTAATCATATGCATGTTGGAAACTTATTCACGTTCGTCTGACACTTATTCATATGCTTACTAAACTTATATGCTTTGGCTGTTTTTTATTTTTTCTTTATTTTTATTCTTTATTCTTTATTCTGTTTTTTTTCTCTACATGGTAGCCCATCTAATGATTGGATTGGTCTGATTTTTTGGGTCATCCTATTTTTCTTATGTGGCGATCCCGTTGCATAGGTTGGATGTTACACACTGTTGTGGGTAAAAATGGAATACCAGGATAACTCTGAATGGGGGGACAGCTTCCATCAAAAAGGTTGCTAAGCCATGGTCCACTTGACCTCAAAGTCCAACAGGATCCATCCATCATCAACTACAGCCCTAATTTGAGACTAACCTCGAGCTCAGTCTGACGAACCTCAAGCTCAGTCCGTTCGATCTCGAGCTCGATCTCAACTTCAATTCGCCTAAGTTCGGGGACAAGCTCGGCCCAAGTTTGAAGTCAAGATCGGCCGTACACCCTGACCAAGTGGACCGTCCACCGCCTGAGATCTACCAGATATTCCCCGGATTTTCTCCAAGAATCCCGGAAGAACAATTGTGCCAAATCAGCTTCTTGGTGTGATAAGACATCGGGTGGTAGATTCATTGCTATATACGATACCGTCTCCAAGAACTCTATATATGCATGTCCCTTTTACAAAGAAAGATAGGCACAACTCTAAGCCTAAAAATTCAATCTTTGACTAGACCCAGATTCTTTGGCCTGACTTTGGCATCGGAGGGTCTCCTGTTTATGTCAGGATCTCCTTTGTCCGTTTCTTGTAGAGCGTTCAAAGGTCCAAGGAAGGCTAACCAATTTTCTGCATCAACACACACTATGGTGGGCCCCACAAGCAGTTATTTGCATAAAATTTTCATCTACGACAGTTGCAGAGGAACCGGTTTTACTTCTATCCTATATGTATTCCAATGCTGTGGAGTAAACTGAAGTAACTTTGCAATTGCCGTTCCTTTCTTTCAAGGCCAAGTTCACAACTGACTAATTACACACCTACTTTTGAAATGGTGTGTTAATCCAATCGGCTCAATAAAAAAATGCACTTGTCTAATCAGTTTCTCAAAATTCAGTTATCTGTGGACACACCATACCTGACTGCATTCTCATACAGTATAGTGAGAAATGATCTAGTGGTCCAAATGTATGGAAATCTTCCCATGCACCTAGTTGTATTTGGAATCATTGGCGTCCACATCAACCATCTGGACCATCCATTTGGGTTTGGTCCACGCTTCTTCTGCGATTGTGCAAAAATCACCGTGGCTAAACACATCCATGACTAGACCTATCTTCGATAATGATCCTGTCCATCATTTCTCGCATGTCACTGAGTGGATCATTTGGATCATCCAATCAATTCGATCTTTTCAAGGCTGCCCATGAAGAGTCAGCGCAGCCTAATGGACGGTTTAGATTGATAATATGGATTGTTCACATACCCAAATGCAACTAGGTGCATGGGAAGTTTCAATACACATTATTTTTATTTGTATTTATTTATTGTTATTTTTATTTTTTGGGTTCCTATTGATAGTAGACCATAAAGATTAGAAACATGAAAATAAAAGGGCATTTTAGTCATTGAAAGATAAAGAGTTAGAAGGGTCCATTTCACAGATGGTGAAGGCTGGTGAGAGATCACATACCGTTTGGTAAACCCACCTACCAAATCCCCAATTCCTTACTGGTTTTGAAATTTTGATTACATATAGAACAGTTATAGGTCCTAATTTTGTACAAGTGTCACCCATTTTGTGACGATCTACACCGTTGATCGGACGGGCCCATTGTGGATATGGTTTCTCTGGAAACTCTCAGATTGCTCCCAACATGAAGTTCCTGTAGTTGGAAGCTATGTGGGGTCCGCTGCATGTTCGTGTGATATCCACTCTGTCCATCCGTTTTGCAAGCTCATATCAGTACATTGATTCAAAATTGAGGCCGACCAAAACTAAAGTGGCCACACAAGAGCAAACAGTGGAGATGGAAATGGCCGTCGTTGAAATCCTTCTGGGGCCCACCGTAAAGCTTACATGCTATCCAAGCTGTTCAAAAGGTTATTCCCACCGGTATGAACTGAAAATACAAATATTATCTTGATTTCGAACCTCTATCACCCCACGATATTTTGTTTTTAATGGTGTCCCACTGTTTCATGGCCCACTTGAATTTTGGATGTCCCTTGTTTTTTGACTCGTATTCTATCATGAGCTTGCAAAACTGCAGAGTGGATTTGGTGAGACTCCGGCCTCACCCAAGATGGTGCGGCCCTTATCGTGGGGCTACTATGACCCACCTTAATGTATGAAATGTTTTAAATATTGACGACATCAGTTAATATATCCCATGAGTATCTTACCTGTGTGATACCAAACACACAAGTAGTACCGATATATCCTACCTATTCGATCCAGTTAGCATTTTTAATTTGCGATCCATGTTTTTTTGTAAATCATGATAAACCGGTGTTGAATGGTTATCAATCTATTATTCTCCATATTTTTCATGAAAAATTATATATTTGGAATTTCAATTTTGAGATTTGGGGGATATAGGTTAAGTTGTGAAAAATTGAGAAAAAATAAAAAATTTCAAATTCTCACAAATCAGTTATAATCTTTATATCTAAATATAAAATTAAACATGTGTGTAACCTGATCTAGTGATTCTTTTTTGGCTTTTGAATGCATTGTTTGTGTTTTTATACATATTTTTTAATATTTATAAATTATATAAATAGACTTTAAATATGCTTATATCAATTCAGTTAAAAAACACATATATTATGACCCCATACAAAGGAAACCTCTATTATGTGCACTTGTTTTTATAATGTTTTGATTTTTAAGTATGTATTGATGTCTTTTCCAATATTTTTTGAAGTTTCATTAAAACATTAAAACAATTTTCTAATGTTCCCATGTTTCCTAACAACTATGATACAACTGATATATCCCATGCGATAACTGATATTTATCTGTATCAAAAGGGTGTGATACATTACGCGATAATGATATTTAAAACATGACATGTATGTATTATATATCCATCTTGTCCATCCATTTTTTCAAATATTTTAGGGCATCACCCCATAAATGAAGCAGATCCAATTCAAGTGGACCATACCATAAGAAACAGTGGTGATTGATTGTCTGATCATTAAAAACTTCTTAAAGCACACCTTAATGTTTTCATAATGTTTATTTACCATTCAATATATTGATAAGGTTATGTACGCTTGGATGAAGGGAAACAATAAACAAAAACAAATATCAGATTGATCCAAAAAATTTATGGCCTATTAATGATCAATCTCCGCTGTTTCTTATGGTATGGTCCACCTAATAATTAGATCTTCTTCATTTTTAAAATAATGCCCTAAAATGATTTGAAAAAACAAATGGACGACATAGATACATAATACATATATCGAGGTAGGCCCCACGGTCAAGCGACATCATCTTGGGTGAGACCGGGGTATCACCTAATCTACTCTTGCAAAACTGAGGGAGTGGATTAGGTGAGACCCCAATCGACCAAGGTGGTGGGCCACAGGTCCCACTAAAGCATGTGATTGCATCCACAGCATCCATCCGTATTGAAAGCTCGTTTTAGGGCATGATCCTAAAAATGAAGCATATCTAAATCTCTGGATCCTTACGCTTGCTCTGGTGGTAGACTCTCAGGAGTTTCAACAACCAGTCAAGGGTTCGAGCATCCATAGGTGGTGAAACCCCACTATGGTGTAGTGTGTGGGGGTGTGTGCGCGTATGTTTAAAAAAAAAAAAAGATCTAAATCTCAGGTAGACCATAATACATAAAAAGTGGTAATCGATTGTTAAAAATTTCTCATGGGCCATGAGTTTTAGATCAAGTTGATATTTGTATGGTCTCTTCATATTGATCTTTGTGACTTTATCAACAAGTTAGATGACAAATAAGCATTCCGGTGGGCCCCATGAAGTTTTTAATGGTGGGGATTCAATCACTGCTGTTTCCTATGATATGGTCCTGTGAACACTGGGAAATCGATGCCCATGGTGGAGATTTTGCTGTTTGTTTCCTGATGACGATGGGGGTCATCGAACTGATTTGGATTGTTGATGCAAAGTAGACTTGGAGTCGCCCCTAGCCACTTAACTCGAAATCTCGCAGACGGCTAGAACCCGCAGAATATGTAAAGCTAGAGAATCCAAAGACTTTCTTACTTTAAGTTGACTCCTAATCTGCGATCTGAGATTCTGAGTAAGGGAGCTCAGTTATAGAAAGAGAAAGTGTTAAACACCCTCTCTGCCCGTACAAGTGTATAGTTTTCTACTTCGTGTATTAAGATGATCTTAGGGGATAAGATGATAGGATGCAAAACATTAAAATGAAACTATGCAGACTCGGATTTCTGATGTGACAGGTTCTGAAATTTTGGCAAGCCACAGAGCGTATGTCCAGAAAATGTCTAAAAATGAAATTCAGGAATAGATATGAGATATTATAATGACATGTAAGATGACCAGACTATCATGAGTTTCTGATGTGATAAGATCCAGAGTTCTGGCAAGTCACAGAGCATACATTCAATGGAAACCTAAAGAAGTAGGGGGGTTGAGAAGGAAAGTAATGATGCGATTAATAAAATATGAATGCTAGTGATGATTACATGATCTTTGGCTTGTACTTGATATGGCTTGGATGTTTAAGTGAATCATGGTTGGAAGGATTGACCTAAGTGGGATCGAGAGGCTAAGAGATGATTGAAGGATGTTGGAGGAGAACTAAAAAGATGAGAACTTGAGAACTCAAGCACTCCCTCTCTCTCTCTCTCTCTCTCTCTCTCTCTCTCGGATTGTAGTTGTTGTTTGTTGATGATAAATGGAGAGAAAGGAAGGGCATTTATAGCCTTTTAGGATGACATTTTGATAATTCTTAGAACTTTGGAGGGTAAAGAATGATGTGGTAGCTTGTGATTGGTTATGAGAAGGATAATGCCACATGACATTTCCTTATATGCTCTTGAGCTTGGTAGAATGGTAAATAAGGTAAGTTTTGAGGTTAATTGTATGAGAGGGAGGAACAACTGTGTGCTCAGAGGGCACATTTGTCAAGAAAGGGCGGTAATTGGATTACCGCCAGTGGCAGTCCGACTATCGCCTAGCCTCTGTTGACTCCGAATCTTAACCAGCTGACTCCACGCACATTTTTTGAGAGCATGTAGTAATTAAATTACCGCTCGGGTATTGTTACTCTCGTAATTTAGTCGATGGGCCTTTTTTTGTACTCTGAGAGCAGCTCAAAGCCCATTTTAGATATTTGGCTCGAAAATTGCTCAAAATTGACTCGATTATGACCTGAAAGTGGCTTGAAAAATGGATTGATTGTGGGTCAAGGTTTGAATATACGTTGGCTCAAGTGACGGCTTAAGTTAAGTTAGAGTTTGGGGTAATGGAATGACTCAGTTTCGATTAAGGTTTGGATTAGGTTTGGGAAATGAATGCGGTTTTGAGTAGGGTGTAGGGTTCAGGTTAAGATCCTAAGTATCATCTATGCCTTATCAAATTGCTAACCTGAGTGGGGTGTATATAGGTCCACATAAGATTTGGATCTACTTCATTTTTTAGTCATGCCCTAAAATGAGATCTAAAAATGGTTGGACAGTGTGGATTTAAGGCATATACATTGCTGTGATGTGGATTCAGGGTCTCACGCTTCCCAAAACCCCAAAACGGATGGCTGAGTAGATGACAAATAGAAATAGGTGTGGAAACAGATTGCCTACTCCCCCGCCACTAGCCATTGGTTGCTCTGTGGGCCCACCATGATGTATGTGTTTCAACCATGCTGTCCATTTATTTTTATAGATAATTTCCTGGTACAAAAGAAAAAATGAGTTGTATCTCAATCTCAAGTGGACCACATTACAAGAAACAGTGTTGAATGAACATTAACCATTAAAAACGTTTTGGGGGACATAAAAGTTTTAAATCAAGTTGATATTTATTTTTTCCTTTCACCCGGGTCTTTATGACCTAATCAACAGATTGGATGTCAAATAAACAGTACACTGGGCCTCAGGAGGATTTTAATTGTGGATATCCAATCATTATTATTTTCATATGATGTAGTCCACCTAAGATTTATATCCCTATCATTTTTTGTTTCAATTCCTAAAATGATCCCTAAAAATGAAAGAAACACATACATCATGTGGGGCCCACAGAACACCGACCACCAGCCACGGGGCAGGTGTCAGGGGGAGTAGCCAATCCGTCTCCAATAGGTGTGGACCCCGCATGGCTTTCGCCTGCAGGAACTTTACACGTTGGCGGGTGCATAGTCAATTCGCGTGGGATTGAGGAACCCAGATGGGGGCAGGACGCAATCCGCGTCCGAAAAACCCACGCTTCACTCCGTACTTATCGACGCACGACCAGGATCTAAGTACCATACGCAGTATACGGCACATGAACTGCTAGGAGAAACAGCCCCACAGAATCTAAGTACAGATAAGTGATCATAGGCAAGCTACGGAGCGGATTAGTTAAGCCCCCGGCCTCACCCAACACGGTGGGGGCCACCTTGATGTATATATTGTATATCCACGCCGTCCATCCGTTTTTCCCACTCATTTTAGCCAAAAGCCAAAAAATGAAGCATATACATATCTCAGGTGGACCACACCATATGAAACATTGTTGATTAACCATTTAAAACTTCTTGTGGGCCACAAAAATTTTGGATATAGCTGATATCTGGTTTTTTCCCTTTCATCCACAAAAGTTCTTAATGGTTTATCACCACTGTTTCCGGTGGTGTGGTCCATCTGCGATTTGGATCTGCTTCATTTTTGGGTTCATAACCTAAAATAAGCCACTAAAACGGATGGACGGCGTGGATGTAAGGCACATACAGCACAGTGGGCCCCACAGTCAGGGATCCACTCACCCCATCCAAATGAGTGGGCTTTTTTGGGCATTTGCATGTTAAGAACGGATAAGGATAACGTCCCTGAACAACCCTGGATCATGTGTACAAGTGCTATTTTTTAAAAAACCGTCCGTACACCTGTCCATTTCTCTTCCCCCTTAATGATAGGGATGGGTTGCCTCGGATTTGCAATATCAACTACAATGGGATTAGGACAACTGGCTGAGGGCTTTAAAAGATAAAAGATAAAACATAATTTTATTTTTTATTTTTTTAAAATAAAAACCCCTCCCAGCCAAAAATCTGATCTCCTTGACAATACACTCGTACGTTACAATTATAGAGCCCACGAGCACACATCTCTGTGGGATTCCGATTCGGTACTGACCACCTCCAGTACCAATACTGGTACTGCTCGGTGATGGAAAAGCTCGGTGGGCCCATCATGATGTATGCGTTTTATCCATGCCGTCCATCCATTTTTCCAGCTCATTTAGGGTATGAGCTCAAAAATGAGGCAGATTAGTGTTGATTGAATGCCTACCATTAAAAGCTTCTCGAGGGCCATAAAAGTTTTGGATCAAGGTGATATTTATGTTTTCCCTTCATCCGGCTCTGTGTGACCTGATCAACAATAGGTTGGATGGCAAATAAACATTACAGTGGGCCTTGAAGTTTTTAACGGTGGACATTCAATCCCTGCTGTTGCAGTCCACCTAAGGGCGTGTTTGGGCGGTGGGATTAGAAGGGATTAGGTGGGATAGGATTCATCTGGTCGGAGCCAATTCCACTCCATGTATGGGAAGAATGGAAAAGCTTGGAATTAGATTAGATGGAATTGAATTGAGACCTGTGCCTAGCAAGTTGTGTAGATCCCACCATGATGTGTGGGCTAATATCCACACCGTCCACCCATTTTCCGAGATTATTATAGAGCATGGGCCAAAAAATCAAGTAAATCCAAAGCTCAAGTGGACCCCACCATAGAAAGTAATGGGGATTGAATACTTACTGTTGAAAACTTCTTTGGGGCCACATAAGTTTTGGATCTACCTCATTTTTAGACCCATGCCATAAAATGAGGTTACAAAACAAATGAACAGTTTAGATATGACATGTGTGTTATTCTTAGTAATTTCAAAGGATGGTGGGTATATCCTTTCAATGTACCACAGTATTACCAACAAAGCATAACATTAATCTTATATTTTTCGAATCCCATCCCACCAAATCCCTTCTAATCCCACCGCCCAAACACGCCCTAAGATTTAGATCTGCCTCATTCCCTAAAATGAGCTGGTAAAATGAATGGGCAGTGGATAAAACACATACATCATGGTGGGGCCACAGCACCTACCAGTACCCAGGTCTGTGTATCGGAGGGAAGCGGATTGCGTACTGAGTAAACTCTGTGGGGCCCACCGTCATTCATGCATTGTATCAACTCCATCCATCCGTTTTATCATATAAATTTAGGGCTTTAACCTAAATATTAAGCATATCCAAATCTCGAGTGGACCACACCACCAGAAACAGTATGAATTGAAGTCTACGGTTGAAAAGTTCTTAGGGGACAACATAAGTTCTAGATCAAGCTGATATTTGTGTTTTCTCTACATCCATGTCTGTGTGATCTTATGAACCGTTTGGATGACAAATAAACATCACTGGGGGCCTTAGAAAGGTTTCAACGGTGAAAATAAATAATTCCACTATTTCCTGTGGTACGGTATTTTAATCTTTATATATACTTCAATTTTGGGCTCAACCCATAAAATGATATGGAAAAAGGGATGGACTGCGTGGATACACCGCATGAATTCACAGTGGGCCCAACAGAGTTTACTGAGTAACTCAGTACGCAATCCGATTTCGTATTGGAGGTCACTTCCATCTCCGTGAGGGACCGCTGGCGAAAATGATGGTGAAAGATGCCAGCCACCTAACTACTAAGGAGACTGCCTTTACTTTGGAGACAGTTATTTTCGCCAGCCACCTAACTACTAAGGAGACTGCCTTTACTTTGGAGACAGTTATTTTCTTCACCCTAGTATTTACTTTTTTCATGATTTGGACTACTCAAGGAAAGGTAGTCTTAACTGCAAGGGAACACTTGCTGAAGTGATACAGGTGAGAATATCCACCATCTGATGAGTGAGCCTTCTTGATTCTTGGGATATTAGGTGGTCCTGCTTGATTTCTGGGCAAACACATGTTATAAGAGTGGGTAGCACCCCTGGACGGACCTAGATCCTACACAAATGTGATTTTTAGCGTGCATGCAAAATGCTCCCTCCATCTTTAAAAAACTAAAAGATCCTGTTAGCTTTCCTCATTCGTGTGGCTAACATCAGATTGCTGTGATTCTGGATCAGGAAACAAACATGGTGGGGACCACCTTCTGAACAGCTTGGATCTTGCACAATCTTTTTAGATTGGAGTGGGTTAAATAAATAAATAAATTTGTGTGTACTGGGCTGTCTATTAGACGCCAAAAAAACTCAATTTAGTTAACAGAAATTATGAATTAAATATCTTGATGTCTACTACATAATTACAATTGACATGAACTCATTTTTTGGTGTCTGCCAAACAGGGCCTTTAGTTTTTGAAAACGCCTAGGGTGGGCGGCATTCAGATTGGGAATTGTTGTGATCTTCTTTGGTGGAGAAATGAATGATTTGAAGAGTTTTAAACAATTCAGAAGATCTTGTACAATGCATTAAGGCCTCTATTTACAATGAAAAGAAAGGGTAAAGCTAGGACACACAAAAAAAAGGTGCAATGAAGAGTTGATAAAAACAGGGAGGTTGGGCATTTTAAGTCAAAGAGCAAGTTTCACACATTTACTAGTGTTGTAGATAAGAATTTGGTGCAATGAGTTGCGGATGGGCCCACCGTGCTTTACATATGGCATCCAACCCATCCATCAGTGTCACCACCATGAAAATCAGAGGCCCCAAAAATCAGGTGGACTCTGCTTTATGGGTTGGATGCCATATACACACTGATGGTTGGATTGGTGTGTGGTTTTCCGAACATCCCAAGTTCATGGTGAGGTGACTCTGCTGAATGGGTTGGATGCCATATACACACTGATGGTTGGATTCGTGTGTGGTTTTCCGAACATCCCAAGTTCATGGTGAGGTGACTCTGCTGAATGGGTTGGATGCCATACAGGCACCACAATGGGCCCTACATGCAACTAGTTGCACGCAGTTTCTTATCTACAACTAGATGCGTGAGTAGGAGAAACCTTCAAAAACCAATCTACAATGACTAACAACAAGCACTGGTTACATGCTGCATTGGCAGTTGACACAACATAGCTATGAATCAGATGATCCAATATGGCTCTATTACACATGATTTCAAACGAAAATAAACCATCCAGATTAATTAGCACAGTAGAAGTGCACTATTCCAGTTCCTGCATTTTGAAAATGCATGTGAGCAAATCCAACAGGGTGTGGGTCGATATCAATTTTCTAATAAAATATATTCAAGACTTAAATAAAAAGTATTTTAATAATATTCTAAAGCGATACATATACAGCAATGTCACCGTGCCTAGAGATTTTGGGTCAAGAGAGTCAGAATACATCCATACTATAGATAACGCAATAAGCTAAGGACATTTTTGCCCATGCAATTAGTTTTAGGAGAGTTGTGGCTTTTGAGATTTATACAGGTCATTAAATGAGATTTTCAATATAGATCAGTGATATTTTTGGAATTTTGAAGATCCGTGCGCTTATAAACGGATGGTTTGGATTTTAGCCATGTCCAAGGTACAACTTGGATTTTATCCGCTCTCTCTCTTTTCTTTTTTTTAACACACTCACACCATAGTGGATTTTCACCACAATAGGTACTCGAACCCTTGACGTCATGTTGAAACACTTGTTAGTCCCCGCTCTTTTTCCGTGCGCAAGTAGCCATCTCCCACTTCTCTTTGCATTCATATGTAGCCTGCACTAGGCCAACAAGAAAGGCCATGTGAGGACACCATGATGACTGTGTAACATCCATCCATACATTTGTTGTGCCACCTCATGTTAGGAGGTCAGCCGAAATAAGAGGCAAGCTAAAACTCAAGCGGGCCACAAAATAGGAAAAGTTGTGGATGGGTCGTTGATGACCCTCTCTCTCTCTCTCTCTCTCTCTCTCTCTCTGCATATAGCTGCATCCTTTCATTCCGTTTTTCCCCATCCACCTCTGAAAGCATCTCCTCCCCATTTCTCTTTCCCTTTCTCCACCTGTATTGCATGCGCCAATTACCCTAGTTCTAAAAAAGGTCGTCCATCTTCTTTTACTGAAACCCATCATCATCAGCCATTCCCCTAGTCTAATACCCTCATTTTCTTCTAAGAAAACCAGGCACAACACATCAAAGGAAGTTTATGTTTCCAACTGCCTAGGGAAACTATTCTTCTGCTCCATGATTCTTGATCTGTATCGTCGTCAGGCTGCCCCTGAAAAGTACTAACCTTGTATGATTGAGCTCCCAACGCTGTAAAATTGAGAAGAGCTTTGACTACAAGCGACTTCGATGTACCCCCGAAGGTCAAACCAACAAGGCAATGACTAGTAAGGCCATCTTTTTTGGAGATGATGTATAATTGTGATGCAGGACATGAAATTAAATATGGAATGCAAGATATGAAGCTTGAGATTATACTACTTTTAAACGGTCACAAAATTCCACATCCTATATACTATCAAACATTCAAAAAGGGGAATCTATGGGGGTCCAAGCCTACACAACTTTAGGGCTAGATCAAATAAAATTATAAACGAAACAAGGCCAAAGGAGTGTAAGAATCATCCATTCTTGCAAAAGATTGTTCCCAACTGAAGAGATTCACTAAGTTTCAATTTGGGGGAAAATCTAGGGTTTAAAAATTGGGGATAATTGAGATTTGAGACTCTTCAGGGTTAGGGATTAGGATTAAGGGGTTTTTTTAGTTAAAAGATAAGGAAATAGAGGGAAAAGAAAACTTGTGATGAGCTACGCACACTGGACAACAGAGGGGCCTGGACGCATGTGCGTGACAGGTCGTCCGAACATGTGTGGGGCCCACAAAGTCAGAAACTAACTTCTAGGCTAAGATCGGCCTGGGATGGGCTACCTCCATACCAAGTTTCGCGTCAATCCGTCGCAGGGCATGTGACTCCACCGAAGTTTCAACCCCCTAGATGGGCCAGAATCTGAAAATCTGTTTGTGCATTGTTGTAGGAGAAAACTTGGATACGAAAGTGGGTGAATCTGAAGGTGGAAGGAGTGTAGAGGGTGATGAATGTGGTGAGTAAGAAGGTGGAGATGATTTAGAGCGAATGTGGCTTCGCACCACGGTAGTTAGCCCTTCGAGGAAGGGAGAGCTTTGCACCCAATTCGATTCTTCAACCCAAAGAGCGAGAGGGGAAGAAACGCATGAACTTTTATTCATAAAATATCATTGTCATACCTACATGGGATTGCTATATTTATAAGAAAACTCTAAACCCAAAAAAAATAAAATAGAACTACCCTTACGCCATGTGCGCACACTAATACCAAAGCTAAAGCAAATAAATACTAATCATAACAATCAAAGCCGTTCATGAAGTTTCTAATAACAAAAATAGTCAAAACTCAAAATCCTATATCATCTAAAGTAGTGGGCCACGATCATGAGATCTGATGGTAGAATCTATGTGATGATTGGGTCCACTCCAATGCTCCATAACACAACCCCCTAATTATGAGGCAGTCTAAAGATGTCGTCGTCGATCCAAATTGAAGTGGGGCTCACCTCCTCCTTGAATATGTGCATAGAGGGGGCGTGTGCATGATGTCCCCATCAGATTGCTACTAATTTCATTGTCGCTGTCGAATTAAATCATAACAAAGCTGCCATTTACAATTTCCTCAAATCAAGCTATGGGGGCGTCCTGTCTTCCTTATACTTTTTTCAAGGTAGGATCCTGACTAATATGTGCAGGAATTTTTAATGACCATCCCTCAGTTTACAAAGTCTTAAAATCTTTTAATTTTAATGCCCGAGTCACGTTTCTACTTGTTGTTGGCTTAGCTATCGCTCTGTTGCTTTGTGCTGGTTTCCGTAACTAAATCTCCATTCTTGCTGATATGATGACAGTGAATTCTCCCACCATGTTTGATGCATGTCATCCAGCATTTGGTCTCACGTGTTTGTCTCACCTGGTCATCATCTAAGTGCAATGTTTAAAATGAAATATTCTCCATCACAAGCGCCTTACACTCAAAGACAAATTACATCTTTCAAAGTGGAGTTATCTAGAGAGGCCTATCATATCTTGAGAATTCAATCGATTCCGAAATGTGATTTCTGCCCTCACAGGAATTAGGGAAGCTGGAAAGCTTTAAATCAAACCCTTTTTTTATATAAAGATTTTTTTTTGAAAGGTTAGGATTTTATTGATCAAAAGGCAAGACGACCAAAAGAATTACAAAGCAACCCAAGAATTAGAAGAGAACACAATCATCAAAAGCGAACGAGATCGAGGCACAATCATTACATCCAATTTAGCCTGCCTAAAAACCTTTGACACTGTCCCATTGAGATTGCGCAAACGATGATTTGTTCTTTCTTCCAATAAGGCCCAAAGACCGTCCAATAAAAGCCAAACTCCACAACCTTCTTCCTTTCTTCCCAATCCCACACTCACGCCAAGTAGTGTTCATAGCAATGGTATCGTTGCACGTATCATTGGCTGGGGATACGGAAACATGTATCGATATTGCCGATATTATTGCTGATCCTTGGAAATGTATTGTTGACTAAGGGAAGCATTAAGGAAAATGAGGAAATGGTGGAATTTCTCAATAAAACTTAAAGAGATGCTAAAAAATATATATTTGCATATTTAGGAATCAAATAATTGCAAAAAATACACATACATAATAAGTTCATCTTTAATGGGAGTCTAAAAGCATGTACGGCCGACTCAAGAAAACATGGGGAAAATGGTGGAATTTTTCAATGATATTTCTGGAGATAATAAAATACACATTTGCATGTTTAAGAATTAAATAATAGTGAAAAAGATGCATATTTGTATATTTATTAATCAAATAATAAGTTTCCATTTAATGGGGCCTAAAAGCATGCATCGTTCACTCGGGGAACATTGGGGAAACATGGGGAAAATGGTGGATCCATCCATCCATGCATGCACATACATACATACATACATACATACAAATACATGCATGATTCATCAATACATCCAACACGCACATGCACACACATACACATCCATCCATCCAACCAACCATCCATACATACATGCATGCATGCATTTACACACATACAAACATGCATTTCATCATACAACCATATGCCCATAAAAAATTGAAATGAAATCTTTTTACTAAACAAATTTTTGGTCATATCAATATATTGGTGATACAAGCGACACCTAGAATTTACACAATCGAAAATATCGGTGATACATTGGCAATACAAGCGGCGCTTGGAATTTACATAGGTTAAAATATTGGTGATATCGATACATTGGCAATACTGAGCGATATGTCATTGATACCTAGAATTTCTAGTACAACCATTGTTATTGGTATCACCAAGCTAGACATATGGATAATATTGGGGACATTATCGATAATATTGGGGATACTCCGAACAATGACGCCAGCACAAAAGGAATTCCTTGATTGACTTTGGCATCACCCAAGCGACACCAAAGATACCCAAGAATCTCTCCCACGGCTCCCTAACAAAAGGTTAGTGAATGAAGAAATGGATGACTGATTCCCGATTCCACAAACAAAGTAGGCAGGCATTGGTGATCATCATCATCCTCCTCTTACAAAGATTAATGATCACAAAGAACCTTATTCCTACCTACCAGCCATGCCAACGCAGCAACCTCGGGAGGAGCCCCATAGAACCAAAGGAAAGAGGTGAACACTACTTCGGAAGTGTAACCCAAGAAGCAACGTGTAAAAAAGATCAGATTGAAAACTGCCCGAACTCATCCTTACTCCAAATCAACAAATCTATAGCTATTGTAGAGGAACTAATTCAATGGAGTTGTTTCAACAAGCTAATGAACTCGATCATTTCCTATTCCAAAAGGTTCCTATGGTAAGGGGGGTCCAAACCACCCCAATAATGGTAACAAAATAGCAAAGAGCAATAGTAACATCTGCATCTGGGGCCAAGCTAGACAGCCTCAGGTAGTCTTAGCACAAAGTTCTATTGCAAACCAAACGTCCTCCCAAAACGCAATCTTCTTCCCATCGCCTAATGAGAACCTAGTTCCCTCCCTAAACCTTTTCCCCAGCTTGAGGATCGCTTTCCACAATCTCGTCGCCCTGTACAAAGAAGATTCATCCACCACCACCCTCCTTAACTCCATACTTCCTGGCTATTACTTCCAACGGGAGCCTTCTTCCTTGTAGAACCTCCGAAGCCACTTACCCAGAAACACTACATTTATTACCTCCAACTTACATCTGCTCACCCTTCCCTAGAAAGCTTACAAACCTCCTCCCACTTCATTAGATTGAACTTGTACTTTTCCTTTGCACATTGCCACAAAAAGTTGTCTTAGCCTCTCCAACCTTTTCAAAACATCCTTCGGGCACAAAATAGGCACAAGATGTAAATTAGGAGATTCGATAACACTATTTTGATTAGCGCTAACCTACCCCTGAGATGCCAGTGTTTCCATGAAGACAATTTCCTTTCAACTTTCTCAATCACTGTCCCACAAATGCTTCACAGGCTTTCTATGCATAAAGGGAGACCTAGATATGAAGAAGGAAATGGCCCTGCCCTACAACCAAACACCTCTGCAGGTGCCTCCACTCCTTTCAAATGCCAATGCCCAACGTTTCACTTTTGAGGAAATTCACCCTTAGGCCAGACACCGCTTCGAAGCATCGAATAATTTTCCTTAAATGTCCACCTCAGCCACATCCACATCACAAAAGAGAATTGAAAAACCTTAAACCCACTTATAAGGCCCACAGATAACCCCTTTGTCCAGCATCTTGCATAAGGCTTCAACTACTGCCATAAATATGAATGACAACAATGGATCCCCCTACCTAAGCCCTCTCGAAGATTTGAAAAACCCTTTGACAATCCATTGAGCAGGATTATTGAAAACTTGGTCGACCTTATGCACACCTGAATCAATCTCTCTCCATACCCAAACCGACCCGGCATGTAGTCTAAGATATTCCAATCAACAAGATCACGCGCTTTCAATGTTGAGCTTGCAGACTATGCCTTTCTTACCTTCCTTGTGACAATAACTGATGCACTTGTAAGCTATCAACACACTGTTCAAGATTTGTTTTCCTTCTACAAATGCCCCCTTGGACCTTTGGAGATGACGAGCCCGAGAATCGACTGGAACCTCGTGTCCAAAACTTATGCTAGAATTTTAGAGGGTGCTCCAATCAAACTTATGGGTCTAAAGTCACGCAAGCATTCTACTCTATCTTTGGGATTAAGGCAATAAATGAGGTACTCACTTTAGACGAAGGCCTGCTACATTTGAAGAATGCAACAATGAAAGCTATCACAGCACCTTTTACCATCTCCCAAAAAACTTGAAAAAAAAAAAATGCCTAGGGGAAATTGTCCAACCCTGGCGCCTTGTCCCTCCCCAATGCATCCACCGCCGCCTTAATCTCCTCCTCGGAAATTGGCCTCTCAAGAGAAGCTACTTCTTCAAAGATCATCAAGAAAGCTAGGTAATCAAGCCTCGGCCTATCTCACTTCTCTCTTGTAAGGAGATCTTTGTATAATTGGACAATTGCATCGCATGTCTCCTCTACCCTTCCACCATCTACCACCACACTATGGATCTTGTTATCCCTTGCTATAGCACTAGTTAATCCATGGAAAAACTTCATATTCCTATTCCCCTCCTTGAGCCACATAGCTCTAAATCGTTGCCGCCATTTAACTTCCTCTTCCTTCAAACAATTTTTGTACTCAAGAGAGAGAAAATCCCTTAAAAGACTTTTCTTCCTTTGACAACTTTGTTCCCTCTTCCTTAATATGTAGCACTTGGATGTCATGAAGAATTGAGCCCAACTCACTCCCAACTCCCAAGCACCTCCTTTTTCCATCTGTTAAGCTTGCCTTTTAAGAAGTTTTACTTTCTGCAACGACAAGAAACTGTGATGGCCTTCCACCGAGAATGACTCCCACCACTCTACCAAATCGGTAAAACCACCAACTTCAAGCCACGAGAGCTCAAATATAAACAGAGAAGTGCCCCAATCGTCCTCCACCTCCAACAAAATTGCAAGTGATCAAAATGGGGCTTGGAAGGCCGCACCTAACCAAAGGGAACCTTTCTGTCCACTCAAGAAAAATAAAAAAAATTTAAAAAAAATCAAGCTTTGACCTATTCCTTTCTTGTCCATTGGAGCACGTAAAATTGGCATCTCCCATCAGAAGATCGACTAATTCACTCCTCTACACCAATCCAAAAACTTATGCATGTTGCGAGTGGTCCGACCACCTGAAAAGAAAACCTGGTAACATTAAAATCACCCCCAACAAACCACGGCAACCCCATTTCTTAAGGGCTCCATCCAAGTCTTCTGATAGCTTCACACATTGACTCAGAGAGTTTGGGACGTATGCCATTGTAAAAACCCACCTAAAATCAGAAACACATCCCGGATAAGGATAGAGGCAGAACTGACCACATCATCAATCCTTCACCAAAATAGCAGAATCCCAAATCACCACCACTCTTCTAGCCAAACTCGCAACCGCCAATGCCACCTAGTCCTTCATCTTACTTCCCAAAATTGCATTGATTATCTATTAGCGCATTGAATGTATTTTGGTTTCTTGTAAAGCCATAGTCTGCGCCTTAAAACGCCTACACAGATCCCTTATTCGGACTCGTTTCAGGGGCAAGCAAACACCCTTAGGCCCTTATGTTCTAGCTAACTATCCACATCAGCCACTGCCTCTTCTCTTTCTACCCTTCCCCCCCACTGCTGGACACTGCTCCAGCTCATAGTTTATCGAGCAAATGAGACACTTTAATTCTCTACACCCTTTTGGTGCTCTAAGACTCTCAATTTGTCTAAGAGTTTGGGCTCTGTGGCTTTCCCTCCAACAATCTGAAATAGGGCTTATGTAATCCTCCTCACAGTCCCTGAACATGACCCCTACCATCCTCCCAAAATGCTCCAATGCTTCCCTAATCCAGTGATACCTCTTGCCATGGGAATACAGTCCCCTTCCCCGAGGCTGGAGACAGAATCAGTAATCACCACTATCATATACCACCCATCCTCACCACTTCCCACAGAAGTTCATAACAAAGAGATGTCCAAAGCTTTGGAAGACAGTTCTCCAACAAGAAGAGATTCCTGCAGCTCTAGGCTCCCGGCACATTGCTCTTCTTGGATGATGAGGTCCCCCTGGCCAGCCGTGCTCCAAGCCTGCCCATCCTTTGTCACATTGAATAAGACCAGCATCCCTACCCCCTCTTGCACAGGGGAGCTACACTCAAAGAGAGATGTCGCACCTGGTCCTCCCTTCCTACAAGCATGACTGGAGAAGGAAGCTAGATGCTCCAGGAGGTTCAAAGACTACTCCCTCCTTCACTGCACCCCGGTTCAAACGCATGTACATAATGATGATGATCATAATGTAAATTAGTAATACAAAGTTCAAAAGAAAATGAGATTCCTTACGAAAAGTCATGCATGTCTTAACAAGAAAAGACAAACAGTTTCTATTGGTCCAGGATCCAATGCCAAACATTAATATTTTAGCTACTTATCAAGCTTCCAGCCTTGGTACACATGGATACATGTATGAGATTCAGAGTAAAAGTCGTTCGATCAGTTACTAGGATCATCCATTGGAGGGTCCAATAGAAGAATGGTGCAGATTATGTACATGTGTCTTGCTATATGTATGGATTTTGCGTACTTGATGACTAACTTAGACATTTGCATTTAGCACTGTTTACTTTCTCTTTTTGTATTTATCATAAAGTATTTAACAAAATTTGCAATTATTATGATGAATACTAGAAACAAAAACTGTGGTCCACAACTCGACGTGTCAGGTTTCTTGTGGTAGTGAGTTGAATGTGGGTACAAATTCATATTCATGCCCCATAATGATGAAATTTCTATATTAATGAAGATGGAAGCATACAGAAAAAAAATAAAATACCTTCACACCTGAAATATCACCACTTCTGTTCCTCCACGAAACGCAGCACATTCCATATACATGAAGCAAAAATCCCTACTTCACCAGTTATCCTTTGCTTTACGGATGACACCTAATGCTTGTGCATCATCTGCAGTGGCCGGTATATTCAACGACAACCTGATTTCCATGCTTGAAGTGCGGAGAAATGGATTGCATGACTTCTCCATCTTCAATGTCGTTGGAATCTAAAAACAAAAATAAAAGTCAAACTCTGAATACATGATGGAAATGCCACTCTTTCAAGTAGAATTATGGGTGATTGTTAGCCAGAAAATTAGAACCCCATAATGACTCACAGACAACAAAGAGAGACTGGAACAAAGGGACATTTCTTAGGGCCTGTTTGGTTAGCTAAAAAATTCTTCCCAGATAGTATTATCTGGATAGCAGCACTATCCATGGTTTGCCAATCACCATTGAGTGTGAATTCTGATAAAATTGAAGATAATGCTATCTAATAAAGTGACCGTTAGCTTTCATAAGAAAATTGGGATACGAATTTGGTTTAAGCTGATCCTCCACAGTTATAGGAAGGAGTATCCATTTCTTGCATGCAAGCATGGCACATGGGCCACAAGTGAGACTCGGTCTTCAAACACCACAAATATGCCACATCCACCCTTCATGGATGATGGATCCCACATCTGCTGCATGAGTAAAGCACACATATACACCTTCAAGCATCCCAAATGTGGCACCATGCATCTTTAAACAACATAAATATGTGTCGTGCAGTGTTATTTGAATTGTATAATTCACGATTCATCGTGAATCATACAATTCATATCATAGATTTTATTCATAAATAATTGTACAATTATCATTACCAATCATATGAATCTTATGATTATTGTATTGTATCATACAAATTGTATGTTAATAATAGACTGCGTAAATGGGCCCAAAAATACATTAAAAAAATCAAACTTTCATTTTTTATTCATCTTTTCTTCTTTCTTTTTACCCTTATGCTTAGAAAACAATAGAAAGGTCCTCCCCTATTAAAAATATCCTCATTTTGTCTTTTAACAGAGAGAGAGAGAGAGAGAGAGAGAGAGATTTTGATATTTGAAAACCCAAAACAAAGAAATGCAACATTTTTTTATATATAGTCAGGTAATTGAGTGCCGTTTTTTCCAATGTGATTCTACGCTAAAGATAGAAAAGAACAAAACTATTAAAGGACTCATGTATGTTTTTTAAGGTAAATTTCTTGAAAGAAAAAAGGGAAAAGGATAAGAATCATTTACTATCATGATATGTATACTATATACATGTTCTCAATTGATATATCACCCTATATGTATTACTCTTCTTGGTGCGTATTGATGGGAAATGGTTGATTTATGAGTTCTTTTTTTTTTACCTGATTCATTTACATTTTTTGGACTTTTTCTTTATCTTTTTAAATAAATCAGAAAAAAAAAACTTCTGATTTTCGATTCGATACGATTCGACCGCTGTTACAGTTTGCGCTAAGATAACGATATTGACAACAGTGGTGTCGCATGCTAATATCAATCTACATGCCCTGCATGTGAACATGTGCCACTATGGCAAATGTGTAGAAGAGCCACATGTACATGTCCATCCATCCTCATTCGGGGGTGTTTGACAAACAACAATCAATAAATAGGAATAACCTATCCATGCAAGCTCCAGACAGGCCTTAGCTGGACAAATGTGTCCAGAATAGCCTATCCAGACAGAACTTTGATGGTAACCAAATGGGCCCTCAGTTGTATCTACAAGGAAGTTTCCAGAATACATCTCTTTAATGAGGTCCTAGAAATTACCGTTGGCCAGCCCTTACTGCAGAGATGGGTTACATGTGCGGCATAGGCTTTGAGTGCCTCATTTTTAGGCTCTATAGACAGTGCGAACTTTGCATTACTCTGTACAGTATCAAAGCCAGCATGGTTTTTGTTTAGTCAGAAGTACTCAAGAGAAGCATTGAAACCGAAACTTTATGAGTGAATGCGGAGCTAAGGGAAACGATCATGTACCAATGTGTACTCATGGCCGCAATATATATTTGTGTCATCCGGCAACGAAATAATTTTTCTGAGTGAAGATAGCATCTACAACAGAAACAATTAAATTTATGAAAGGTCAAGTTAGAGAATTTAATCAAAACTCAAGTATGCAGTGCTCATCTAAAATTTTCATTCAAATACAAAGGTAACAGATATTTGACCAAGAGGTTCCTAAATGGAGCTGCTTCAAACCTGTAGTATCGCAACTGGCAAATAGATGGCCCTTCAAACTTGCGATTGACATTGCCATTTAGATGTTTTACAAATATTTAAGGGGTGGGTTTATTAAATGTTATATGGGAAAATATGGAATAGAGGAACAAAAATTAGATCAGAAGCATGCAGGCAAACGCATGCACACAACAAACAACATGCACACACATATATTGTACAGCGTACGTAAGCGCGTATGCATTTTTCCCAGTCATTGTATGCATGCAAACAGAGAGACAAAACAGCATATCTAGCTGTGAACCAATATGTTGTACGACTATAGTCTTTCCACTTCTCTTTTGCATCAATAGCTGTGCTCTCTTCCACTGATTTGGTATTTTTGATGACAAGGATGTTGATACACACCGCATGCATTCAATACATGTTCTAGAGAAAAAGTTATTTGCAAGAAATGCATCTTGTCAGATGCGCATAGTTGCATATTTACTTGTGGATGTGATTAAGTAAAGGACCTGTTCGGGGCTTCCTTCAAAAAGCTTGCCACATGACAAGCTGAACAATGTGTCTCCTGTAAATATTGCTCCAGATCCTGGAAAGTAGTAGCTGATGTGACCTGTTTAAGATTAAGATTTAATGAGATCTTCTGAGACCTTCAATTGATACTTTAATAAATTGAAATTAGATATTCTAATGCTTTTGGCTCAAGCTGATGACATCTATCTGAACACAAGATACCACAAGATATAAAGAAACAAGAGGGTGATTTAGAGTTTCTTTTTCAATTTCTGGAGGGTATTTTGGGGATTTTTCTAATCCAGTAAATTTTCTAATATCTGATGGATTAGATGCTGTTTTGGATGGTTAAGAGTTGAGTGATTAGAAAACATAAAGACTGATGAGGAATGCTAATGCCCTAATGTGATAACAGAAGGTCACCACGCGGGACCCAGGAGGGAGAAAGACAATGTACAGCTGCTGTTGCTGCACAGCACAGGCGATGGAGACTGACACCCATTGATTAGTTCATATTTATAGGTGGGCAATCAAGGAGATGGAGGACACCATACTCAGATGTAGGTTCTGCTGCCTATTTGAACCAATCAAAGAGGGTGGGAACCATCCCTCATGTAAAAGTCTAAGTCGAACTAGGACAGTCGATAAGAAATGGTTTTTATGAAAGACACAAGGGTCTTAGTTCTGTTGGTTCTTTCTCTGACTTGATGTCTTTGGCTTGGCCAATGGCTGCTATCTCTTTCTTATTGTGCGATTTTCTGCCTAGAGTACTTTGATTAGCTAGCTGCAACACCTCTTTGGCAGGATTATGTCTGTATTGAAGCGTGGTTGGGACTGATTTGGGATTTAGACAGCGACGTTTCTTGGTTTTTACATATCTTTGTTTTCTTGTCCCTTTTTATCAGAAGTTTTGGCTGCGCTTTATGACTTTTTGGCTAGGTTTTGTTCATTGGTGGACCTTTGTTTGCAGGGGCTTCATTTGTGCTCAATCTTTGGTACTTCATGCATCCTCTTTTATTCTTTTAATAAAATTTCATTTTACTAGCCAACAAAAAACAAAAAACAAAAAACAAAAAAAGGAAAGAAAAGAAAAGAACAGAAAAATGACTTCCCATCTTTTTATGCATTGAATTGTTACTCAGCAGAAATATTGCATATACATGGCTCCCTCAAATAACAAATGCAAGCACTTTTGAGTTTTTCAAGAAATCTTTCTCCAAAAACCATATGAGCATTTGAAAGTAAGAACCAACTGACAGTGTGGTTTTTTTTTTTTTTTGTTACAAGAAGAATGTTGTTTTAACAGAAACAACAATACAACACGAATTATGGGATAGGAAAAGGAGACGTATAAAAAAACATCAATGGCAAAACACCCTCCTTGTCTAGGGTACCAGCAATGTTACCAGCCAATCTCAAGGCCTGACCAAAAAAAAAAAAGCACCAGTTTATGAAATTACGTTTCTGAACTCGTCTACTATGAAGAAAAATCTGAAACAGATCAACTTGTTGGTTAACAACCACTTAATTGTGCTTAGCAGTCCCTCTACACAACAGAGGAGTGAAGGAAGATCATTCATGCATCTATCAAAACATCACTGCATGGTGGTCATTTAGTGTAAATAGGATCAAAAGCATCAGTTGGTGTAGACTGTAGAATGAGGTAGCATGTCAGGATACATGGAATCCAAGGGAAAGGAAAGGAATGGAAAAGGTTTTCCATTGATATGACATTTACAAATGTTTGGATAATAAAGAAAAAGGAGGGTTCCAAATAGCAATCATTGTACTTTTCCATCATAACAAAATAAACTTTGTGACCGTTGTTGTCTCAAATATGATATTTTTTTACTAGCATCCAAACAAGACCTCTAATGTTAGATTCCAAGGGAAAATGTTGCTCACGGAAATAATGATCGTCTTTTCTTTCTTTCCATTTCCAGTGCAATCCAAAGATGCCCTAGAGGAAATCTTATATAGTAGTTTATGTCTTACTATTAGCCCCTAAAGTTCAATAGTTTGTTTAGGCACTTTCTCAATCCAGAACAGAAGTGTAGAATGCACGAGGGTATATAACAAATCCTTTTTTTCCTTTACTCTGTGAGAGTTTACCTTTCAGCTGCATATTCCTCAGCCACATGCAAACCATCTTCCTTCCTAAGATGAATTCCTGCTTCTGTGTTACCTAAAGAAGAAAGGTTTATAAAGGGGATCTTTTGCATGTGGAGCAAAATTGTTATCATAGAACATATATCCAATTCTGTGGCCATTTGTTTAAGACAAGTACGTTAGCTCACCTGTAAAATATTTCATAACTACCATATATTGTAGATTGATTTCATACGCTGCTATGCTGTTCTCCTCTCTTTCAGTTTCCTACTCGCACATCTCACGTGATCAGATCTGCCAACTCTAGTGCTGATATCCTGGTAAAGGATGGTAGCCAGCTAGGGGGGCTACCCTTCGTATATTTTTGCCAAGATCAATAGAACTAGTTTAAGTCGGGCCGGTGTCCTTGATTGCCTGTTTGTGGGTGGTTTTGTATAGTTTTTGTCCAGTTTGTTTTTCCTTTTCCTTTTCTTTAATAAAATTTCATTTCCCATTCATTAAAAAATAAAAATACCATATGCTATATTTATACCCAGTGTTTGAGTTGTCGTTATCGCTACAAGTTTCGCTAGCCACAGATAAAGATACAATATTGTTATCGCCGATAACTGGAAATGGGGGAGATACATGGGAAAATGATTGAATTTTTTAGTGAAACTTAAGGAAATGTCTAAATACAGATATTTGCATATTTAGTAATAAAAAAATTGTACATGGAGTGCATACACAATAAGTTTTTATTTAATAGGAGCCTAAAACCATGTGTTGTCGTAAGAAATCAATCCAATAGGAATACAACAATGGATTAAATCCCATTAAATCAATGAATAAGCAAACATACATGCATAATGTATGCATACACTACACATCAATGCATAAATAAACATATAAGCACGACACAAATGCATGATGATCCAACCATCCAACCATCACATCCCATCCATTCATCCAACCATCCCATCCATCTATCCAAACATCCATCCATCAATCCCATCAATCCATCCAACATCTAACCATCTCATTCATACATCCAACCATCCCATCAATCATCCAAACATCCATCCATACAACCACCCCATCCAACCATCCTAGCCCATCCATCTAACCATCCATCGAACCATCTCATTCATCCAATCATCAAAACATCCATCCATCCATATCATCTATCCATATCCATCCAAACAACCATCCATCCATTCCCATCCCAACCATCCAACCATCCATCCATCCCATCCAACCATCCATCTGCCCATCTAACCGTCCAACCATCCCATCTATCTAACCATCCCATCCAATCATCCAAACATCGATCCATCCCATCCAACCATCTCATCCAACCATCTCATCGATCAATCTATCCATCTGTCCATCCAACTATCCAACCATTAGATCCGTCCATCCCATCCAACCATCTCATCGATCAATCTATCCATCTGTCCATCCAACTATCCAACCATTAGATCCATCCATCTAACCATCCAAACATCCATCCATCCCGTCATCCCATCCATCCATCCCATCCATCCATCCATCCATCCATCCAAACATACATCCATCCATCCCAATTATCCATCCATCTACATCCATCCAATCATACAACCTTCTTTTCCATCCAACCATTCATCCAAACATCCATTCATCCCAACGATCCCTCCAACCATCCAACATATTTTTATTTTATTTAAAAAAATATTTAAACAGATTTTTTTAGCAAGCGTCCACCAAAGGTGCCATGTGTACAATTCCTTACTACCCGTGTATCAAGCATCATACACTGTCCGAGTAACATATAAGGTCTTTTAAAGACAACACCCTTTTCATGCTCATTTATTAAAATGTTAGAAAACAGCCTTTTCCTGGCTCATTTATTAAAATGTCATAAAACAGCTTTTCTAGGCTCGTTTATTGAGAGGATAGAGAGCCTTTTTAGCTCATTTTTCAGATGAGAGAGAGAGAGAGAGAGAGTTGCAGCAGATAAAGAAGAAGAAGAAGAGGAGCTTCCGGTGAAATTCCCTCCCATTTCTCACTTTTTCTATTATTTTTTATGTTTAAGTTGTTTATTCAAACAACAGTTTGTTTTCGAGCTGGTGCGATAACTAGCGAGGAAATGTCAATTTCTCCACCAAATCGAACCTCTAATCCAACGTGCTTTCATAAGAAGTGCCAAAATTTTCTGCTTAACTAAGATCCAAAAAAAAATAAAATAATAATAATAAATAGAAGATGTTTCGATTTTTTTCATAATTTTGGAGGTATTTACGGTCCTTGTTGTCTTGTGGGTGGTGACATCCATCGAAAATATCACCCATTTTATCAACAACTCTCGACTTTTGTGGTAGATAAGCACAAATATCGGCGATAAAATGATGTTTTATTGATACCAGTGATAATATTGCGATAATATCGACGACATTTGGAAGAGAAAAGATATAAGTGGTGTTTGTTGTCGCAGCTCCTTCGACAGCAATATTATCGGTGATAAAACGATATTATCGCCGACAATTAAAATACTGTTTATACTCCATACTATTGTTCTCACAAGCTTAAGACGACCAAAAAAAAAAAAAAAAGAGGAAGGAAAGAATGGGAGGAAAAACAGGAGAAAAGAATGAATGGAAAAGGAGGATATGTAGAATGCTATTAATAAGAAAACGAATAACAAATGGAAAACAAAAAAGGATCTGTTTGTTTCAATCTTTTATCTATGGGAATCTACTAAAAGGGAAAAAAGAAAAAGAAGAAAAAGACAAAAAAGCATGCTTTCCATCAAATATTAAGCAAGTTAACTGTCTCTCAGAAAGAATTTGTATTATAATCTAGAGCAACCACTAGAGTTGGACCTCGTGTATGACCAGGGGTCTCCATCACCACCACTTCATGACCCGCAAACATCCACTTTTCTTCATCACGGAGAGCTATATCAATGCCAGGAATCCGGTCCTTGTCGGTGATTGAGCCAATTACCTACACACAACACAAGTTAAAATCACTAAATGCCTCGAAAATGCTGAAACCTCACTAAATAATACCACAATGCAACAAACTGCTTTCCAAAAGAAGGTAAGAACAGATTGTGTTTGAGTATGAAACCCCACACCTTATAAATTCATTTGGAAAGTACTAGAAGAAGCATTTGCCTGGTCCTATATGTCATCTATGCAACTTAGACATGGACACAAGTAACGGTGCCAAGCACACATACAAGGTCTTGGACATGGTTTGCTTTGAAAGTCAGACTCGCTAACACATCAATACAAGTACGTGAACTAATAAAATATTATTTTATTAGTATATTGTATTTAGTCCAGGGTCCATAACGCAGTATTGCATTGACCTTTGCCACCTGGCTGGGCTTAATAATGGGGTTTTTTTTTTATATAACAATAAAGTGGAATTGTCAGAGGCAGTAATAAGTGGGACTAAGAGATGGGTTCTTTGGAGGGAAAGGATCTTAATGTTTGTTAAGGGTTTGAGGACATTGTGAGGAATTGGGGTTGTTTTGCATTTTGTTTTGGATGAATTCTCATCATCCATTGTTCTGCTGTCTCTTTGTTCTTAATAAAAGCTACCGTTTCTAAAGAGGGAGACGTTAGGGAGTAGGTAAGCTGAAATCGAGAGCATCCTTCACTCATTGGACTGAAAGGAGGAGGTGTCCTATCAGATTCGGATAGAGAAAGGCGAATCGAGTTAAAGAGGAGAAAATCAAGTGGCGGCAGCATTTGCAGGTGGTGTGATTAAAAGAAGGGGACAAAAACATGAGTTTCTTCCACTCTGTTGCTGGTGCTAGGGCCAGGAATAACAGAAGAGTAGGCATCGAATTGGATGGGATAAGAGTTGAGAAGGCTCAAGTCTATGAAGCCATTGTGCATTTCTACAAAAACTTGCTGAATAGCAATGCGAGGAGTAGGCCAAGATTGGACAATTTGCAGTTCAATCAATTATCCTCAATGAATGTGGAGGCTCTTTAACATCTAGTGACTGAGGATGGAATCAAAGAAGTTGTGGATTCTATTGGGAGGGATGAGGCCCTAGGGCCAAATGGATTTCCGATTACTTCTCTCCAAGTCTTTTGGAGCGTGGTGAAAATAGATCTGGTAAGCGTTGTCCTGGAATTCTTTGAGAGAGAGGGCGGCTGTCAAAGGAACTTGGAGCTTTCTTAATTGCTATTATTCCAAAGGTTAAAGGCACGACTAAGTTAAAAGACTTTAGGCTTATCGGTCTCATCCAGGGGGGCGCTATAAGATTATCACTAAAATCTAAAGTTATATTAGTTAGCCAAGGTGCGTTTGTTGTGGGTAGGCAGATCATAGATACCGCTCTCATTGCTCATAAGTGCATTAATTCTAAAGGCTCAACGAGAGTTGTGTGCAAGCTGAATATCGAGAAGGCCTACTATCATGTTGACTAGGATTTCTTAGACTATATGCTTGGGAGGTTAGGATACAGTCTGGAGGGCTTGGATGCTTGAGTGTGTCAAATCGGCTTCCTTTTTTGTGCTGGTAAATGGGGCTCCATGGATCTTTTGGGCTTCGAGGAGCCTCCGACAGGCGGATCCGTTATCCCTGTTTTTGTTTGTAGTGGTGGTCGAAGTTTTTGAGCAAATTGTTGATCAAAGAGTAGGAGGCGGCCTTATTCACAGATTCGGAGTTTCAAGCTCAAGCCCTTTGGTCTCCCATATTCAATTTGTTAACAACACAATTATTTTTGCAAGGCAGATAATGAGTTGGTGGAAAACTTGAGGAAAATTGTGTGGTGCTTCAAGGCGATCTCGGGTTTGAAGATTAACTGTTCAAAAAGAGAGTCGTTAGGAATAGATATTACTTTCGAGGGAGTTGAGAGGTTGGCTTCAGTTTTTGGGTATGGTGTCGGTAGAGTCCACTCTACTTATCTCGGGCTTCCATTGTGCATTGGAAAATCGGCTAAACATTTTTGGGGCAAGGTGATCAAAAGCGTGGACAGGAAACTGGTGACATGGAAGCCTCATTACCTTTCATTGGGAGGCTGCCTTATGCTTATAAAGGCGGTCCTCTCAAACTTGCCCCTTTATTTCATGTCCCTCTTTAAATGGCAAGGTCGATTTTGGAGAGGTTGGGGAAACTTCGTCGGGACTTCTTGTGGAAAGGGGTAGAGACAAAGCAGAAACTCCATCTCCTTAAATGGGCCAAGGTTTGTCAGCCTTTGGAGGACGGGGTGTGGGAATCAAACTCTTGGGGGATGTTAATCAAGCCTTGTTTGGAAAATGGTAATGGAAATTTGGGATAGAGGAAGGGAGGCTTTAGGGGGGTGAGATAAAGGATTCCTTCTTATATAGGGCGTCGGGATTGTGGAAAGTAATCCAAATTTTTCTCCCAAAATTCAGGGAGGGGGTGTCTTTTGCCTTTGGTGGGGGTCGCGCATCCGCTTTTAGGAGGACTTGCAGTGTGGTGGAAGGCCACTAATGGTGGAGTTTCCCAAATTACCTAGCCTACTCCCGTTGAAAAACGTTACAGTCGATCAGTGTTATTTTATGTGGGGATTAAGTGGTTTGGGCTCCCCTATATAGGACCGCAAGAGGGATCTTTGGGGAGAGGAAGTGGATGATATGTTGCGGCTTCTTGACTTATTGAAAGGCCATCATCCTATTGTGGGGGGGTTGGGACGAGATGGTCTAGCTTAGTCACAAGTCTAGTTGCTTTTTGGTTTGATACTCCTATAGTCTGATATGGAGCACTCAATTAGGGTTGAAGGCCAAAACTTGCCGCTCATGGAGATATGGTGCAACCCCTAGAGTTGTGGCTTTTGTGTGGTTGGTCGGAAGGAAGTGGGTCCTCACCATTGATAATCTGCAAAAGCTAACTCTGGTTATCCCCAATTTCTTTTTGATGTGGATGAGAGATGCAAAATCAGTAGACCACCTTTTCCTTAACTGTGCCTCCGCCCGATTGGTTTGGAATTCAGCCCTTACCCTCTTTAATACAATGTGGATGCTGCCAAAATCCATAGAAGACTTCATCATGCCCTAGCATTGAGTTAATGGGAAGACTGTTAAAGCGCTTTGGCACTTAGCTCTTATGGTGGGTCTTTGGGTGATTTAGGGAGAGTGGAACAACCGGTGTTTCGACATCAAGTGTGCTTTATTTTCATTTAGCAGCTGAATTTACATAGAAAACATGTGTGCTTTATTTTCATTTACCATCAAGCATGTTTTCATCTACCAGCAAGCGTGCAGAATACCAAGATAAGATATATAGAACAAGAGAAGATAGAACAATAGAGATTTTCTGAATGCCAAAAACTCGATGCTTAACAGAGAAGAGCGCTTCCTTTTATAGCCGAAGGCTGGATTAACATAGAAAACAAGGGGCGCAAAACTTCTAGTATTAGAAAACCAAGGGCGCAGTACCGAAAACACACCAAAACCAGGGGCGGAAACCACTACCACTACAACAGTAAAACTACCTAGTAATAAAATCAAAAGCAAACCAAAACCAGGGGCAATAACCACTGGTATTACAACAATAAAACCACCTAGTAATAAAACCAAAAGCAAACCAAAACCAGAGGCGGAAACCACTGGTATTACAATAGAACTACATCAGTCCGGGTCAAAATCCGAACTTAGTGGGTTTCCATCTGAATCTTTGGGTGATCCAATTTCAATGGGGTGAAAAGTGTCCAGCCAAGCATGCGGTCCATGAAGTTCGTAGTAGTTCACCAGGATATCAGCAAGCCGCTCGCTTGGTACTGTTAAAGGGTAAACAAGTGCTCTTTCAAGAATCTCCACAGGAATAGTGGAGTGATCAACATTGTTGGCATGGAGGAGCTCGTGTATGAAAACTTACCATTCCATGTGATAGAACTGGTGATGCCTTGCCATATCAAAATTGTACCATCCTTGGACAACAGCTTGTACATCTGCAAAGGAGTGTCGGGCAAAGGGGCCTCTTTCAGATTCATCTGCTATGGTGGTAATGATCAATTGATTTATATGAAAACGGATTATCAGAAATTGTCGGTGGCTGGTAAGGCCTTCTCCAAGAATTTGATGCCATTGGTGGATGGAATAGAACCATCGCATCCATTTCAGCATATTGCACCGTGAATCTGCAAGCGGAAAACAGCCAAGCTCCATTTGGATGAGATAGGAAGAGAACCTAGGAGCATTGAAGAGGACGACCATTGTATGAGTGGTGAAAAGATACCAGAGGAGGCAGAGGAGTTCCTTGGTGCATGTGAAATAATTTTTGAAAGACAAAGGAGTGAGATATGGATAATCAGGATGTGGGATAAGCTCAAGAAGAGGAGGATTAATTTGTAGATGGATTTCAAGATATGCTCGGAGCTAGAAAGGGTTGCGGTGTGCATAATATAGCTCAGAAATGATTTCTTCTATTTGGGCTGGGAGGGTTGGAATTTTATCTATTGGTTAGATACAAAATGGTTGTTGGATTGGGATGCAGTATGGCCTATTGGTTGTTCCTGTGAGACTAAGAATACCGTCTTGAGGATGTCGAGATAGGAAATATGTAAGTGTGTTTGTCTTGCCTCTGATGTGTGAGACAGTGAAGGACCATTGTAAAAACCAATTCGCCCAACGAAGCAGTTGAGGCTAAGGCAACTGCTTTTGTTTGAATTTGAGCATGTTGGGGAAAGAAGACATCCATTTCAATGTGGAAGGTATGCCCAATGAGGTGGAAATGGAACTTGGTGATGGCTCTTTTGACTACAAGGATATCTTTGAATGTAGAGTGGTAACGCAACTCCGATCCTTTGAAGCTGTCGAATTTATATCCATAACCTTAAGCCTAATACCCTCAAGTCGAATCGCAGAACCTAGATTTCCCAAAACCCCAATCTTAAACCCTAGCTCTAAATCATCATAATTCACAAAACCCAAATTCCACATAACCCTACATCTAAACCATCTAAACGCTAATCCTAATTTCCCCGAAATTCCCTAATTTTGCAAAAACCCCAATTTTTCCAAAATCCCAAATCTCAAAACCCTAGTTCTTAAGCCCTTTAACAAACCAAGAGATTCCCTTTAGAATTAGATCAATTCCTATGCTAGATGGAAGTCATACCTTCAATAGGTCCTATCTAATCATGTTTATAAGATCTAACCGATGGGTTGTGATTTAGCCTTAAATCTGAGCATAGTTATTTAAGCTTGTGATTTATTAGCATTATTTTGTGCTTTAAATTGTTCTGGTTAATGGTCATCCGTCCTGCATCACTGTCCCTTATAGCTATAGGACAGCCAGTTAAATAGTTTATAAAATAATTTCCAAGTTTCATAAGTATGAGGCGATCACATAACACTCCACAAGTACATCTCCACTTCACCTACCTGACTCTGATTATATTGTAAACATCCTCATCAATCTTCCCATTCTTTTGAACAGTAGAGCCAAGGTAATGAAACACACGGCTTTGAGGAATCACTTCCTCCCAAACCTTTAACTAAAGCCTCACCTCTATAATTATTATTAATTGTAGAGTATGCTAAATTTGCAATCAAAATGCTCTGTCTTGGTTCTATTAATTTTTATGCCTCTGGATACTAGAGCCTTCATCTAAAACCTCCAATTTAGAATTTGCCCCCTCTTTAGTCTCATCAACAAAGCTACATCCTCCACAAAAAAGGGACCTTGTCCAGAACACGAGCAATTAATTCACCTATCACAAGTGCAACAAGGTGAGGGGGTTAATGCCAACCTTTGATGGAGATGCACACACAGACGCACGCGTACACGCACGCACACCTGTGGATAGCGTAACATTTTGTGCCCTCAGATTGTGTATCATCCCATTGCATGTGTATGATGATTTGTACTAGATCTCCTACGGGCTCCACCATTGATTGTCGACTGAGCAAGAAAATTTTCTTTGATTGGGCCATCTTTATTATTTATTATAACGAATGGACCCTTTCCCACTGAGTGGAGCCATTGCTGATTTTTGTTGTTTTGTGTTTCATTTGGGATAAGCTCGTCCAAACACACCGAGTTTTGGACCTTGTCCCATTCACTTTGGAAATACCCAATGAACTGTCTAAATCTCATCCATGTATGCAATTTTTGCAGAAATGACATGGAGGTATGATAATATTGTGCCTCAAGAGGCACTAGATACGTGATTGGCACACTACAGGTATTCAACATTGTTTTTATGGGGAAAATAGCAAAGTAATTCATGATCTTGTTACAATTGACCATTGGCAATTGGAGATACTTGCAAAAGAAACTAACATTTGAGATTCTTGTGAGAACTTTGAAGCTAGGAGCACCAAAAGTACCAAAAAAAAAAAAAAAAAAAAAAGACTATTGTTAAGCCCAATGTTTTAAATATCGACAATATCGGCTGATATATCCCATGATATATCTTGTATCCCACCTGTGCGATACAAAACGCACAAGTAGTGCCGAAATATCCCAAATGTTCGATCCGGTGAGCATTTTTGATTTCCAATCCCTTTTTGTTGAAATTATGTTAAATTAGTGTCAAAAGGTTAAAAATCCATTGGTTCTTCATGTTTTGCATGAATAAAAATAGTTGGAGCTTTGATTTCAATATCCATTGTTTTTCATGTTCTCCTTGTTTTTTTTTTTGAAAATTTCCTTCAACCAGCTATCAATTGAAACTAATTTCGAACTATTTAGGAATATTTGATGAAATGATCATCACATATACTCTAATTTTGAAACTTGAGTGTTGGTGATCCGATTTGGGGAAAATTAGGAAAATTTCGAAATTTCCCCAATTTCTCCCAAATTGCTTGCAATGTTGCACTCCAAACATGAAATCAAGCATGTATGAGGGATGGTCTACTGAGTTGTTAAGTCCTTGCCAATTTTCAAAAAAAAAAAAAAAAATCATTTGTAATTAAAAATTAATAAAATATTTATTTTTTAAAAAAATTTCCCTTCAACCAGTTGTCAATTGAGACTAATTTCAAAGTATTTAGAAGTGTTTGATGAAATGATCATCACATATACTCTAAATGTTATGCATTCAATTTGAATATAGTTGCATTAGTTCAATCAAACAGCGCATAGCTTAGGACACTATACGAAGGAAACTTATTATGTGCACTTCTTTTTTGAGATCTTACGATTTAAAAGTGTGTATTAAGGTTTTTTTTAACAATACATAAAGTTTCATTGAAAAATTCAACCATTATACTTATGTTTCCCCATGTTTCCCAAAAAGTACAATAAATTACCCGATACAAACGATATATCCCGTGCGATAATCGATACATATCTGTATCCCAAGGGTGAGATACGCAACGTGATGCCGATATTTCGAACACTTAAGTCTACAGTGGACTCATTATCATACCATTCAGAAGGGAAAATTTATCATACCTTTGCACCATACCTTGCTTTTAACTCCATATTCCCGCCAGTGTGATCATAATGATGATGGGTGTTGAGTATGTATGTTAGGTTTTGATTTTTCCGACTCAGTGCATCTATCACGGGTAGAGCTTCAGAAGGGTCTACAACTCCAACTGTACCCGTACCCACATCATGTAGAAGATATGCATAATTATCTTTGAGGCATGGTACCTGAATACAAGAGTGTTCAACAATAATGTTAGCAACGGAAGCATCTATAACTACAATGTGATCGGCTTAAAAAATTAGATGATAGAATGAGAGGTTTCCATGGCTTCACATAACCTAATTAGGATATATATATATATATATATATATATATATATATATATATATATATATATATATATATATATATATATATATATATATATTTGTTAAAGAAAAGACATTGAAAAGGGAAGAAGAATCGAATTGTATCATATCTTGATGTATGATGTATCACACATGAACAACCACAACTATCCATAAATACAAGCCGTGACAAGCTTAAAATCATTTTGCATTGGAAAATTAAAAGGACCTGTCTGCTCATGGAAAGGAATGAACTATTAGCAGATGGAATAAGAAATGCCGGTGATAAATAGGGAACTTTTATGCAAGTATTTCTTGTGGGTAAGGAAGGGCTGATGTCACAAGAAATTGAAGGGATAAATAGCATTATTAGCTGAAATCAGGAAATAGGGGGGAAGATGAATGAGATAAACCAAATTCCAAAAAGCATCCACTAAATATGATGATATGATTTCTTTCAAGGATCCCATTTCTCAGTAAGTAGAACTATTTTCCATGAAATTAACCTCTTTTAAGTTTAACTGATCTGTTCATTAGTGTCAGACTGTCAGCTTTATTAAAATCAAAGAGTAGAGACATGCAGGGGAATTGAGAGAGAGAGAGAGAGAGAGAGAGAGAGAGAGAGAGAGAGAGAGAGAGAGAGAATTAAGACCAGGAGGCTACTTACAAAGGAAAATGGGATTCCATAATTAAACCCCCATTTACCCACGCTTCTAGCTAAAACAACAGGCCCGGATTTCACATGTACTTTATATGGGTCTAAGGCACAGCTGCATAGGGGTATTGACAGGACATGCATATTTTTACTTATTTTTGGGTTTTGAAGGTATTGGTTATTTTTTTTCATACGTCTTCTATGATTTATAAATAATATGAACTGATTATGAATATAATTGCATCACATTCTGTCAGACAATGCATAGTTTAGGACCCTATACAAAGGAAACTTATTATGTGTACTTGTTTTATATGATCTTTTGAGTTTTAAGTATGTAATAATGTCTTTTTTAACATCCCCTGAAGTTTTATTGAAAAATTTGACAAATTTCCCAATGTTCTCCAAAAACAACAATACATTCTGCAATACATGCGATATTTCCCATGTGACACCGATGTTTCCATAACCCAAGTGTGATACATGCTTCGATACCGATACTTAAATCACTAGTCATATCTTGCATTGTGAACTATCAAATAAATGAATGGTCTATGACTAAGGAAGAACATAAACTACAATGCCAGCTCTGGAAGTAGGAGCTACTATAATCTGTGTACTAACTGGTTCTAATAAAGATGTCATCATTAATTAGAACAGGATCTTTAATGTACATCTGGCATAGGAGGTTGAGTCTTCTAACATGTTCTTTTCACAATACGTGAAGAGTGTTATCAAGCATGATTGACAAACATGCCCTAAGTAGAAATATTTGTGAAAGAGGATTACACACTTGGAGAAGATGGGATTTCAATTATGTTGTATGTTATGTTTTTATCCTACTTTCATTAAATCATTTCTAAAATGAAATATTTTTTGCTCCTACAACATCTACAGTGGTGTTGAAAGAGGAAACAATAAGAAAAGGTAAATTATTTTATTTTGTTCTTTACAAGAGATTAAATGATATATATTCTCTTCAAGTTAAATCATAGAGCTTTTCTTTTATGATTTCTTACTTAACTGGTCAAAACACCAAATCGATGCATGACTTATCTGGAACGTTTTTATGAATGGTTACGATCATGTTGACTTATATGTGCTGTGGAATGATGGTTAGAAATCAAAATATCTTTTTTCGTCGGTCTACGGAATCAAATGCCACTTTTCCAACATGATTCTCCGTTCAAGAAAGGTAGCAAGAACATAAATTATTAAAGGATCCTTGTATTTTTCTAAGGAAATTTCTTGAAAGACCAAAAAAGGAAAGATAAGAATCCTTCAAAACTATCGCAACATGGTACTTAGTGTATATTGATGGAAAAAAGGATGATTGATGAGTTTTTAATTTTTTTCCTGATTTATTTAAAATTTTCATATACTTTTAAAATATTTTAAGAAAATCATTAAAAAAAATCTTACAATTTACGATTAGATTCAACCCCCATTATGATTTTTGATACGATAATGCTTTTGACAACATTGTATGGGACTAGTATTATAACATATGAGTAATGCATAGCTAGATGAAAGACTCCATGGCCTTGTGATGTTAATTGTGTGAGGTTTGGGAATTTTTTGTGTAGTTTGAGGAAATTTATCCTTCTTCTATAAATGTTGTATACTTTAATAGGGGGCTTGGGAATTTTTTGGTTGATTTTTGGATTCATTCAAGGAGTTAGTGCAGATTTGGTGCTGAAGGAGAAGGCATACAAACAGGCACATGCATGACCTCATATATGTAGGTATATATATGTATATATGCAAGGAAATAAGTTGGGACTAGAGATATGTTATTTTTTATTGAATATTCAACCTTTTCTTCCAAAAATTGGATTCTTTGAGAAGAGTTATTCTTCTATCTTTTTTTCTAATGGTGTGATACCCTAGAAGGCTGTTGAAGTCTTTCAACAGTGTCCTTTCTTGCAAAACAGTCCAGTTTTTGCAACTACATCAAAGTTTTTCGAGATATTGGAATCTCGAATCCTGTACATGCAATCTGTGTCACCAACATTCCAAAGCAAATGACCCCTGGAGCTCAACGCTTCCAACATCGACAAGCAATGAGGATGGTTGAAAGACTCTTCAGCCCTAGGTCACTTTGCAATGGTTCCATGTGGTCAGCCAATGCGAAGATTGGTGACAAACTCCTCAGCCTTTCCAAACATTATGCACCAATTAGCCTTGACCTAGCAACATTGGAGATATAGAATGGTAATTTTTTTTTATCATGGCCTGCCATCCAAAGAATCTGATGACTTTGAGAAAGCCCAAATTGAACACTTAGGTTTAACTTTCCTAAGGGAGACAATGTAGGTAGGCATAGCCTAAGCAACCTCAAACAAGCTTGAGACATAGCTCAACACTTCCCATGTGGATGGACAATGAGAGGATGATTGATCACCCATCCACTTTGAGCAAATCAGATGAATGGTTTGGATCAACAAAACACGGCCCCACATGTACAGAAACCTGCACATCAGCAAACTGTAAATTTGCTCGCAGCAGGACCCTATAATTCCTCTTTAACTGGTAATGTAAGCAAAATGTAGACATAAATCCAGCAAGTAAGAAAAGTTGTAGTGAATCACATTATAAGCATTTTAGTAAATAGAACAAGACAGGATCCTTGGAAGTTTAGCTCTACTTATATATACATGTGTGTGTATTCTTGCACATGCGTGTATCATCCCTAGTATTAAAATGATGTCACAAACAAATGAACTTTACAATGCCGATTAACATACTTTGGTCATTCCCATCATGCATTTACATTTCTTCGTGAAAGTAGCAAGAATAAGCAGCTTAACGGGAGCAAGGATGGAGTCCCCAGCACTTCAAGAAAGGAAGAAACACGGAGGAAACATAGATCGCACTACAAGAGACTGGCTGTATACACTACTGGGTATTAGGGGATCTTTTTTAGCTTTTTTTCTTCCCTTTTTTTTTTGTTGAAAGGTAACAGTACCAGGGTATGAACCCTGGATCGCTCCCACACACTACAGTCTCCACCAGCTCATCTAACGAGCGGGAGGCATAGGGGAACTAATCCACGAATACAATAATGGAATCTTGATTAAACCCTTTCCCAGAAAGGTTATCAGTGCCGCATCACAATTTCCATCGGACAACATGACATCCAGACAACTACGGGAACAATGAAGTACTCCAAATGCTGCAAACCTTTACAGAATTCTCCACCAGAAATCCACCGAATGACATTTGAAGAATTCCCCTCAAGCACAAGCAGGCTAGATTAAAGTTTATAAAGTGATTCTGACTGCCTTAAGCAAAGACTACAGTCGCATCAGCCTGGTCCTATATTTCCCCAAAAGAAAAAAAAAAAAAAAAAAAACAATCAGCTTGGTCCTAAGAGTCCTACAATCCCCACTAGTCCAGGATTTCCCCTTTTCTTGTTGGCTGAATGATTTTAATACCAACAAGCCACTGAAACAATGACCACAAGACAAAGCACCACCATAGCAGCCACAGAAAGAACTTAAAAAACAAAAGAACAATGGGGACAGATCTGAAATGGGCCCCAAGCCCGACCAAAGCTATGCAACCATCAACCTTTACAGAGAACTCCCTCTTATTAAGACAGCTCACAGATTGAAAGGTCACTATGATTGCCTCCTCCTTTGCCTGATCCATCGACTCGATAATTGGCCGAATGGCAAATGTGAACAAAAGTCACACTTAAGGAGGCTTTCTCGTCTTTGACTTCTTCAGGCATGTGAGCTAGCCTCCACAGAAAACAGCCCTGGTTAACCCATTTGATGACATTCTTTGAATCTCCCTCAAAAATGATCGGTTGAGCTTATATCTAACTGCTAACTTCACTCTTTGGAAGATGACTGCCACTTTAGCCGTACTTGAGTCTCCCCACCCCAACGGCCCAAAAGTTCCAGAATTATCTTGCCGGTATTATTTCTAACCAGTTCCCAATCCTCAGTGGCACTGGACTCCCTATGGAACATCCATCAAACTTGAATGTGAGGTTTTCTGGGGAGTATCTCCATCTATCAAAGAACTACCCTTATAATGTAAGGGAGTTTTTGTACACAACATGTATAAAACACTATCTTACCCTAACACTTTGAAACAGGCATCACACCCAAATGTCATGCCTGAATTTCTACCCAAGTAAATTACATTAAAGGTCTAATAAAAATAATGGGAAATGAAGAAAATATACAGTTTAAATAAAGCTCACAATTTCAATTTGCAAAGTGGAGGACATGCTAGAAATGCTGCAAAAGAATTGAACAACTCCAAATGACTGACTTCCTCCAGTCAAGGTTTTAAAAGGCTTCATAAAGAATCTCCTAAAACCATATAACAAACTTTTCTGAAACCGATACTGCCTCATGTTTGGCCACGTACAAAGTTGGCCCCTCACCTGAAAAAGAAAATAAGGAAATAAGGTCAAATTCCGAACACCATTAAATAACGTAGAGATGTAGAATGAACAACCAGGAGCTTTTTTGAAACTGTAACCACCCAAAATATGCTAAAATGATATAAGAGCAGAACTTCAATACACAAAATGAATACGCTTATGTAGTTCACTAAATAGGGACGGATCAAGTTAGAACTAGAAACTTCGGTGCAAATATATCTCTCGCTACTTAAAGACGGTTTATAGGATTCTTGGAGGCATTTCAAAATGCTAATTTTCAAAAAAAAAAAAAAACAAAACAAAACAAAACAAAACAAAACAAAACAAAAAACAAAAAACAAAAAAAACATTTTGAAATTTGTGTTAACTTAAGATGCATCACGACTCAAGTGAGTATCGGAGGGACTGGGTGAAAGATGGAGAGATTAGGGATAGATGGAGAAACTATTTTCGAAAGAGGTTGAATGAAGATGAAGGAGCAAGGATAAAACTAGGAAGGATCTTGGGCCCTTGGGGGTCAGGGCATGAGTGTTCTCGCAGAATTCAGGATGGGTTAGTAAATGTAGCTCTAACAAGGATGTGGAAAGAATAGGTTGCAAGGTCTAGAAAATATACCAATAAAGTGCAGAAGATACTGAGCAAAATCAGAATTGTTTGCTTAAATAGTCTTTCGATAAAATTTTGCAGTCAAAGAAAATGTTAGATGAGTGAAGGAAAAGCACAGTAATACCAGTTCCAAAGAACGAAGGACACGCGGAGTTGAATGAACTCTAGGGGTCAAACTTATGTGTCACACTAAGAAGCTCTGGAAGAGGGCAATGGAATGAAGATTAAGACAAGAAAGAAGGGCATAAAGATTAAAAATAAAAATAAAAAACCAGCATGGCTTCATGCCCGAGAATGGCCTGTGGTGAGACTAGTGAGTTCCCTGTAATAGTAGGTCTCCATCAGGGTTGACAATAGCCCCTCAACTTTTTGCACTGGTAATAAATGAATTAAGCATTAGCATCAACGACTGTAATCAACCTATGTAGTAGACTATTAGCTAGTGCTTGATTGTAATCAAACTATGTAATAATCTATTACATTGTGCCATGGGAGTTGTATGCTCTCATTACCGGTCCCCAACCCAGATAAAGGAGGGGGGGTTGCATGAAGTTAGCAGCCGGCATCAAATTTATGCCATGACTTCCAACATGATTCCGAACAATATGACATTCCAAACTCATGCTAGGGTGTTATGAAGTTATGGCTCTTGATAGAGTGGAATGATGAGGCTTAGATGACGATGACAACGATAATGATGTCAACGATAGGTCCCTTGATGTATGTGGTTTACATGTGAAGTGGTGTTGGTCAACAGGAGTTTAGAGGGGCAACTGCTAAATTGGAGGTTTTAAGAAAGGCTCTTGACTGAGTTGAATCCAAAAGCTTAAAATTAACAAAACCAAGATGAAGTGTTGGTATGAACATTAAGTAAAAACAGTTATAGAGCAAAGCTTTAGTTAAAACTGATGGTTAAGATATCCCTCAAAGTGATATATTTCATTGCCTGCGCTCTCCTATTCAAAAGGATGGGGACATTGATGAGGATGTTTACAATAGAATTAGAGTGGGTGGATGACGTGGAGATGTGCCTCTAAGACTGTTATGAGAGAGCTGCATGCCCATGAAACTAAAGAGTTCTTGTTAGACAATAGAGTGTTGGGCAATTAATAACGTGCGGGGGAGTTCTGTGCTCCAATTGCTGGTCCTAAGCCCGATAAAGGAGGGTTGCATTAGGTTGCAGCCAGTGTGAAACTTTGGCCACAACTTTGATCATGAATCTTGATAGATTGACACTTCATGAAGAGCGAAGTGTTGCGCAATTAGAAAGCAGCATGAGCACAGATTTCAATGTCACAGAGATGAGATTGTTGAGATGGATGAGTGGAAAGACTAGGAAGGATAGAACTAAGAACGATGTCATCTAAAGCAATCTAGGAGTTGTTCCAAGAGGAGATAAAATGATGATTCAGTCATGTGCAACAAAGGCTGAAGAAAGCTCCTATAAAACGGGGTACGTTGATTAGGTTGAAGGGCTTGAAAAAGAGGAGAGGAAGGCCTATAAGCTTGGATCGAGGTCGTGAGAATGGACAATGACGATTTGTTCAGTTGGCGATGATAAGACGTTAGATTAAGACTGGCTAGTGAAACAGCATTTGTGAAGCTAATCCAACACTGCTTTGATGATTATGCTAAGATTTCAACCTACCAGTCCACCATTAGAGGATGCTGAGACACATTTGATATTCAACAGAGAATGGGAAAAATAGCATCAGCTAGTCCAGCCCAAAGACCTACCAAGCTTGGCCAATGTTTGGACTGGGCTTGGGCTGCACATTGGGCCCATTGGGCTGGGTTCTAAATTCAAGGCATGATATGTGGTAGATTGGGCTTGGCCACAAGTTTGACAGCTTTTCTATTTAGGTCTAGCCATGGATTTAAGTAGCAGTTTCAGTGAGTGACTCCCTGGAGGATTGAAACTAGTATGACTTGCCCCAACTCGGTCTACCTGAGTCCCATATCAGTGTGGCGACTCATTGTATCAATGTGGTGATTTGTTTCATTTAGGACCAAAACCGATACAACTTCAACAATACCAAGTCATATAGGACGATTTTTCAAACAATGGTCCAGCCCAAGCCATCCAAGAGCATTTATGTATGGGCTTCGCTTAGGCCTCAAATTTAGGGTCTGTATGTTGGCCCAGTGCCTGAATTTTACATTAAAAAACTAAATGAGCTAGGGGCAAAGGCCAGTCCCAGACTGTTGACAGCTTAAATATCAAACAATTTTACAAAATCATCATCATCATCTAAGCCTTATACCAACTGGATCAGCTACATGAATCCCAGTCCACCATTCCACCCGATCAAGGACCATATCCTTAGTTAAACCATAGGTAACCTTATCTTTTCTTACTACCTCCACCCACATCCTTTTGGGCCTTCCTCTTGCCTTTCAACTTGAACCAACTCAATCCTAACCAGAGCAATTTTTGATCCAGCCCATTAACAATATTAAAGAATTTTGTAAAATAAATTAAATAATATTAAAATTTGTAGGAAATGTCTATATTGTGGAAATGGAAAGTGCGACAGTGCAGAAACCTAATGTAGTTAGTCCCATTACACATATAGCCCAATGTGGCCCAATCTTTGACCACAAGAGTGTGGAATCAGTCCCCAAAAGATGTGGGCTAAGAATAATATGCATGTGGTGAATATGCTAATATGCATGTGGTGAATAAGTAAAAATTACTCAAAAGATACACCATATGACAGTTGTTCAACTGTCCACATAGCCTGTACATCATGCCCATAACTATTTTAGTAATCGGATATTTCTGGGAGTATTTTCTTACATTGTGTTTCATTAGTTTAGGGAAGTTCAGATTTTTATCTAGGGAGAGAAGTTTGCTAATTTCACAAACATGTAAAGTTGTCCACATCCACACGCAGGCACACATGCAAATATGAAACATGTGTGAGAACTAAGCTTTCACGAGGCTAGAAATAATGCTTAGATCTTCTCCCTTAAAAAAATCAGATAATTTCACTCTGCAGGTGGCCACGACATCCAAAGTAGATTAACGGTTAAAATGTTAATTTCTAGCCATTCATTTGTTTTGAAATGCTTTGGCTCACAGAAGGTGTGAAATTCACTTTCTTTACGCCAGAAAACCTAAGCTGTGCATCGCACCTGAGGGAAGCTCAAATCACAGTTACAAATGTCACCTTGTCACTCATGCACCCACATGTGAATGTGTATGGCTCCCACATGCATGTGGCATTTGCAAACCTCCCAGTGGGAGTATTTGAAATAAAATTGGAAGCTTGTGCTGAGTCCATAAGCATGGTGCACATGCTATGCTATGATTTTTTTTTTATTTTCTCGATAGGTATGCTGGGCTAAAACCTAAGACCTCAATGTTGAAACACACCCTGTCTACCGTTCAACTCCGGGCTCAAACTGTTGGAATGAATGGCCGTAATGGCTCACTCTCTTTCTCCCGTAACAGCTGGAACATTTTCTCCAGTAGAAACAGCTGTGAAAGCCAAAAAGGTTGTGTTTCCAACCTCTATAAAAACAGAGGCATCCATGAGAATCAGAAAATACAAAAACAGAGAAACACATAAGAGAAAAAGAAATTGATCTTCAACCATTTTTGTGCAAAAACGTTCTATTGGCGATCCATCGTCAAAAGTTTGTTCAAATCGCTCCTCCACAAACTTCATCGGTATTAGAGCGTACCACGATCGACGCTCCACTATTGCTCAACCTCATGCCCACAACAGCTGAGCATCCCATTGGCACAACTCCACTCTCATCCTTCTCGATCACAACCAATGACTTCATCGCATCCCCACACCACCAAACATCATCGCTAAACTTGTCAGGGCTAGAAACTTCACAAGTAAATTGGGGCTGCTCCACCAAACAAATCAAGGCCAAAACTAATGCAGGGGCATTTTCACACCGGGCTGGAGAAGGGGTTGCCTGTGGAATGCAGGGGCACACTTAGGGTGGGTGGCTCGTGTGAGGCAGGTGGCTCGTGTGAGGCGGTACCAATGTGATCTTATTATTATCGCAACTTGGCGATATCAAGACTGCAATCTTTTGTTTCTTTTCCAATTGTCAATGATTTGTTGGGAAATATCGTGTTGTCGATATTTTGAAATATCAGTGGATGTTTGGATGGAAGGTTAGAGGTTGGATGGATAGATGGGATCGATGAGATGGTTGGACTGATTTCCTGTAGCAGCACATGCTTTTAGGCCCACATCAAATAGAAACCTATTATGCATGTTTTCTTTTTCGAATCCTAAATATACAAATGTATATTTTAGCATTCCTGAGTTTCCACTGAAAAATTCCATTGTTTCCCTATATTTCCCCGCATTTTCAATTATCAGCGATATCAATATTGTTTCCGTATCCCCGGCTAGCAAAACTTGTAGCAATACCAAAACTTCGAACATTACTAACAATTTTTTTTTTTGCTATAACTAGTTAAGATTAAAATATAATTGTTTCTGCTACTTCCCTTATTAGAAAAAAAAATTTTGAGACAAAAGGCCACAAAGAAGACTCAAACCCAGGACCATGTGCTGAAAGGGCACGCTCTTTATCGGTTGAGCAAAGACAGCTTATTGCAAATAATTACGTTGCCAATTATATTTGAGCCTATTATAAAGAAAATCTAGTCCATTAATCATGACTTATTCCTAAATCGTGGGGAGCAAGAGACGATTCGCAATGCCCAGTTCATCTTCACCAGACACAATATTGGGCCGATTAGGGTATAAAGGCTTAATTCTTAATCGATTTGACATATGAGGCCCGGTTTATCAAGTCCAAGACTAAGGCCCAATCCTTCATCAACTCAACGTTTGAGGCTCAATTCATTAAGGTCGGGCATATTTGATTAAGTCCATTACGAGAGTGGACTACTGCATACTTCTTCAACATGAGAATATTCACTAAAAATCAGGTTAGCTCGTTCCATTTTTCCATTTCTTTAAATTACTAGAAATGGCATCAAGAGTCGTGAACTACTAAGTTGAGCAAGACTAAGCAACTCAACGGCACAAATTTCACAACACGGAAAAAAAGAATCAGACATATCCTTTTCCAAGACGAGATCAATTATGTCCTTCATTCATCGATCCCAATTGAGCCGCTAGCAAATGCAACAACTAAAGAAAGGCGCGCATATAAAAAATTCTTTGAAAAAAACAAGTTAGTCAAGTATACCATGTTGACTTTTATGGACTCGGACTTAGAAATCATTTATGAAGCCTCCAAGACAACTAAAGCAATGTTTAACGCAATCACTCGAGCATATGGGAACACATCTGATACATACATCCAGTTACTAGTGGAAAAGTTCATTTCGTTAAAATGAAGCAGTTAGATTCAATAGTCAAACACGTGCACAAAATGACTACCATTGCTAAAGAATTAGCGGCTCATAGAAATCCCAACCCAGATAGGATGTAAGCTTCCACAGTCTTACATGATCCTAAACCCTGGCCAGATGGAAATGTAGATATCTTTCTTTGGGTGGCCGTTTCACCCTCATTAAGGCAGCCCTCTCAAATCTGCGTCTATACTACATGTCTCTATTCAAATGCCCAACTTCGGTTTTGTCCAAGCTTGAAAGATTAAGACGTGATTTCCTTTGGCACGAAAAGGAAGAGAAAAAGAATTTCATCTTATTCGGTGGCCCCAGGTTTGCAAGCAATTCAAAAAAGGTGGAGCGGGGATTAAAGATCTCAAGATCACAAACAAGCCTCTTCTTGGGAAGTGGATTCGGAGACTTGGGACGGAGGATGATAGTCTTTGGAATAAGATCATCAAAGGAAAATACGATAGATCAATCGGCGGCTGGTGGACCAAAGACTCCTCCCTCTATAGGGCTTCCCCCTTGTGGAAAGGGATCCTATCCTTGAAAAAGGAAGTTCTCAAAGGTATTGGCTTTTATCTAGGTAAATGAGATAATATCCAGTTTTGGGAAAATGTTTGGGTGGGAGAAGCGTCTTTGAAAGAAGATTTCCCGAATATCTTCAGCCTCGCTCCCAATCCAGCCATCCATGTTGCAAGTTGCTGCTCTATCTTGGCCAGCAATATTGAGTGGAATGTTGCCTGCAGGAGAAACCTCTATGATTGGGAAATTGATGAATACGTGGGGCTCCTTGAACGTATTTACAGGGCTACGCTAGATATCCAATCTCAAGACAGATTAATATGAAAGCTTGACAAGTCTAGCATGTTCGCTGTTAAATCTCTTTACTCCTTGTTGGACCACGACCTGGTTCCAAATGATGACCACCCGCCCTTTATATTTGGAATTACTCGGTTCCTCCTAAATACGCTTCCTTTGGTTGGTTGGTTGAGATCAAGAAAATCCTAACGGTGGATAACTTGAGAAAAAGGGGGATGTCCATAGTTAACGTTTGCCTCTATTGTATGAAGAATAAAGAATCTGTCGATCATCTTCTCCTCTCTTGCCCTCTTATCTCTCGGATTTGGGCTGAATACCTCCTCCGCTTCAATATTCAGTGCTGCTTTCCTGGCTCAGTGCCTCATCTTATAAAAGCCTAACATGGGGTTAGATTGGGCAACCACAAGACGCGCTTGTAGAGAATGGCAATCGTTGTTATCTGGTAGTCAGTTTGGGAAGAAAGAAACGGCAGATGTTTCAAGGATATCTCAAACTCGAAAATGAATATTTCTAGTAAGGCTAAACGGTTATAGATAGAATGGGTTGTGTATGCAGTGGGTCTTACGGATTGTGATTTTCTTTTTCTTGGAGTCTAGCTGAGATTGCCTTCTCGGCGATCTCTCCTCTCCTCTCTTTTTTTTGTATCCCTTTCTTTATATATATATATATATATATATATATATATATATATATATATCATGGCTTTTCAAAAAAAAAAAATGGCCTTCTAGACTCATGGGAACCTGTACTAGTAGCTATTAATATATCAGGCATGATAGTCACCATGCAGAAGCTACCCATGATGTTGGTTGTAGAAGCACAATGAAGAGAGTAGAAGGAAACATCGTCCTATCAAGTGAATCTCTCTCAAGCTAATATTATTGGAAACAGTGTCACTCATCAAATAGTTTCACATGTAAATGCCATTGGTAAAAAACCACATGTGCCTGACCCTCCCAAAACAGACTTCAAACCAAATAACAACAAAAACAAAGGGTATTTTAATAAAAAGAAGAAAGGGAAGTGTTACAATTGTGGAAAACTGGGGCACCATATGACAGAACATCATTCTAAAAATAATGGTCCACGAGACCTGATATGTATTATCTCAGAATCCCTACTTGCTAACTACGATTCAAATGTCTAGGGGATAGACCCAGCCTCAGAAGTTAATTATTTCCACATTTACAAGGGGTAGCTAGTGAGGTAGATTTGGGGGGTAAGGACGCTTCTCTTTCCAAGGGGTACAAGTGTGTTGGGTTCCTCCATGCAGAAGGGACTTGAATGATATAGAGTTTGAAGAAATTATGGGTCTCCTCCAGTTGTTGTCTTCCGCAAAGCCGGAGATTTCAGTGTCAGATTCGATGAGATGGCTTTGTGACAAATTTGTTAAATCTTGTTATAGGCTGTTAGTTAGGGGAAGTGTGGGTGACGATATCAACTCCTCAACATTTGTATGGGGTTATGGGGCTCCCCCCAAAGGTAGTGGCATTTGCTTGGCTAGTTAGGAGGAAGAAGGTTCTAACTGTGGATAATCTCCAAAAACGCATGATGATACTTCCAAGTGCTTGCTTGTTATGCTATCAAGCCGAGGAGTCCATGGATCATCTCTCCGTTCATAGTTCGTATGCGATAACTGTATGGCTTTTCTTTATTTGGGATCGATTGGGTGATGTCGCTCTCAATTGATTGCTTAAATCTAATGTGTTCTTTATTTGGGATCACTTGGGTGATGCCATTCTCAATTGATCGTTTATATCTAATGTGGCATGGAGGGGGAATAGGCGAAGTTGGGAAAAAGGTTTGGCATTTAAGTCTATTAGCAGGAATTTGGTCCATATGGAAGGAAAGAAATGAGAGATTTTCAGGAATCGTCAACGAAATGTTTTGGAGGTGATTCGTCGGGCTAAATCTTTTGTAATGGAATGGGCTTTGTCATGAAAAGTTTTAGCTCAATTTCCAAATTGTTGGATTGAGCTCTAATGTTTTTCCTATTTTGGGGTGTGTTTGCATTCTTTTTGGCTTCAAACTCTCGTGTAATAAAATTATCAATTTTTTTTAAAAAAAAAAACGGCAATCGTAAAGTGTATATAGGAAACAATATATATAGCAATATTGCAAGCATCGAAAATGTAAGAATCCTAGTGTCAGGTGAAATAAATCCACTCCTAACTGATGTCCCGTATACTCCGACTCCTGACTTGATAAAAAGGGTTATGAAGTCCATTTTAGATCACAGAAGTTATGTGGGAAAATGCGGGAAAATTTTGTTTTGGGTAACCAAGGTTGATGGGTTGCATCGTTTAAATAAAGCTTATGGGATTTTATTTTAGACAACTTACGAGAATAGTTTGCTTCTTCTTCTACTTGTATTGATGATCATGTTGATTATAATTGTTTTAGTGCAAAATGTTAGTTGTTACTAAATCGTTTATTTAACATATGCAACTAGGACTTTTTTTATTTGGTGATAATGTGACTGGACATATAAACAAGGATAAAATGAAACATATGTCTAACTGTGGATTAACACCTAAATTAAACATAGACTTAATAACTTCTTAACCTTGTTTATCAAGAAAAATGCCTATGAAGCCCTTTGGAAAAGCTATGAGGTCTACAGAATTACTAAGTATTATACACTCGGAATATGTAGACATATGAATGTAAAAACACAAAGGAATGACATACTTCATAAATTTCACAGATGACTTGTCAAGATATGGCCATATATATTTAATTCATAAGAAATCAAATGCACTAGATATATTCAAAGAGTATAAAACAAATGGGGAAAAAACAATCAAGAATAAACATTCAAATACTAAGAACAGATAGAGGTGGAGAATATAATTCTGAGATTTTTAAAGAATATTGTAGAAGTAATGGCATAATACATCAATATACCATGTCTCACACACCACAACAAAATGGCATAACTAAGTGTAGAAACAAAACCCTATTAGACATGGTTAAGAGCATGTTAAGTCATTCAAACTTAGGTACCCATTTTGGGGAGAAGATTTAGATAGGAAGTTCGTGGAGGAGCAATTTGAACAACTATTTGGTGACAGATTGCCAGTAGAACATTTTCACATAGAAACGGGTGAAGATCAATTTCTTTTTCTCTCTTATGTGTTTCTCTGTTTTTGTATTTTCTAATTCTCATGGATGCCCTTTGCTTTTATGGAGGTTGGCAACAACAATTTTTGGCTTTCACAACCATTTCTATTGGAGAAAATGTTACACGAGTAGAGGGAGGGTTTCAAGCTATTATGGGAGAGAGGGAGCCATTGAAGCTACAATGGCCATACATTCAACATCTCTCACTTGGCCATTATGGCTGACATATTTCTGCCACTAATCAGTGGTTCAATTCATCCATTAATTTACCCAAACGATATAAAATATTTGTGATGTACCAAAAACATTCTGATTCAGTAGCCCTTGTCCATTTACCCTACAGTATGAGGATTTTTTTCACTCATCCGTGGTTTTTACCACTTCATTTGGTTTACCCAACGATATGAGGATCTTTTCTCCATCATCCACGGTTGTAATGTTTCTGCTCATCATTATCTATATCTCATACCCATAGTAAACACGTTTTCTGAAGTCTTCATTAAGAACCACTTTTGTTAGTGCATCTGATATCATTTCTTTAGATGATAAAAAGTTTACGGTTATCTTATCCTTTTACAGGACATCATATATGTAGAAATCTTGCATTTCAATGTATTTTGCCTTTGAGTTAATAACCCAATTCTTTATGCTAGTTACTGTGGCCTAATTGTCACAATAAATGTGTACAAATTGTTCAAGGATTTCATTTATCTTTAAATTAGTAATAAATCATTTTCTCCAAATAGCTTCAATAGTTACCAAGCTACAGGCAATGTATTATGCCTCCATTGTGAATCTAGCTACAAAACCTTATTTCTTACTACAACAAGATAACTCCACCTTCAAAGGTGAAGACGTATCTTGTAGTGAATTTTCTATCATCTATATCTCCAGCAAAGTCAGCATCAACATATCCTTTAACTGACAAGTCGTCATCTTGATAATATAGTTTATAATTTTTAATTCCCCGAATAGATCTCATAATGCACTTGAGCATTATCCAATATGCAATCACTGGATTGCTTTGATATCTACTAACCAGTCCTGCTAAAAACCTTTAAGTTAAGCCTAGTACATAACATTGCATACATTATACTTCCTATAGCTTGTGCATAGGATTTTTCTTTCATTTCGTATCCTTCTTTATCATTATAGCAACCACGTTTTTAGACAATTTTGTCCCTTCATATACAGGAGAGTCTATTGGTTTACAGTTATTCATTTTAAACTTATTTAAAACCTTTTCAAGATATGATTCTTGATATAAGCTTAGTTTCTTATTTTTTCTATCTCTAGTTATTTGCACTCCTAAAACATAGGAGACTTATCCCATATCTTTCATTTTAAACTGTGTTTTGAGTCATTCTTTTATTCCAATTATTTTACTTACATCATTACTTATTAATAGAATATCATTTGCATACAATGATACTATAACAAAGCAACTTCTACTATCAAATAAAAATACATAATGGTCATAAGAAATTGAAACAAAGCCATATTTTGTGATAATATTATGAAAGGTTATAACCCATTGTCCAGAGGATTGCTTAAGACCGTATAGGGATTTCTTTAATCGATATACTTTATCTCCATATCCTTCTATTATATATCCTTTGAGTTGTGACATATAAATATTTTCTTTTAGTTCTCCATTTAAAAAATGTTGTTTTAACATCTATTTGATGTAGTTCTACATTTAGATGTCAACTATAGCCATTAAAAGTCTAATAAATTTGAATCTCGCTATAGGGGAATATGTTTCATCATAGTCTATTAATTCTTGTTGGGTGTAACCTTTGGCTACCAGTCTAGCCTTATATTTGTCTATTGTTCCATCTGGTTTTAATTTCTTTAAAACCCACTTGCAATCTTGCATCCTATAGCCTTTTTATCATTTGGCTATTTTACTAATTCCCACACTTTATTTTTAATAATTGATTATATTTCTTCATCTATTGCCTTTTGTCATTCAATCGCATTTTCGGTTTTGAGTACTTCTTTGTAGTTTTTAAGATCAGGTTCTAATGTTTCTTCATTGATTAAGGCACAATAGTCCTTCATATAGGATAATGGATTCTTTTCTCTTAATATTCGAGTTAACGTGTCTTCCTTAGGTTGAGGCAATACTAATATTTCCTCCTGGGTAACATTTTCTTTATCTTTAGGAATTTCAAATAATCCTACCATTTTATTTTGAATTTTTGGGTCTAAATCTTCTTCGATAAAGTAGGCATCTCTACTTTCTATCAGTCCTATAGATCCCTTTTGATGGTGTATTATAAACCTTTAGCCTTCAACTTGGCTTAAATACACTCTAAAAGTGCATTTAATAACTTTAGGGTTCAATTTAGTTTTATTTTGGTTTGGAATTCTTATATGTACGTTAGATCCCCATATTCTTAGACTTCATAGTTCTAGTTTGCTACAAATTCATAATTCATATGTTGTTACTTTTATTGATTTGGATGGAACACTATTTAGGATATAGATTACAATGTCTAAAACTTCTCCCCATATATGGGTACCTAAGTTTGAATGGCAGAACATGCTTCTAACCAGGTCTACTAGGGTTCTTTTTCTACACCCAGTTATGTCATTTTGTTGTGGTGTATGACGCATGGTATATTGATGTATTATCCAATTACTTTACTAATATTCTCTAAAAATCTTAGAATTATATTCTCCTCCTCGATATATTCTTAGTATGTTAATGTTTCTTCCTGATTGTTTTTTCCACCACTATTTTATATTCTTTGAATATATCTAGTGTATTTGATTTCTTATAAATTAAATAAGCATGGCCATATCTTAAGAAATCATCTATGAAAGTTATGCCATATCTTGAGAAATCATCGGTGAAAGTTATGAAGTACGTCATTCATTTATGTGTTTTTACATTCATACATCCACATATATCAAAGTGTATTATACTTAACAATTTTATAAACTTCGTAGCCTTTCCAAAGGGCTTCTTAGGCATGGTATATTGATGTATTATTCAATTACTTTACTAATATTCTCTAAAAATCTTAGAATTATATTCTCCACCTCGATATATTCTTAGGATGTTAATGTTTCTTCCTGATTGTTTTTTCCACCACTATTTTATATTCTTTGAATATATCTAGTGTATTTGATTTCTTATAAATTAAATAAGCATGGCCATATCTTAAGAAATCAGCTATGAAAGTTATGCCATATCTTGAGAAATCATTGGTGAAAGTTATGAAGTACGTCATTCATTTATGTGTTTTTACATTCATACGTCCACATATATCAAAGTGTATTATACTTAACAATTTTATAAACTTCGTAGCCTTTCCAAAGGGCCTCTTAGGCATTTTTCCTGATAAATAGGGTTTACAAGTTTTAAAGTCTACGTTTAAATAATGTATTAATCCACAGTCAGACATACGTTTGACATATGTTTCACTTTATCCAGTTTGTATGTCCTAGTCACATATGCCAAATAAACGATTTAGTAACATCTAGCATTTTTTTCACTCAAACAATTATAATCAACAAAATTATCGATATAAGTAAAAGAATAAGCAGAATTATTACCAGAAGTTTCATGTAAACAATACAACCCATCAATCTTGCTTCCCCAAAATAAAATTTTCCCATGTTTTCTCACAGATACTTCCCTGATCTAAAATGGACTTTATAACCCTTTTCATCAAGTCGAGGCACTAAGATCATATATCATCGCATGGTTGGAGCACACGGGACATCAATTAAGAGTAAATTCATTCCACTTGACACTAGGATTCTTACGTTTTCGATGTTTGAGGCATGGTATATGTATTTTTTCCAATATACACTTTATAATCGCCAATTTTTATCTCCTTCATTTCAATAAAATACTCTCTTGACTTTGAAACATGGCTGGATGAGGCTAAATCTATCCACCAAGCATCTAAATCACAGTCAACAAGAAGGGATTCCAAGACAACACATCAGGTCTCTTGGACCATTATTTTTAGAATCATTATTATTTTTAGAACAACATCTACTATTAGTGTCCCGGTTTTCCACAATTGTAATACTTGCATTTCTCCTTTTTATTAAAAATTCTCTAGTTTTTGTTGTTATTTATTTTAAGTTTTTTGGACAAGGCCAAGCACACTTGGTTTTTCACCAGTGGCATTTACATGTGAAATTGTTGGATGGGTGGCAAAGTCTCTAATAATACTAACTTGAGAGAGATTCACTTGATAGGACAATGTTCTCTTTTTCTCTCTTCTTTGTACTTCTATAGCCAACATCACCGGCATCTCCTGCATGGTGACTATCATGCTTGATATATTGATAGCTACCAGTGTTGGTTTCCATGAGTCTGGAATGTTTTGTAAGACTATCGAAACTTGCATCCTATCTACAATGGGATTTCCAAGAGCTGTTAATTCTTTAACAATGATGGTCATCTTGTGCACGTGTTCGTTTACTGAATCCGACTCCTTTATTTTAGTGGAATTCAAGTTTCCCACTAGCAATTGGATGTATGTATCAGATGTGTTCTCATATGCTTTGGTGATTACATCAAACATCATTTTGACTATCTTGGAGGCTTCATAAATGATTTCCAAGTCTGGGTCCATAAAAGTCAACATACTATACCTAGCTAGTTTATCATCTTCAAAGAATTTATCATATATATGCCTTTTTCCAATCGTTGCATTTGCTAGTGGCTTAACTGGCACCGATGAATCAAGGACATAATTGACCTTTTCTTGGAAAATGATATGTTTGATTTTTCTTTTCCTTGTTATAAAATTTGTGTCATTGAGTCTCTCAATCTTGCTCAACTCATTAGTTCATGGCTCTTGATGTCATTTCCAATAATTTGAAGAGGATGAAAAATGGAACAAGCTTATGCAATTTTCAGCAAATATTGTGTTAAAGTATGCAGCAGTCCAATCTCACAATGGGCTTGATCAGATGGATCTAGCCTTAACGAACTAAGCCTCGAATGTCGAGTCAGTGAAGGATTAAGCCTTTAGTCCTCGACTTAATGAACCAGGTCTCATATGTTGAGTCGATGAAGAATTTGGCCTTTATACCACAATGAGCCTGATATTATGGGCCTGATCGAGATGAACTGGGCTCTGCGAATCTACTCCCACTCTCTATGATCGAGGAACAAGTCATGATAACAGCCAAGATTTTCTTCAAAATAGACTCAAATATAACTGGCAGTATACTTATTTACAAGTAGTTGTCTTTGTAATTGGCAAAAAGTGTGACCTTTCAGCACACAGTCCTGAGTTTATATCTTCCTTGTGCCCTTCTATCTTTTTTTAAATGGAAGCAACAAAAACAATTATATTTTAATCTAACTAGTTAAACTCTTCTTGTGTTTAAAAAAAAAGAGGGGGAGGGGGGGGGGGGGGGGGAGAGAGAAATCTGAGAGAGGATTACAGGTTGATCATGTGTGAGATTTGAGGTTTTTGCCCCGATTCGATTGGAAGGGGCGGTGAGGGTTTCTGCCTCTTTCCTTTGAAGTTTCCAGCACCGATAAGTTTAGCAACAACTTTTGGTGTTGTCGGAATGTGATGAAGTCGTCAGTGGTGATCGAGAAGGGTAAGAGTGAAGTTGTGCCAACAGGATGCCCGACTGTTGTGAGCATGAAGTCAGGCGGTAGCGGAGCATCGATCATGCTACGCTTTGATGCCAATGAAGTGTGTGGAGGAGCAATTTGAATAGCCGTTTTGGCGACGGATCGCCAGTAGAATGTTTTTGCACAAAAATGGGTGAAGATCGATTTCTTCTTCTCACCACTATGCTATTAACTACGCATTGAATGAAAAAATGTAGTAATCTTATTCTTCTTCTTTATGGTGGCAGAATTGGAGCACAAATAGCTTCTGTGGTGACAGATATTGTAGGGGAATTTATCTATGTTCTTTATTTCCTGCATATGAATCTACGTACTTGTGTGTGATTTCTTTTAGGTCACAAACTGGTACAAAAGCTATCAATTTTCTGTAAACTAGTAGTCTTTCCACCCTAATTTTGCATTACCTAACCGCATAAGTTCATGAAATTCATATGCTCAATACCTAATAACATCATAAACCAGAAGAATTCCTCAGCAAAACACATAATTCACATTTCTACCAGTTTTGACGTTTTGCAATCAGAAATTCCCTATCATTAATAAGCAGAAGAATTCCTCAGAAAAAACACAGAATTCACATTTCTACCAGTTTTGACGTTTTGCAATCAGAAATTCCCTATCATTAATAAGCAGAAGAATTCCTCAGAAAAAACACAGAATTCACATTTCTACAATTTCAACGTTATGCGATCATGAATTCCCTAAAAACGCCAAAAATGAGAATACAATTCACGTAGAATTCCATCAGAACCGAAAAAAATCCACATCTAACAGTAGAATATAGCGCAGAATTTTCCAAGAAAGAAATAGGAAAAATCAAATGAAGGTTTTCTCCTGGAGATGAGAAATGCAGAAACCTGAAACGGGAGCGCTAGGAAAGCAGAATCAAAGAAAAAATCAAAGCGGGGATGAGAGAGATAGAGATACAAACCCTAGAACTAGGGAAGGATGCCATGGCGGATGAAGCTCTTGAGAACATGGCGGAGGAAATGCTGCTCCCTCACAGAGTAGGTGTATTTTGCACTGAGTTCATTTTGCGTCTGTCGCGACTCAGGATCCATCGTATGCTGCTGCGCCCGATGGGGCCCACGTGATAAGATAATCCGATGCTTCCAACCGTCCGTATCGTCCTTTTTATCTTAAATGGAAGCGGACTGGCTAGTGTACCTCACACCAGCTATATAGCTGCTGTATTAACGTAAGCAAGTTTTGTGGGTCTGATCATAAGGTATGAGTCATATCCAAACCATCCATACATCTTGCGAGCTCATCTTAATGCTTGAGACAAAAAATAAGACAGATCTAACTATCAAGTGGACCACACCGCAAAAACTAGTGAGAGATTGAACATCTACCATTGAAACCCACGGGAGTTTTGGATCAATATGTAAAAATATTTTCCTCTTCGTTCTAAGTATTTTTGACCTTATGAATAGATTGGATGTAAAATAAATATTAAGATGGGCCTTAAAAATTGTTTAACGGCAAAAATCATTACCTCTACATTTATTTATGGTGTGATCTAGATGAATATGTTTTATTTTTTTGGACAATACTTTAAAATGATGTATAAAAATAAACGAAGGATGTAGATATAATAAATACATCACTGTAGGGCCATGTTACTTTGATCTTCTTTGAGCACAACCCGGAGCTTCGAGGAGCGTCAGTGCTCATGGTACACCAGCCAATCCGCATCCGAAGCTGATTGGCCGGTGTGCTCGTACCAGTTATATAGCTGCCTTATTGATGCCAACAAGTTTTGGGGTATGATTACGAGGTATGTGATATAGCCAAACTATACATCCATTTTGGTGAGATCATCTTAAGGCTTGGTATGAAAAATAAGATAGATCTAACCATCAAGTGGACCGCACTGAAAAAAGCAGATGGGGATTGATGGTCTATCATTGAAATCTTTTATGGGGTCACGTAAGGTTTGGATTAATATGAAAAAGAAATTTCTTCTTCATCCAGGTGTTTGTGAGCTTATGAGCAGGTTGGATAAAAATAAACATTATGGTAGGCCCTATAAATTTTTTAACATTGAAAATTGTTATCTCCTCTACAACTTGTGGTGTTGTCCAAACGATCTTTGGATATGCTTCAATTTTTTAATAATACTCTAAAATGATCTCTAAAAATAGATGAATAATATAGATATAATAAATACATCACAGTTGGAGCCATGTAACTTTGATCTCCTTTGAGGCGTTTGTATAACTAGGCGCTCGAGGAGCGTCGGTTCTCGTCTTGGCACGACACTACTTACAGCAGCTATATAGCTAGTGTGTGTTACACCAGCCAATCCGCTTTCGCTTCCAACCGTGCGTTTGTAAATGGGGACACGGATTAGCTACTGACGGGTTGAGTAGGGATACTCTCTGTTAAAGTGAAGTCACTTTGGGCCCACTATGATGCATGTGTTGTATCGGCACCATCCCTCCCACTGTATAAATCTTTTTTGGGTATGAGCCAAAGATTAAGGCAGATAGAAATATGTAGTGGAACCCACCGTAGAAAACAGCTGAGAGAGTAATGCTCACCTTTGAAGCCTTCCTAACATCCACACTGATATTTATTTGAGATCCAACCTGTTCATGAGTTAACAAAGAAATTAAATAAAGGAAAAAACAAATATTAGCTTAATCTAAATCTTATGTGGCCCTTAGAAGTTTTTAATGGTAGGCGTCACTCTTTCCACTATTTCTGTGGTGGGGTCCACTCAAGATTTGGCTCATTCCCTAAAATTATCTCTCCAAATGGATGGAGGTATGAATACAAAACATATGTTATTATGATGCAATCACATAACTTGATGATGTCACTTCAGTGGCGAGTATAACTACTCAACCTGTCAATAGCTAATCGGCATCCCTTAAATGGAGGCGCAGCTTTGGTGGATCTGAGGATCCACCGAGATGGGTGGGATCCCTGACTATGGGGCCACCGTGATGTCTGTGCATTGTATCCAGGATGTCCATCTGTTTTAAAAACTAATTTTAGAGCATGATCCCAAAAATGAGCAGATCAAAATCTCATGTGGACTATAATGCAGGAAACAGTGGTAATAGACCGTTAAAAACCTTCTGTGGACCACAAAAGTTTTGGATCAAGACATATTTGTGTGATCTCTTCATCCAAGTATTTATGACCTTATCAACGGGTTAGATGGAAAATAAGCATTCCAAATAAAACAAGTTGTCAAAATAGATAGACATACATCACAAGGGCCCACGGTTAGGGATCCAATCTGCACCGTCCATCCATTTGGAGAGATTATTTCAAGGTATGAGCCAAAGAATGAGTAAGATCCAGAGCTTGAGTGGACCCCACCATAGAAAACAGTGGGGAGAGTGGCACCCACCATTAAAACCTTCAAGGGCCACAGAAGTTTTCGATCAATCCGATATTTGTGTTTTAGTATTATGCATACTAACAAATTACATCTAGTGAGGAATGCTCGCCTGCATACCTTCTTACGTGATCACCCATGCATACCTTTGCACACGTGTTATGGGCACATAATCCGACGGTCCACGCGATGTGGCTCCCCTTTAAAACTCTATGAGCCCATATTTCAGCATGATCGAAAACTCTAGTGGATCATAGCAACGAAAAATGCAAATCAAGAGAGGAAAATATTTCCTTTTTCCATTGCTCACATGAGAAGATGTGCAGGTGAGCATTCCTCTACACCTATTAGTCCTGAATATCATAAATATATCACCAGAATCCCCATAATTCTCCACTTTATCACTTTACTAAAAAAAAACAATTTTAAAAAATAAAAATAAATAAAAAATAATTAGCATGCATAAGGAAACTTCACCAATCGAAAAACACTTTAATAATTTTGTCATTAAAAAATTTAAGATTTTTAATATAAATAAACCTTACTTATGCAAGAACAATCAAATAACATCTATTTTTTAAAACTTACTTTTTTATACTTCATAGTGTTTTTTTTTGGACGAAAATGTTTATTGACCTTTTTCCCCATACCTTCTGCTTTCACCACTGTTATGGGAAATCTGAGCTCACAATACAACGCTACTCCGAGGGCAAGTCTGAGCCAAGTCGTGACCCTCCCGACCTGTTTCAAGACACGACCCATCCGAGCAGCCGACTTGGTTGAGGTCGGACTCTGGATTAAAATCCGATCGGATGATCGTCTATGCTATAGTCGCTCTGCTCTTGCCTACATTCCGATCCGAACGACGTTCCGAGCCGAGCATACAGTCCGAACAGAGCGAATGTTCCAAGCCGAATGCATGTTCAGATGCGCATATCCCACTCGCTGAACGTGGAAACTTCCATAACCAAACGTGGCCGATAACCTCGCTCACAAATACGCATAATCCGCCAGATACGCTACATGATTGATAGATTGCGGGGGGTATCTCCACGATCCGGAAATCTCCCTGATCTTGCTGAGATTATCGAATCTGGACCACTCGACAGCCAAGTATAAATACTACATCACGCAATATCTACAGGTACGCAAAATCAAGCTCTCCTCTACTATCTACTCAGACCCCGATTCCCTTGTCCTGACTTAGGCATCGGAGGGTCTCCCGGCTTAGTCAGGGTCACCTTTACCTGCTTTTCTGGTGCAAGTTCCAGGGATCATACGTGGTGGTCGACGTGGAGGGAGGGCTGACCGGATTTTGGCATCAACATTTTTTGGCGCCGTCTGTGGGAAGAGGAAACTGGAAGTCAGGTTCTCATTTCCCCTAAGCAATTGCGAGGAAGAAGAAAGCTACAACAGTGCAGTCGCAACTGATGAGCAAACTCGGTCGTCATCACCGCTTCATGCCGAGTCCGCTCCAGGGCCTTCTCAGCATTCGCGTAATCAGTCGAACAAGTACCGCGCCATGCAAAATGAGATCTAGGCCCTGCGTGACGAGATAAACCAGATGAAACAACAGCGGGAGCCAGAACTACGCCTGACTCAAGAGCAACCCGTTCTCGAGCCGGTAGGGCTGTTTGTGGAAACTCGCTCCGTGTCAAGAAGTGTGAGGCCCGAAGTTCCCCAACGTTTAAGGGTACCGCAGTCGGTTCAAAATCTTCCTACGGCACGTGGCGAGGCATCCACACGGAATAAGCCTGTTCGGGCTCCGACAACCGTCCACTCAGCCACATCCGCCCTGCCACCCACGGAACTCCGTCATCAGTTGGAACGGAGGAGAGAAGGGAGAATATCGGAGGCTGAACATACCCCAGAGGTCGTCGCTGAAAATAAGGATCCCTAGGAAGCGCGCTTTGCGGAACTGAAGGATAAGTTCCTGATATTGGAGAAAAAGTAAGAACAATCGACAGTTTTGACCACGATCCAGGCGATGACGGAAGAGACCGAGTCTCCCTTCAACTCGGCCATCATGACTGAAGTGATGCCGCAGAGGTTTCAGATGCCTCCCGTCATCCAGTATTCGGGATATGGGGACACATCCGAACACTTGGAGTCCTACAAATCATGGATGCAAATCCAAACTGCAACGGATGCGATGATGTGTAGAGGGTTCTCTATCACCCTCATTGGATCCGCTCGGATTTGGTATCGTCAGCTAAAACCAAATTCCGTAGGCTCATTCGCGGAACTGAGTCGACTATTCCTCACGCAATTCATAAGCGGTAAGAGAAGTCGGAAGCCCAACACCCACCTGCTCACCATTAAGCAGACCCCGAAGGAGTCGTTGAAGGATTACATCGTTCGCTTCAACGAAGAAGCATTGCATGTCGAGGACTACGATGATAAGATGGCCCTCGCCGCTGTTCTGAGCGGACTGAAAGAAGGAAAGTTTGCCTTCTCCATCGAAAAAAATTCACCGAAAACGCTAGCGGACTTCATGGCGAAAGCTCAGAAGTACACTAACGTAGAGGAGTTCACCAACGCCTGAAATGGCACACAAGCGTCTGACTCAACGAACAAGGGGAAGAGACCCCGGAACGAAGACTCTCAGCCGACTAGCAAAGGGAAGGATGACCGCGCTTCTCTCGATCGTCGTCCGACCCGTAGGCCGGAAGGGAAATTTCGTTCCTACACTCCACTCAATACATTCGCCGAGCAAATCCTGTAGACATCCGAGGAGAAAGGTTACTCAATTGGCCAGTTTGCATGAGGGCTGATCCAGAACACAGGGACAAGCAGAAATTCTGCCGCTTCCACTAGGACCATGGTCACAACATGGACGACTGTGTGGACCTGAAGGATGAGATTGAGTCCCTCATTCGCAAAGGACATCTACGTCGTTATACCAAAAAAGAGAAATCCGCTCGGAGAGAAGAACGGCTGCAAGAGTAGTCGAATAACTCCTCAGAGGAGCCCGCCGAAATTTGCACCATCTTCGGGGGCTCAGCTGGGGAAGGGGATTCGAACAGGGCACAGAAAGCCCATTCCCGGAGCACCGAGTCGGAACACCACATTCACCTGACGGAACGTCCAAGCAAGGAACTCTGTGTCGCTCCGTGCAGCCTGACCTTCACAGAAGATGATGCACGGGGGATCCAGCATCCGCACGACGACGCGCTAGTGGTCACTATGACCATAGCCAATCATTGGTAAAATGGATCCAGCATCGCGGTTCAAGAATCTTTACATCGATCCCTATATCGGAACGAGGCGCAACTTAGGGGCTATCCTTGACATAAAATGGAAACAACCTTTCTCTACATGGTTTTCCTTGCTAATGATGCGTTCTATGGCATTGGTACCTATGATCATAGAGATGAGCCTAATCTCTATTGTGGTTGAGTTCAGGGGCAGGTATGAGTTGGTGACAAGATATCTAAGTCTCTACTGGCTACTCTACCGACTATATGTCCTTAACATTTACCAAGGGCAAAGCAATGACTTTTGGTTGTATGTGGTCGGGCCAACACGGAAGAATAGTTATGTAATGGGTCTGATCCGGATATACAAACCTTCTGCCCCGCGATGACAAAAAAGTTGTTGTATCAGTCCTCAATCCTGGTCGATGCCGATCTTCTACTTGATTAGAGCATTGGATTCATTGGTAACTACTAGGATTAAGAAGTCGATTCAAACCGCGAATACTTCGTTGATAATTGTATTTCCTTTATTCCGCGTTCTCGAATGCAATAAGCCCTTGGGGAAGGCGATTCTAAGGGCCGTGCTAGTACATTCTAAGTTCAAAATGAGGGATTTACAAATGTTCCCTGAGAGTGAATGGTTCCTTCCTATGGGTAACAACAGAAGTCTATAGGTCATAAGGGGATCTATCGAAGGAATAAGGTTCTACTTCAACCAAATCTAACCTACAATTCCTTAGCATATACAGGCTTTACACTACTTAAGGTAACTAGTTGGCTAGTCTGTAACTTAGTAACTATAATCCAAAGCCTAAGATTATACGCTAAATGGTTCCATACCATTACTAATACAGGGAATTGCTCTATCGCTTAGGGTCAAGATTATCTAAATAGAATTGGATTTCCTATATCGTTAGATCCTTCAAATCTAGGAGTGCTAACACTAGGTCCAAAACGTCAAGGGCCTATGTGGCCAGTAGCATTAAGTTGTATTAAATGGAACTGCATTCCTAATCCCATATTAGGATAGGGAGTGGCATGCTTGGTAGGAGGGTGGGGTGGGATAAAAACTAATTTTGTAGGCTTAATCCAGGGATTTACAATATGGTAGTGGCAACCATAGGATACTCCCAACCTAGGGACAATACCTCACAGCGAACGAAACGACATGCATTCCATCTAACCAAATTTGGCTTTATTAAGCCCAAACCACAAAACAAACATTCACATAACAAGCTAAAAAATGCCATACATTTCATTAAATCAAAATTATCACAATACAAGGGATGTCTCCTTACAAGTATCATGATAAGAAGTACATGAGAACTAAGACAATTAAAGCTACAACAGCAACATAAGTAAAACACTAGCCTTATCAGGCTTACACACAAAAAGCAGGAAATAACTAACTACAACCCGCGATATCTAGATCTAGATCACTAGTCCGAGTCGGGTGATGGAGGAGGAGCACCCTTATCCTGCAAGCAGCACCGAATCGCCTTCAAGGTGCGAGTCACCTTGCCGAATTTCATCTTCATAACGGCCTTGGTATCCTCGACTTCAGCTCGAAGTTCCTAAACTTTTCTTCGCAAGGTGACCTGGCTCTCCTCAATTCGGGTAATGCGATCATCGCCAGTAGCCTGAACAAAAGAGGAGGGCTCTCATCTGTATCCTGAGCCTCCTCTTCTACCTCTTCCTGGACTTCTTCCTCAACTTCTGCTCCAGGTTCTCCCTCACTTGGATCCTCTTCATCATCAAAGTCGTCCTCGCTATCCTCCTCAAGCTGAGTCTCACGGTATTGAGACCCGATCTTCATCTTGACCATAATAGACTCATCAATGCTGTGAATTGAAACTGACAATTCCGGCCCAAGTCTGTAAGCAAACTCAAGCGCGATCTTGCATATAAGTCGGCCAAAAGGAAGCGACTCAGACGTTCTTCTTGATTTCGCTATGAGGATAATCTGTCACAAGATGAAAGTGGCTATACGCACATTCTCTCCCTGGGCCACCAGATACAAGAAATCAACCATAAGGCGTGTACACTCAATGCGATTTGTCGACCTGGGATACACGTTGAACGTGCAGATGTGGTGCAGCAGGCGCAAATCATCAGACATATGAGACGCGTTGAGGCTATTATTAGGCTACCATGGAACCAGTTTACCGCACAGGAACCTGATACGGCGATCTCGCTCTCGCCTACTCCTTAAATTCTTCGCACTAGGATGAACATCACCAAGAGGCACGTTCAGAAGTCGCGCAATCAACCGAACATCGATCGTAGCCATCTGATCCCTACCGAAAGGAATCTTGAACTGCAACGGCTCCAATGTAGGATTCTGGATATGAGCGTAGAAGGTACGAACGGTGCTCACATTAGCACGAGCACGAGCTTCAAAAAGTGGACCCCAATGCGCAGCTTCAATGCGCTCGAATAACAGGAATTCGCCGAAGAGTCGTCCTTCCACGTCCGCCTCAAACAACACCTTACAGTCAGTGTATTTGCCGTGAGGCATCTCTGCTAAAATCACTCGCCCAAGTTGAGTATGGGGATCCAAATCCCCCTTTGTATGGAACTCTCGAGCTGCGCTTGGACTTGCGGCGGTGCTTGAGTTAGCGGCGCCACCCCGCGGTCTTTTTGATTGAGCAAGGCGACTAGGCCCAGCCTCATCCGCTATGGTCTTTCTCTTTCCCATCAAAGAGAGGATGGAGGAGAGAGAAAAAAGACCCAAAATGGCTTTAACAAAAGCCATGGAAAATAGGGGGGATGCGAAGAAATGGCTGTCCAAACTGGAAAAGGGAGATCTAGGCGTTATAGAGGGATGCCTCAAGCTCCCTTAGGATGTATTTTCAGAGAGAAAAGAGAATGAAAAAGGGAAATGGAGCACCTCACGATTTCAGCTCGATTTGGGAGTTTTAAGAGCTCCAAACGACGAGATCTGCAAGAGGGAGGGCTGCAAATCACTTTGGAGTGATGGAGTGTGGTCATTTTCAGCAGGAAATGGATTTAAGACCGATTTGGAGCCACGGTTTGGAGATGGGCAGCAAGAAAACTTGAAATGGGGCTAGGGAAGGGGACTTTTGTGAAGGAAGTATCCCCTTTTGGAGTTTTTTATGGACGAACACTACATTGGGGGGGGGGGGGGGGTGAATTTCAGATCAAGTGGGCCATGTTGGACGGTGATGGCATCGCCGACCACCTCTCTAGTTGGTCGGTGGGACCACATGGGTCTGGTCCCCCATGGTCCAGGGACCCCAAAAAACTATGGGCCCCACCTTGGTTCATTGTATATTGCCCTATGGAGGCCCTAAAATGCATTCGGAGCTTTCCGGGGCCAGTATGCAATCTCGAATATAATTTCCTATCATGTAGCATATGATTTTGGGGTAGAAGGAGCTAATACATCCATCTAACCCATTAGTTGCTAAAGAACGCAAACTTAGAATGACTTAATGGCCAGTTTTCATGAAATTTTACTATTTACCGTAAAATTTTGTCGAAGTATGATTTTGTATCATTTTCACACTAGGATCAATGCCTAATATGAAAAAGATAAAAAAAGAATTGAAGAATGGAGTGGTGAGAGGAAGAATTCTGAAGAATTTAGGTGAAACGGAGTTTTTAAGCCCTAGCGATTGAATATAGGGGTTGTGGTTGTCCCACAGCCCAAGGATTCACATTTACGGGTTTAGAATCGTTCAAAGAATGTCTCAACCCACTCACCTACAACCTAGGAGCTACTCAGGTCGCTTCATGCGACCCTAGATGCATTACGGACTCGATCACGCGATCGATTCGAATAGTCTTCGCCTATTAGCGAATCTGCGATCCTACAAGTGTTTCTAGACCCTTCTCGCACCTGCACCCACCTAAGTCAAAGGAAGCGACAGCGTACGTCGCGTGACCATGTAACATCCCGAAAATCGGGGGGTCGAGCAAAAACCCAACTCCCGAGTTCCAAAATGTTATTTATGCAACATAGATATGTATGATCGAATGTTGTCTGTGATAATGTATTAAACATGAGTGAGATTAAGCCAGAACAGCATATCATACTCCAGAGACAGTTAAATTCGCAAGCGGAAGACTGTGATAGTATGTATAACATATATAAACTGTTGTGTGTCTCTTGAGTGTGAACATATTACCAGGTTAAACATATACATGTATACCTCAAAATATAATGAAAGTATATACATGAGTGCTCTGAAAATATAAAATGACAAGTGTCAAGACATCCAATCAACCTCCCTGTAATCCCGTCAATCACAACACGCACATAGGAGGAATCCTCCTCATCATCATCAAATTCAGCTTCGCCTCACAGGCCGCGCCATCATCTGCAATCACAAAAAGGTCTGGTGGGTGTCCAGGAACACCGTCCCGTAACGTGGGAGTGAGTAGCTAACTCAGTGGAATAATAGAGCAAGGATTAACATGTTCTCAAATCAATCACGCGATAATAGTAAAGAAATAAATTAAACAATCCTAATACTGTTGTTAATGCAATTATGACCTGACGTGATGTATGCCCTCACCGATGATCTCCCTCATACGGCAACATCTTACGACCGCGGCATGCCACACTCCCTAGAGTGCTCCACATCTTCCAGGCACATGCAATGCTATGGTGATATGATTTTCGAGTTGTTATTAGTCCATTCAAACAGCAGGATTGGGAAACTAAGGTACTTCCCTTATGTCAATCCCAACACAGATCCTGTCTAGGGTCGTCACTCCTAGTAATCTCATACGATGTATATTTCGTAGGTCGCTGCAAGGGCTGTCAGGGCTGTTGCACGCACTCGTTGCTCCGCTCCCCCATCACCTTATCAATACAGGCCTACTGTACTCTACTGCTACTGAAGGGTCGTCGCCTCCCGTAGACTCAGAATACGCTCGCGGTCACTACAAAGGACTCGTCGCCTGATCAGTGTAGGCCGACAACTAGAATATAGTGTCCCATACCACCATAATCTGCTCACGAGACTAAGTGCTCACTGGTCACTACGGGGAGGTTTATGGCCCCAGCGTAGGCCGACAGCTCGACCACGGTGTCCCATACCACCATGCCCGGCTCATGAGTCTTTATGGATCAAGGTACCATGGTTAATAGGGTTTACAATGGTAAGTTCAGTACCCTAGGTTCAAGCAGTTATGACTCATACAAGGTGAACATACATCGGCCAGTTGGGTTACTTGACGGGCTCGACTAGCGCGATCGCATCTCAAGTCGAACGACATGAAGTGCGTAAAACACTTAGCGTGGCCTAACCACTGCCGTCAACTCCAAACACGACTCGCGTTCATCGACGCGTCGTTCTTGGCGAAGATAAGCTAACCACGAATTCGCTCGGTTACCGACTGCCTGGACTAGGCATAGTCCCAAACAATCATAGAATCACATCAGCAGTTGTGTAAGGGTAATGGAAATGAAATACAACCATGAGAGCATGTTAACACATGTTATTACATACAACTTAAGCGAATCATCGTACACATGTCTTTCACACATATAATGAAATTAAGCATGTCGCCAACATATAGGAAATCCTCTCCATCAACATATTAATTGAGAATTCAATCTCAAAGTAACTCATAAGGAAATCATCAAGCACATGTTATAACATACAGCTTAAGCGAATCGTCAAGCACATGCATTTCATTCATATCATGAAATCATGCATATGGCTAACATGTAGGAAACCATTCACACCAGCATATTAATTGAGAAATCAATCTCAAACTAATTCATAACACCATTTAATTCAATACATACTAATACAAGCATTTATACAAACACATACACTACACACTTAAGTCTGCATATAGTATGTCGACCCGAAGTGCGCATTTAGGCGAATCTCTTCGCCAAACTAATTATGCACGTATTCCTAACATCCTAATGCGACAACATATCATGTCAATCACATCAGCAAAATATGAATGAAATCTATACTTCCTACAAATGACTAAAATGCCCTAAATCTCATATTCTTCGTTAGTTTACGAAACAGGAAACGGAGAGCATGTTGTACATGTCAAACGGCGTTGCCGTCAAGAATCTACTATTAAATGACATTGAAAGCTTTGGAAACAGTCAATCAAAGCATCTAATATCCGCACCTTTTTCCTTTTTGGGGTGTGAGTTCGAACGGAGCGTATACGCTTCGTCTACAGCAATAAGAGAACCTAATTCACGAGTTACGTCAGCTAACAAGCTATGAATCCTAGTAAACCTCAAATCAGTAACTTTCTAGGGTTATTTCATACCTAAAAAAGCGGAGGAATCACCGGGAAAGCGATAGAGATGCGTTGCTTAAGCACGTGCAACACGTAGCACAAGTGTCAGGAAGAACTCTCCCACCTTCTCTCACAAACTCTCACCTTTTCTCTCTCCCAATATAGGGATTTTTATAAATTCGGATGGGAGAGAGGAGTGAGGGTTTCAACCCCTTTTATAAGCCCAAAATTGCCCGAAATAGGCTCCGGAACAATGTTTACTTGGTGCATATCCAAATCGGGGCTGTTTCGGTCCAAAAGATGCTTTCCGGTGGTCCCCTGACCGAATGTGATCGGACTTAAGCTCATGCATACTGGATCTAGCATACATCAAGTTTTCAGTCCGGCAGGGTTCGCAGATCGCACGTGGCGGGCCAGTTTCAGTTCAACGGTCACCGCACGTAGATCAGGGCTGAAAGTCTCATGATATAAAATAGAAATTTCTCCTGATCCGAGGGTGTAATCTGAATGAATTCTGACGGTCAGAACGCTTAATACTGACGTGTCAAGTCGTGTGCCAGATTTGAATTTGAAATTCCAACTATGTCCCTATTCGCACTCTCTTCGGTCCGGGCTCAATGAAATAGTCTGTGATTATCGGTTTGACTTGATTTTCGAAATGATTGTCAAGTCCAGCTGGGCGGTTCTAACGGTCTAAGATAGGAAGTAACGGACTTTCGACGCGCGGTCTAAATCCAATACAAGAATTCAAAGTGGTCCAGAGAACAAACCCGCTTAGAGTTTGATCCGAGGTTATAGAGTATTATGGAGTCATACGTTCTACTCGATTTGGGTCTTGTAGAACGTATTTAAAGTGATCAGGGACTGTTTCCCAGCTATTCCAGCGTTGCGCTAGCTAACTTACGCTAAATTTCCATAGGAATTAATCCTAAGTGGTTTCTTTGGCTATGAAATTGGGTTCTGAGCGATTTTTCAGGTGTTTTAGTTGATCCATTGCCTAAGGACGTCAAATCCCAGATTGGCCAAAATCCGAGGTGTTACAGACCATAACCCAGGCCCGGTTTAATCCAGATCATGCTCTGATACCATCTGTAACATTCCGAAAATCAGGGGTCGAGTAAAAACTCCACTCCCGAGTTCTAGAACATCACTTATGCAACATAAATGTGTATGATTGAATGTTGTCAGTGTTAATGTATTAAACATGAGTGAGATTAAGCCAAAACAGCATATCATACTCCAGAGACAGTTAAATTTACAAGCGAAAGACTGTGATAGTATGTATAACATATATAAACTGTTGTATGTCTCCAGAGTGTGAACATGTTACCAAGTTATATACATACATGTATACTCCAAAAGTAAATAAAAAGAATATACATGAGTGCTTTAAAAATATAAAATGACAAGTGTCATGACATCTAATTAACCTCCCTATAATCCCGTTAATCAGAACACACATAAAGGAGGGATCCTCCTCAACATCATCAAGTTCAGCTCCACCTCGCAGGCCGCGCCATCATCTGCAATCACAATAGGGACTGGTGGGTGTCCGAAAACACCATCCCGTAACGTGAGAGTGAGTAGCTAACTCAATAGAATAATAGAGCAAGGATTAACATGTTCTCAAATCAATCATGCGATAATAGTAAAACAGTAAATCAAACAATCCTAATACTGTTGTTAATGCAGTATGACATGACGTGATGTATGCCCTTACCGACGATCTCCCTCATACGGCACCATCTTACTACCGCGGCATGCAATCGTCCCTCAAGTGCTCCACATCTTCCAAGCACATGCAATGTAATGGTGATATGATTTCTGAGTTGTTATTAGTTCATTCAAACAGCAAGATTGAGAAACTAAGGTACTTCCCTTCTATCAATCCCAACACAGATCCTGTCTAGGGTCGTCACTCCTAGTAATCTCATACGATGTATATTTTGTAGGTCGCTGCAAGGGCTGCCAGGGCTGTTGCACGCACTCGTTGCACCGCTCCCCCATCACCTTATCAATACAGGCCTACTGTACTCTCACCGCTACGGAAGGGTCGTCGCCTCCCGTAGACTCAGAATACGCTCGCGGTCACTACAAAGGACTCGTCGCCTGATCAGTGTAGGCCGACAGCAAGAATATAGTGTCCCATACTACCATAATCTGCTCAAGAGATATAGGTGCTCACTGGTCACTGCGAGGAGGTTTGTGGCCCCAGAGTAGGCCGACAGCTCAACCACGGTGTCCCATACCACCATGTCCGGCTCATGAGTCTTTATGGATCAAGGTACCATGGTTGACAGGGTTTACAATGGTAAGTTCAGTACCCTAGGTTCGAGCAGTTATGACTCATACAGGGTGAACATACAAAGGCCAGTCGGATTACTTGACGGGCTCGAATAGCACGAGCGCATCTCAAGTTGAACGACATGAAGTGCGTAAAACATCTCGCGTGGCCTAACCACTGCCGTCAACTCCAAAACACATCTCAAGTTGACGCGTCGTTCGTGGCAAAGATAGGCCAACCACAAACTTGCTCGGTTGCCGACTGGCTGGACTAGGTATAGTCCCAAACAATTATGAATCCACATCAGCATTCATGTAAGAGTAATGGAAATGAAATACAACCATATGAGCATGTTAACACATGTTATAACATACAACTTAAGTAAATCATCAAGCACATGCATTTCATACATATAATGAAATCATGCATATAACTAACATGTAGGAAATCATTTACATCAACATATAAATTGAGAAATCAATCTCAAACTAATTCATAACAACATTTAATTCAATACATACTAATATAAGCATTTATACAAACACTTACACTACACACTTAAGTCTACATATAGTATGTCGACTCAAAGTGCGCATTTTGGCGAATCTCTTCGCCAAACTAATTATGCATGTATTCCTAGTATTTTAATGCGACAAGAAGCCATGTTAATCACATCAGCAAATTATGGATGAAAACAGTATTTCCTACAAATGACTAAAATGCCCTAAATCTCATATTCTTCATCTGCTTACGAAACAGGAAACGGACAGCATGTTGTACATGTCAAATGGCGTTGCCGTCGATAATCTACTATTAAACGACATTGAAAGCGTTGGAAACAGTCAATCAAAGCGTCTAAAATCCGCACCTTATCTCCTAGAAGCGTTTCGTTTCGAACGGAGCATATACACTTCGTCTACGGCGACTAGACAACCTGATTTACAAGATCTGTCAGCTAACATGCTATGGAACGAAAGGAACACTAAATCAGCAACTTATTAGGGTATTTTCTTACCTAAAAATACGGAGGAATCACCGGCAAAGTGATCGGAGCGTGTTGCTAAAGCACGTGCAACGGGTGGCACGACAGCAGGAAAATTCTCTCCTACTCTCTCTCACAAACTCTCACCTTTTCTCTCTCCCAATCTAAGATTTTTCTCAAATTCGGATGGGAGAGAGGAATGAGGGTTTCTACCCCTTTTATAAGCCCAAACATGCCCGAAATAGGCTCGGAAACAATGTTTACTTAGGGTATATCCAAATCGGGGCTGTTTCGGTCCAAAAGAGCATTTCTAGAGGTCCCCTGGCCAAATGCGGTCGGACTTAAGCTCATGCATACAGGATCTAGCACACATCAAGTTTTCAGTCCGGCAGGGTTCGCAGATCTCACGTGGCGGTCCAGTTTCAGTTCAGCGGTCACCGCACGTAGATCAGGTCTGCAAATCTCATGATATGAAATAGAAATTTTTCCTGAACCGAGGGTATAATTTGGCTGAATTCTGACGGTCAAAACACTTAATACTGACAAGTCAAGTTGTGTGCCAGATTTGAATTTCAAATTCCAAATCTAGCCCTATTCTCACTCTCTTCGGTCCAGGCTTAACGAAATAGCCTGTGAATGTCGGTTGGACTTGATTTTCAAAATGATTGTCAAGTCCAGCCAGGCGGTTCTAACGGTCTAAGATAGTAGGTATCGGACTTTCGACGCACAGTCTAGATCCAATACAAAGTTTCAACGAGGTCCAGAGAACAAACCTGCTTAGAGTTTGATCCGAGGTTTTAAAGTATTATAGAGTCATTGGTTTTACTCGATTTGGGTCTTGTAGAACGTATTTAAAGTGATCAGGGAGTATTTTCCAGCTACTTTAGCGTTGCGCTAGCTAACTTATGCTTAGTTTCTAAAGGAATTAATCCTAAGTGATTTCTTTGGCTATGGAATTGGGTTCTGAGCGATTTTCCAGGTGTTTTAGTTGACCCATTGCCTAAGGACGTCTAATCCCAGGTTGGCCAAAATTCGGGGTGTTACAGATAAATACCTTCCTTTCTTCAAACAGCTGAAGGGCCACAAGAGGGCGGAATGGACGCCGGAGTGCGAGCAAGCCTTCCAGCAGTTGAAATAGTACTTGGGATCGCCGCCTCTCTTGTCCAAGCCGGAAGAAGGAGAGCCCTTGTTCCTCTAACTTACCGTTTCAACTTCAGCCGTCAGCTCAGCTTTGATCTGAGAAGTCGAAACCAAGCAGTATCCCGTTTACTATGTAAGCAAAGCCATGGTACCAGCAGAAACGAGGTACCAGTCCTTGGAGAAATTGGCGCTCTGCCTTGTCGTCTCGGCCAGAAGACTACGGCCGTACTTTCAGGCCCACTCCATTATCATGCTATCGGACTCCCCTCTAAGGCAGATCCTCCAGAGACCCGAAGTGTCAGGCCGGATGACCAAATGGGCTGTAGAGCTCGGAGAGTTTGACATTTAGTTCCGGCCCAGGACGATACTCAAGGGACAAGCCGTAGCCGACTTCATCGCCGAGTTTACAACTTCGGAAGAAGAGCATGCCAGGAAGGAAGTCGAGATGACACCGCCCGCCCCGCTGAGCAATCAAGAGTCTGCATCAGATCCGGGGTGGGTCCTTTATGTTGATGGATCCTCCAACGTTAAAGGAGCAGGAGCCGGTGTCGTCCTGGTTGCGTCTGATTCAACGGCGATCCAATACGCCATCAGGCTTGGGTTTAAAGCTTCAAACAATGAGGCCGAGTATGAAGCGCTGCTGGCTGGGCTCAGGCTGGCAGCGAGCCTGAGTGTTCAAACCCTGCAAGTCCCCAGCAACTCACAGTTGGTGGTGAACCATATCTCCTCGGAGTACGAAGCTAAGGAAGTCAGAATGATCGCCTACCTCGAAGAGACGAGGAAGTTGATCGAGAAATTCTGGAGCTGCACCGTCCGGCAGGTCCCCAGAGCCGAGAACTCATGGGCCGACGCCTTAGCAAGGCTCGCCTCGGCCTCCGAGTGTAAGATCCCACGTTTTGTATCGGTCGAGTTCGTTGAGCACCCAAGCATCGGCCAGTCAGAGGAGGTCAACACCGTCCAGTCCATCCCCAGTTGGATGGACCCCATTTTCAATTATGTATCAACCGGCGAAACCCCCTCGGATAAGCTTGAGGCGAGGCGACTTAGGATCCGAGTGGCACGTTACGCCATATTGGACGGAGTGTTATACAAGAAGGGGCATTCTCAGCCTTACCTTAGATGCCTCCGACCAGATGAATCCGATTATGTGATTCGAGAAATTTATGAGGAAATCTGCGGAAACCATTCTGGCAGTCGCGCCTTAGCCATGAAGATACTTTGTCAAGGGTATTTCTGGCCAACCGTTAAGTAAGACTCCAAGGATTTTATTCGGAAGTGTGACAAGTATCATCGTTTTGCTGCTGTGCCGAGGCAACCGGCAGAAGAAATGACCCCCATGAGTGGGCCATAGCCATTCACTCAATGGGGGATCGACATCATCGGTCCCTTGCCCACTGGGAAGGGATAGGTCAAGTTTTCTATAGTCGCGATCGACTACTTCACCAAGTGGGCCAAGGCCGAGTCAGTCGCAAAGATCATTGAGCAGAAAGTGATCGATTTCGTGTGGAAAAATATCATCTACCGGTTCGAGATTCCGAGAACCATCGTCTCTGATAACGGCCGCCAATTCGATAATGACAAGTTCCGTAGCATGTGTCGAGGGCTTGACATCGTAAACGCTTACTCATCGCCTCGGCACCCGCAATCGAATGGACAAGTAGAGGAGGTCAACAAGATTATCAAACACCATCTCAAGACAAGGCTGGAAAAAGTAAAAGGAAATTGGGTCGAAGAGCTCCCCTTCGTCCTCTGGGCCTATAGGACTACATCTCAGACTTCGACGGGCGAAACTCCATTTTCATTATCCTACGGCTCGGAGGCAATGGTGCCGGTGGAAGTCGGACTCCCTACGGCGCAGGTTAGGGGTTTTGAAGAAAGTCAAAACTTCGAGCAAATAGCGACTAATCTAGATTTACTTGAGGAACTCCGAGAAGTTTCTAAGCTCCGAACAGCGGCTCGGCACCAGCAGGTAGCGCGCTTCTATAATTCCAAAGTTATATTGGAATTGTAGAAGCGACTAATCTGGGTTTCGAAGAAAGTCAAAACTCCGAGCAGATAGCGACTAATCTGGATTTACTCGAGGAACTCCGAGAAGTTTTTAAGCTCTGAACAACGGCTCGGCACCAGCAGGTAGCGCGCTTCTACAATTCCAAAGTTAGTCGCTTCCGACCAGGAGACTTGGTCCTCCGACAGGTTTTCCAGAACACGGTCGAGCCAGGGGTAAGAGCGCTCGGACCCAACTGGGAAGGTCCATACCACCTGAAAAACCTCGAAGGCTGTCAGATTTGCCAAACCGGGCTCGTACCACCTGAAAAACCTTGAAGGCTGTCATCTCCCTCATCCCTGGAACGTCGAGCACTTGAAGATCTACTACCCGTGAGGAAATAGCCTTTAAGGCTCATGATGCAATGTATACCTCCAAGCGACTGGCCTTTAAGGCTCCTAATAAAAGATCGATTCTACCTTTGAATGCTTGTTCGATTGCTTTATCCGCACAAGTACGAGATAAATGGTCCGATCCCTTAAGGAATCGGAACCCAACCTTACGAGAGATCGACGAGGCATCCCTCCAAGGGAAAAAGCCTAATAGATGGTCCGATCCTCTAAGGATCGGAACCTAACCCTACGAAAGATCGACAAGGCATCCCTTCAAGGGAAAAAAGCCTAATAACGATCCGACTCCCCAATTAAGTGTTCAGCTCGACATACAACAAAACAAAGGTGACGAGCCGAGCGTCCAAAAAGATCGGACCTAGCTAAAACTTGGGCCGAGGAGGCTCGGACAACCAACTCTAAAAACCAACTAAACGACAGCGAACTAAGCTCATCAGCTCAACATCTCAAGCAAATTAACAATGTGACAAGAATATTTTTCATTAAATCTCCTCAGAGGGGCAAAAGTACATAGGTACATTGATAGCTAAAAAAAAGAAAAAAAGAAAAAAAAAAGAGAAGTCTTCAGGCAGGAGGAGGAGCTTGGGCATCAGGAACCTGGGCGTCGGGAGCTGGTTCCGAGCAGACGATGTCAGCCGAGGTATCTTTGGAGTCGTCGGGCAAGAGAGAATATAGATCTAAGTCCGGGTACAAACCCAGAACCGCCTCGAGGCATGCGTCGAAGCCGTGATTGTAGAACGTTGCGACCTCAGCATCCCTCTCTTTAGAAGTCTTGAAGCTTTCGACTGCAGCAGCAACCGCTGCGGCCAAAGAGGCCTCGTCCTTCACCCTCTGGGCCTCCACAGCTTGGTTCACGGCTCGTGTCCGCTCCTCAGTCGCATCAGCCTTGGCACTATTTAGAGCTTTCCTAAGCCGAACCGTCTCCACAGCCAAGGAGTCCGCGTGGGCCCTGACACGGATCAGCTCAGTAGTCGCTGTGTCACCGCTCTTCTTAAAATCATCTACCTTATCCTGCAGATGTAACTCCCTGGCCTCCAAGTCCATAACAGCCCCCTACAGTCACTTGACCCTGGCCCTCTCGCCCATAATCTGTTGGCAGAGGCCAGTCTCCTCAGACCTCAAGGCCGCCACTTTGGCCCGGAGAGCCTCTAACTCCGCTTCCTTCCCCTTGTACTCTCGCACTCTCTACCGAATGGAGAGCAGCACCGGGATGGCCTGAAAAGAAAACAAAGATCAGTATCTACGGAATGTGTATAACAACATCAAAGAAAGGTCTTCTCGGAGACATACCATGTAGCATACGGAGGCAAAGTCGTTCAGGAAGCCTCCCTCCGATCGCTCAAGGGTCTGGGCGATGTCTTCCTCCTTGGCGTGCTTGGCGGGCCACGAAGCCAAGCACGCCATGTGATAACTGGGTTCGAACCTCCCCCCGCTCGTGCCCGCTTGGGCTGAGGCCTCAGCCCCCTCGGCCCCTACCCGACTGTCGACCGAGTTTTGACCCTCGGCGCGGACCTCCCCCTCAACCTCGGGGGGGGGGGGGGGGGGAGGCACATTTTCGACTACCCTGTTGGCTCCCTCTCTCAGAGGATGAGGGAACAACGATGGGGGGCTCGGGGGCTACGGCGGGAATGGTGGGGGGAGAAATGACGACTGAGGGAGCCCGAGCAACAAAGCTCGGCGCAGCCGGGGTGCCAGCCTCGGTCACTAGAACGACCCCCGGAGGAAGACGTACCACTGGCCGAAGCACTACTGGAGAAGCCGCGACAGGGCTCGGGTGCTTCGGGGCAGGCAGCGCGGAGGGAGTGTCGGCGAACCTCCGTGCCGGACTTGATGGATTTAGTGCAGTAGAAGATTCTCCCACGCGGGGGGGAGCCGGCTTCTTCCGAGTGATCTTCACTCGGGAGGCTTCTTTGAGTATCTCCGCTGCGCTCGGAGCTACCTTCCTCTTCCGCGCCCCGGACGTCTCAGCTATGCCTGCGAAAGAAAACTGTCAGCTACTAAATAAGTGAAGGAAAGATTATTGAAGAGGTCAGGACAACTTACTCAAAGATTTGGCCAGAGGTTGGGATTTGTAGAGCCCGGACCAGTGGAGGTTGGCCGCAGTTATCAGATCGGCCTAAGAGTGAAGCGACTCTGACCGCGTTCTGGCCTTTGCGACTTAGTTCTTCTGGTCCGAGTCTAGGAGCGGCAACCCCTTTGCAAAAGCTGCAAAACAAAAAAAATATCACTTCTACGAAAATAGGTGGAAATCAAAATAGTGACTCAGATGCAAAATGAAGTCCGACCTGGCTTTGTAAAACGGGTCGGAACCCGAGTTGTCAAGGTCCCAAGCTCAGCCGTCGGGGCCTCCCAATCACCTGCCGCCCAGAACCATTTGTTCTTCCAGTCCTTATTGGAAGACGGCAGGTGCATCACCAACCCCGACCCTTTGCGCCCCCGAGTCGCGAAATAGTACCATGGATCGTTGCTATCATGCTTGACCATATACAGGCTCAGTAGCTCCTCTGGGGTCAGCTCGGGGTTTTCAACTTGCTTCCAAATTATATAAGCTGAGATCATCACCCTCCAGGCATTCGGAGCGAACTGTCCAGGAGCCAGCCATTTCATTTGAGATTCTGACATGACAGAACCCCCAGGGACAACCTCTGCGGTCCGCAGATTCGCAGGCATATCAGTGGCGGTAGGAGTTTTGACTCGGCGTGCTCGGGGAGCAGCCTTCTTACTTGGTTGCTTTGTCCTAGCACCCAGTGTCTTTTGCTTCCGAGGCGGGGGGTATGGAAGAGTGGCTTCGAAAGGGCCCTCGGAAGACCCGCTTTCGCTCCCGGTACTCCCCAGCTCGGAGTCGTCGCCATACTCGCGGACCATCTCCAGATCAGAATACATTAAAGAAACGAGGATAGAGGTGAGCGAGACTCACCGGATGATGCCCGAAAATCGCCTTTCTACCAGAAACCTCGAGCTTGGCCGGAATAACCTCTCGTCGAAAATCGCCTCTCCGGTGTGCTCTTGCAAATCAGGATGTCAAAATGACTAACCAACGCCCGGAGTGCCTTATATAGGCAGCGAACGATTCTTGCATTGATGGCGAGCTTTAATGGCAGCAGCCGAATCGGCACGAGCCGATCTCCGAGTACACCTAACAACGTTGCATTGACGGGATATTAACCGATCATACGGCTCTGACATCGGGCTGCGTACCTCGACAGGTGAAGCGACACCCCGGCACTTGGAGCCGTCAGGCGCACGTCTCCTGCCTGCATGGCGACTTCTCATAGGCTGAGAGGAGATTCGGGACCGTAACCGTCGCCACGTGTTGGCTAAGGCGGCTAGCGCGCGTGATTCGAGATCCGTCATCATTGCGGCGAGGGCGGGAGATTTCTTACCCAAGTACTCTCCGAGCTGGCAAGTAAACTCGAAGAGTAGGGGGCTTCTGTTATGGAAAATCTGAGCTCACAATACAATGCTGCTCCGAGGGTAAGTCCGAGCTGAGTCGTGACCCTCCCGACCTGTTTCAAGACGCGACCCATCCGAGCAGCCGACTTGGTTGAGGTCGGACTCCGGATTAAGATCCGATCGGATGATCGTCTACACTATAGCCGCTCTGCTCTTGCCTACATTCTGAGGTGAACGACGTTCCAAGTCGAGTATACAGTCTGAATAGAGTGAACGTTCCAAGCCGAACGCATGTTCAGATGCGCATATCCTACTCGCTGAACGTGGAAACTGCCATAACCAAACGTGGCCCATAACCTCGCTCGCAAATACGCATAATCCGTCAGATGCGCTACATGATCGATAGATTGTGGGGGGTATCTCCACGATCCGGGAATCCCCCTGATCGTGTTGAGATTATCGGATCCGGACCACTCGATAGCCAAGTATAAACACTACATCACGCCATATTTACAGGTACGCAAAATCGAGCTCTCCTCTACTATCTACTCAGACCCTGATTCCCTTGTCCTGACTTAGGCATCGGAGGGTCCCCCGGCTTAGCTAGGGTCACCTTTGCCTGCTTTCTTGGTACAGGTTCTAGGGATCATACGTGGTGGTCGACGTGGAGGGAGGGTTGACCGGATTTTGGCATCAACAACCACTACTCTTCAATTACCTCTTTTTTTTACCACGGTACTCTGATGATCTTTTATTATTTTCGACTAATCTCCTTACAGAAACTCCCACTTTAGAAAAATAAGTTCTAAGCTTGTTTGAGAAAATGTTAGAGAATGACATGAAAAATATTGTAAAAGTTTACTTTTAAAATACAGAATTATTCTTATTTCTTCAAAAGATTAAGCTTAGATAAATCTTTTACTATAAAATTGATAGAAGAAAAGGAAAAAATACAATAAAAATACAACTTTTAAAAATAAAAGCGAATGTAAGAAGAACTTTGGGCCCACTTTTAATAGATCACACAATATCTAAATGAAATGATTCCAATCCTATTTGAAAGGTCGTTGAATTATCTTTTCAACAAGCCCAAAATCGCCCCAATTTAACATTTATTGTGAAAGTAATGAATGTTTTCATTTGATCACATGATGTTAGAAATGAACACGAACGCCATGGTAGACTTTGAACCAATTTTTGAAATGTCAAATGGTGTGCATGTGAGATAATTCTAGTCCAACTTGAAAACTCGTTGAATTATCTTTCCAATGAGCTTAAGATCACCCCAATCCAACTTATAGCGAGGGAGTTGTGACTATTTTTTCGAGTCACATGATACTGGAACAACCACTATCCACGAAAGTGTTAGAACCACCGTTTATACGGTGTTACAACTGTTATCCATGCATCGTTAAAACAATCCAAGTTAGAATCCCGTTACATATAACATTAAAACCACAATCCATGCAATGTTAAAACTATGATCCTAACAATGTTAGAACCTCAATTCATGCATGATGGACAACCAACATTAAAGGTCGGGTTCACATGACAAACAATCTCCACCAAAGGTGGGCTCTACATGCTGGGCAGTGGATATTATTGAAGGTGAGCCCTATATGATGGACAATATCATTGATGGTGGGCCCCACATGATGGATGACCCACATAATGGATAGTCCACATGAAAGGTCTGCCCCCTAATGATGGATGGCCCAAATTCAAGGTAGGCCCCGCATGATGGATGGCCCACGTCAAAGGTGGGCCCCACACGATGAATGTTGTATCAAATTTGCACTCCACATGTTGGTGGTGGATATCGAAGGTGGGGCCTACATGATAGACAATACCATTAATGGTGGGCCCACTCGATGGATGACCCACATAAGGTGGGCCCCACATAATGGAAAGTAGTTTTAACACTGCATGGATCGCGGTTTTAACACTACATGGATTAGGGTTCTAACATTGTGTGGACTAAGGTGGGTTTCAACATTGCCTGGATTGTGGTTCTAACATTACATGGATAGAGGTTCTATCATTACTTGGCTAGTGGTTATAACCTTGCATGGATCATGGTTTGTAACACTCAATGGATTATGGTTGTGACACTATATAAATAGTGGTTATGACACTACATGGATCGTGGTTGTAACATTGCATGGATCGTGGTTTTAACATTGCATGGATAATGGTCATAACATTGAATGGATGGTGATTTTAACACTACATAGATGATGGTTGTAACAATGCATGAATCGTGGTTCTAACACTACATGGATAGTGGTTGTTTCAATAATGTGCAATCCTAAAAAAAATAACCATAAGTCTCTATTATACGTCGAATTGGGGTGATCTTAAGCTTGTTGGAAAGATAATTCGGCGAGTTTTCAAATGGGATTAGCATTATCTTATTTGCACATTGTTTGACCTTTAAAAAATGAGACCAAAGTCTATTATGACGTTTGTGTTCATTTCTAGTATTATTGAGTAATCTTGGGCGTGTTGGAAAGATAATTTGATGACCTTTCAAATAAGACTTTTTTTTTACACACATACTCACACCCTCACATGCTCACACTCACCTTTTAAACGAGATTGGATTCATCTCATCTAGATACCATGTGATCTTTCAAAAATAAGACTAAAGTCTATCTTCCATTCGTTTTTCTTTATAAAAGTGGAGTTTTCGTTTTCTTTTTTCCTTCCTTCTATCTATTTATTGGCAAAAGAGCCATCTAAACTAAATATTTTAAGGAAACCAAAAAATATCCATCTAAACTAAATCTTTTTTCCTTCCTTCCATCTATTTATTTGCAACAATTTTTTATTTTTTATTTTATCTCATTACCTCTCATCTTTTTCTCAAATCAAATGATAACCCATTTTTATGAGGTATGAGTTTTTGTCGAAAGAAGTAGTTGAAATACATGAAAAATTGCTAGAGCATAGTTGAAAAGAATAAAAGATCACCAAAATACAATGGTTTAAAAAAATAATAATAATAATAAAGAAGAAACACTAAGAGAATAGTGATAAAAGAAGAATGTACGCAGAAAAAGATAATGAACAATTTAGTTTATTAAAAAAAAGTACTTTAAGTTTCAAAAGATATTTATTTTAATGGGTGTTATTTGTTGGGGGCCGTTGCACAAAACCTTACGATCTAGCCTCCCAGAAACACCATAATTATAGGATAATAAAGCAATGAAATAAATCAAAGCATAAACCACATGACACGAGATTTTTACTTAAAAAACCCTCAAAGATGTAAAAACCACAGGACCTAGTCTAGAGCAACAATCCACTATGAAGTAACACCACTTGGATCAAACCTTCTTCACTCATGCAAGAGTGAATAAACAATAAGAGAATAAAGAAAAATGAAAAGATCTCACCGATCACGATGACGTAGAAGTGCTGAGATGTTGAGTACACAGTAGATCACCTTTACGAGCAGAACATCCCTTCCACAAACTTCCTCTCTCTCTCTCTCTCTCATACCTTTGATATCCCCAAACCCTTTAGCAAACCCTTGCAAAGCTTTAGGAGACTCTTTTGCATACCTAAAAAATCCCTAGGAACCCCTATTTATAGTTTAGGTAACTCCCTTTCACACCTCTTGTGAAACTGCCTCAAATTTTTTCAGTCCGCACAAAATTCGGACTCAAATCTGCGTAACCTCGACTAGTCGAGCGGCCTACTCTACCAGTCGATCACCTTCCTCGATTGGTTGAGCACCTCGGAGGAATTAATTCAATTGGTTGCTGGACTTTGAGTCGAGCCTCACTCGATTGGTCGAGCAGCACGGTGAAACACTCCGATTTTCAACTTGCTGCACTATCTCTCCTCTGAACTGAGGAGGAAAACCCCATTACTATTTTGGATCTTGCATAAACACCTGACCTACTTGGGGAAAAAGTTCAGATCCTTACTATTTTTAAAGAGAAAATGTACTGGCACATGGGCCTATATTACATAGTGTGAAAGATATGTATCATTCGGCATGAATGAAATTACATGGTAATACCCATACACAGCATTGAGAACTCACCAGGGGTGAAAGGCAGGTAGTCCTCGGACTACTGATATGAAATTGTAGTCCGCCAGCTCACTCCACGTAGATCAGTTAAAGACCCTCTTTCCTTTGGCCCACCTTGATGTATGTATTATATATGTTTTTCCAGCTTATTTTAGGCAAGACGAAAGATATGAAGCAGACCCAAATCTCAAGTGGACCACACCATAGAAAATAGTGGTGATTGAATGCTCACCATTAATAACTTCCTAGGGCCCCACCTTATTGCCAATGGTAATGTTTATTTTCTATCCAACCGGTTGATAAGGTTAAATGGACCTGAATGAAGGGAATAAACAAAAACCCATTTGATCTAAAAACTATTGTGGGCCACATTTTTTTTTATATAATAATCAATCACCATTATTCACATGGCATGGTCTTCCTTGGATTTGGATCTGTTTCATTTTTGGATCCGTAGTATAAAATAAGCTAGAAAAACGGATGGATGGGGTAGATACACAATGCATATATCAAGATGGGCCCCAAAGTCAGGGCCACCCCTAATTCGCTCCCCACTTGAGGAGGTACTACCCACTGTAAGTGGACCATGGACAGTCTTCTTTCGGGATAAATAAGATCCTAACCATTCAAAAAACAGACATAATTGTAAAATGTTAACCATTTGTATATGTACAGAGTAGATTTTGTCCTTTTTGAAAATATCATTTATTACATAGCTTATTCGCATTGCAATGTCGCTATTGAACGGTTCAGATCATTCATATGAAAGGGAAACGGATTAGCTAATCAATGGGCCCTACCAAAATGTATATATTTCATCCATGCCGTTCAAACATTTTTACAGATCATTGTATGGGTTGATCCAAAAAATGAGAGGGAAATAAATCTCAGGTGAACCACACCACGGGAAACAACAACAATTGGATATCCACCATAAAAATACACCTAAGGCCCATTATACTGTTTATTTGACATCCAATCTCTTGATTAGGTCATATAGACCTATATGAAGGTAAAAAAATAAAGATCAGCTTAATCCAAAACTTGTATGGCCCCCAAAAAGTTTTAAATGGTTGACGTTCATTCAACATTGTTTCCTGTAATGCGGTCCACTTGAGATTTGGATATACCTCATTTTTGGTCTCATACCCTAAAATGATTTAGAAAAATAGATGGACGGCATTGATGAAACACATATATCCTGGTAGGGCCCATAGAATACCGCACACATCATGGAACTCCGGGTGATCTACATTGAAGTGCCCTTGGCTTAGTACGCTCAAGGGAGGGAGATTGGCACATGCAGTCAATAGCAGTTTCTTAGACACTTGCGAAATCTGGACCGTTTAGGTATCTTGCCCTACCTATTGAGGGTCAAATATTTCATATTAGACCCCAATTATTAATCGATTTTGTGAACATGATACTGGTTAAACGTCCTATTTTAGTCGTGTTTGTGCTGCAAGGTGAATTTAGGAGCTTGGACTGCAAAAGGGTGCTAGAAGCATGAATTTAGCACTCTAAAGTCACTAAGGCAAGGAACAGACCCCAGGGGATCGAAATCGAAGGATTTATACGGTAGAGATCCGAGGAAATCAAGCCGTTCACATTAAAGAGACCTGAAAGTCGTCCAGAACGCAAGATCACAAGGCTCCCACCATTCGTTCAGCTTGAGAATTCATATATGGCATAAGGACCCTAATTTGACTGTACACGTCAAATTTCAACACTCGGATCCCTGTGAAAGTAGCCCAACAGGCAGATCAGCCTATAAATATCAAATTGGGGCCCGCCTAATCTTTAAGATATGCTTCAAGTTTGGGCTCACCACCATAATTTAGATGATACATGGGGATAAACGGATTGGATTTCTTCAAACATCAAGGTGGGACCCACTTTACACAGTGTGTGTACACAACACACATGCCTGGGATGTATCAAAACCGGTGAAGTCTGTCAATATACCTTTGACCGACTTCCCTCTTTTAAAAGGATTTTTGAAACCTTCCTTCCCGCTCCCGCAAAACATGGAATTACGGACGGTTGTAGATGGCCCATCATCATGGTCCATAAGTTTAATCCAAGCCATCCATTCGAATTATACGAGGCTCCTTACCAAGCTTTGGTGGTTCTTGGTCTGAAGAATGTCAGAAAGAGGTCACAAATGCATTGGACGACAGACTCTTTGCCACAAGATAAATCAAATGGGCCACACCAAACCCAATCCAAAATTGTCCATATCTGAATGGTTTTTCGTTCCGCATCCAATGGACGGATTGGATATCTCAGCAATTCTCGATAATGGGCCCCACTGTCAGCACAACACAAGAAGCGCCGCTTTGTTACGCACGTCCGGAGAGTCCCGGACGATCTGGGGCATTCTGTGATCTTGGCTAGGATCAGATCGACAATCCTAGCCAGCCAACTCATTCCCCTGGGGCAACCGACCATCATCGAGAAGCTTGAACGAATCGGATGGCCGAATCAGATCGGTTAAATGTGTCGAACGCGGGTCGAGCGCGAGGTGCACTGTGAAAGTTTCCACCAACAGTAGCAATGTCGGTCCTCCAAGCCGACCTTCTCACTGCCTTTTTGTGCGTAAGCCCCAGCCGGCCTCCCCGTTGTTATAAAAAAGAGATGAAAAAGAGAGGGAAGACATCTACAGCTGGGACGTTTGGACGACAGTTTCTTATTTTCCTGTTTTCTTTCTTATGAATTTTCTTTTGAGAATTAGCCCAATCATGGTTAGTTAAACCTCTTAGCTACGGCTAAGAGGTGAAGCTTGTGGCGTGATGGGAATGATCCTATAGCTCTGATTTATGTTAGACTGAATGGATTTTGATTCTGGTTTGATTATAGGAATACTTCTAGTTTTTAATAGTCTGTTATGACTGAAATTACAATAGATCTACGATGGCTTTATGTATTCCTGTTCCATTATTTTGAAGGTGAAGTTAAGAAGACCCGTTGTTCACCATTGCCCCTTGGACATGGTTGGATGATGAAATCTTTCCTAACGTTCATATATCTTCCTGATTGGTTGTGGATTAGTTTAATTTTGTGATGAAATCATCTCTAATTCTTATACCTTTCATCTTTTTGAAAATTAGATCGAAGGATTCAGATTGTGCCTTAATGATATACCTTCCAACTGGATGAAGATGAGACTCGAAGTCCAGTTGAGTTTGTAAAGCGAGCATAAATCTCCTTGATCTGTACAAGTGGATCCTCTGAATCCTTAGTTTCCTACCTCTGATTTTTACAAGTTTTTAGATTAATATTTCATCATTTTTTCCTCATATTCACTCGATTTAGATTTAATCTTATTATAGTTTTAGTTATGGTTACTTTTAGAATACGTATAAGGTTCAGTCCCTGTGAATTCGACCTTGGTCTTACCGAGATTATTACTACAACACAACCCTATACTTGGGGTGTAAACAAGTTTTTGGCGCCATTGCTGGGGATTGACAGTCACGTTTTTCTGAGATTAACTAGATTTGATATTAGTTTAAGATTAGGTTTTTTCTAATTTTAAGTTAAAATTTTTTCTGTTTTATTTCTATAAACTAACTTGTTTTCCTGTTTTGTAGGATCCTGACATAAACTTCTAAATTTGGTAATCCCTTTCTAATTTCTCTACTTTTTTCTATTTTTAGAATTAGGATTTTAGTTTTAGAAATTTTATAATTCTAGGCTTTCTTTTTTAGAAATTTTCTATTTTTTAATTTTAAATTTAGATTCTTCCTTTAAGTAACTTTCTATTTTCTAGTTTTAGAAATTTTTCCTTTTTAGAAACTAACATCGCTTTCTAATTTTAGGATTAGGTTTTCTATTTTAGAAACTTTCTAATTATAGAATTCTTTTTATTTTATAAACTAATTTAGCTTCTAGGTTTAGGAAACTTTCCTTTTTAGAAGCTAACTTTCTATTTTTTATTATCTTTAGAATTCTTCTTTCTTTTTTAGAAAATAATTTACTTTCTATTCTTAGACTTTCTATTTTTAGGAACTAACTTGTTTTGTTTGTTTTGTAAGTTTTTAACTTAGGGACTCCAATTTGGTAACTTCTTTCCAACCTTCTCTTTCTTTCTAGATTTTTATTTCCTTTCTTAGGATTAGGTTAGAATCTGAATTAAGGGCTGTGAGTGTTTCATGCCCAAGTAGGCTCGTGACAACACTCGACGTCTCTTGACTAAAGGAGGATTGGTTGAGGGATTGACTATCCATAGAAAGACTAGACGCCGCTCGAAATCTCCTGAGTTAATTGAAGTGATGGTTGAAAACCAACCTCTTCTATCCCAACCTAGGGTGGAGGACATTCATGATGAAAATGAGGTGCATCAAGTACCCCCGCCTCGTACTTTATGAGATTATTTACAACCGGCGGGGGTGAATACGCCCTCATGCATGGTTTTTTCTAAGAATGCAAGACACATGGATATGAAGTCAGAGGTGGTCCAACTCCTTCCTAAATTTCATGGGCTTGAGCCAGAGAATCCATATTTACATCTGAAAGAGTTTGATGAGATCATAACTACTTTATACTTACCTAATATGTCTGATGACATGGTCAGGTTAAAACTCTTTCTCTTTTATTTGAAAGAGAAAGCGAAGACATGGTTACATTCACTATACCCTCGATCTATTGGCAAATGAAATGACATAACAAGGGAGTTCATAAATAAATTTTTCTCATACCATAAGACGAACACCCTTAAAAAGTCAATCATGAACTTCGCCTATAGGGAAGATGAAACATTCTTTCAATGTTGGGAGTAGTTCAAGGATCTTATTAGTTCATGCCCACAACATGGTTTTGAAATGTGGTGCATCATGAACTTTTTCTATGATGGATTGACATCTCCCATGCGCCAATTACTCGAGACGATGTGTAATGGGGAGTTTATGAATAAAGGCGTCGATGAGGTGTGAGACTACTTTGATAAACTTGCTGAGAACACACAATCATAGGACATCTTCCCTAAACCGAATACTACGTCTAGGCTGACTCATTCCAAGGAAAGGGGTGGAATGTATCTCCTGAAAGAGGATGATGATCTTAATGCTAAAGTGGCTAATCTTACTAGAAGACTCGAGGCCATGGAATTAAAGAAGGAAAAGGCTAAGGAAACTGTTTATGGTATTTGTGCTTGCAACATTTACACTACTAAAAATTGTCTAACTATTTCTGCTTTTTAAGAGATATTGAATGAGCAATCTAATGCCGTAAGCAATTACCAAAGACCTATCAGTGGGCCCACCTATAACACATACAATCCTGGTTGGAGAAATCATCTAAACTTCAGTTGGAGGAATGGACAAACCATTACACCTCAAGGTTTCTTAAATCAAATTTCAACTTAAGAGACACCTCAAGAGAATTTGGTTCTAAAACACTTTCAAAAGTAAGAGTGTAACGTCTCGAAAAAATTCGTACAAGGACCCGAGTGCCACCTCAGGTAGAAATCACTAAGGACCAAATCCTTTAGAAATTAGATGAGAATTAACTAAGGGCTAAACTAGATTATTTATGAAATTAGCACTAATCACTTTAAATATGATATGAATGATCCAAAATAAGTAAAGCCGTTAACGCTACATTACTTAAAAACTTAGGATCCATCTCAAAACTCAGTTGCTCTCGGGAGCATCATGAAACTCCATATCGGACCTGGACCGCACATCGAAAGTCCGATTACATCAAAACTATACTGTTATGACCGCCTTACTGGACTTGAAAATCATCTCGAAAAGCAAGTCCTAAAGGTATCCAGAAACGCACAACTTGAGCTCGGAGCGAAGTGTGTGAGAAACATGAATATCTTTAGGAAATGAACTGAAACTTAAGTGAATTGAGTCGTTCGCTTGCAGGCTGAATCTAAGGATTTAGACCATCAGAATTTGACCTAATTACACCAATGGATCAGGGAAAATTTTCAACACATGTTAGGGTACTGGTGGCCTTAATCAAGTACCGGTGACCGTTGAACTGAAACTGGTCCCCCGCGGCTGATCCACTGATCCGATCGGGTCGAGATCTTAACCTAACCTAGGTCCAGTGTCAGGAAGCTTAAGTCCGATCGCTGGCAGAAAAGGGGGCTCCAGAGCAACTCCGTTGGATCGAAACGGCCAATCTTTGGTTATAACCTAAGTATACCATGGCCCTGGGGCCATTCCCATCAGTTCTAGGCCTATATAAGGGCTTTAAACCCTCTCTCCCTTCACATACGAATTTTCAAACCTTAGAGAGAGAAGAGAGAAGAAAGAGAATGAATGAGAGAGAAAGTGAGAGAGAGAGAGAGTTAAAGTTTGTTCCTGGGATTCAATCCCGCCACTCCACGTGCTTAACCACTACGACCGTATCGCTATTCTGGCGATTCTGATTCCATTCTTGGGTAAGAAATCCTAACTATAATTTGTTTTAGGGATTCAAATAGAGTAATAGTGAAATAGCTAACCTATTTCATGCTATAGGTTGCCGTCTACCATAGACAAAGACTTAGTATACAAATTGAGTTCGATACTTGTCTACCGGTGAAAGGTATGGATTATAAATGTTAAGGTTATGGTTTTCAAGGTTTTCAATGTCAATTAATGACTTATGACTGACTTGATTGCTACCACACATTCTTAGATACGATGTTTCTGCATATTACACTTATATATGAACTATGTTGAAATGTTTGAATGAATATGAAATTATGATTTGTGTTTATTATAATTGATGTGTGGGAATACATGATTGTTGAACGTATGACAACTCTCATGTTGAAGGATTTGCTATAATATGTGGTTTAACTAATTTATTACATGTAATATGTGTAGTCCAAGTGTTTGATAAAATGCGTGAATGAGAAAATGCTTGTTGGAATGTATTTAATGAGGGTGTTGAGATAAGATTCTCAATTTTCTTATCTAAAGTTACAGTTTCCTTTATGTAACCTATCTTACTACTTTGTGATTTATGGATGAAATGCCTATGTATGATAATATGTACTATATGTGTTCATCAAATTGCTTATATGAGATTTATATTGGAATTGGTTACTACATGCTGTTTGACTATTACATATAAGTGCCTGTTATATTTGAAGTATGATTGGGGCTACGAGGTAGTCTAGGCAATCGGTAGTGGTTTACGATCGGCGGCCGAACTATTTAGCCACGACGGATACACCCGATGAGTCCGAGTCGTACGGTGGTTACCGACAGTGCTTAGGCCACAAGGAGTGTGTATGTGCTCCATGTCGACTAATTCAACATATGCTCATATTAGTCGCGCTTGTCGAGTAACCCAATTAGGCCAATGTATGTTTACCATGTATGGACGCTACTACTTGAATCTAATGTACCAACTTACCAATGAAACCCGTTTAACCTTTGTACTAAGATTCGCTAAGACTCATGAGCCGGGCATGGTGGTATGGGACACCGTAGTCGAGCTATCGGCCTACGCTGGGGTGACAAGCCTCCTCGTAGTGTCCAGTAAGCAACCCAGACTTGTGAGTCAAATACGGTGGTATGGGACACTGTATTCATGTTGTCGGCCTATGATCAGGTGACGAACCTCTCGTAGTGACCTCAAGCATACTCTAAATCTGCGCTGAGGTGACGAGCCTCTTTGTAGTAAGCTAGAGTATAAACCAGACCTGCACTGAAGTGATAAGCCTCTCTATAGCGACCTGGAACCATTTATCGTATGTGAATAATTAAGATTGACGACCCTAGATGGATCATAGTTGGGTCAGTGATATAACAGGGAGGTACCTTAGCTTCCTAATCCTGCTGTATGAAAGGGTCTAATTAAGAACTTGGCTAATACGACCATGTATAGCATTGCACGGTGCTTTGGCGAGGAAGTGTACGTTTACTGGGAATGGTGCATGCCGCGATCGTAAGATGTTATCGCTGAGGGAGTGTAGGCGAAGGCATACATCATTAACGCATACCATTCTTGCATTAACAAGAGTATGTGGGATATGATTATTGTACTGCTTTGTCATTACTGCTTGTTTGAATTGATAACATGTTAACCTTTGTCTTATAGTTCCACGGAGTTGATCACTCACTTCCATGTTCTGGGATGGTATTTTAAATACCAACCAGACTCTATGTTAGATGCAGATATTGGCGCGACGTATGAGGTTGAGCTAGACTTCTACGATGATGAGGAGTTCTCATACATGCAGTTATCAGGCCGGTCTATGTAGACCGTGATCTGATCGACGGAGTTACAAGGATGCTGATTAGACCTCATTACACTTGTTATTTACACTTTTGGAACACCCATGTATATTCATTTTGTTCATTTTTGGAGTATACATGTATATACTTAACCTGGTAACATGTTCACACTCTGAAGACCTACATCAGTTTATATATTTTATATATCTATCACAGTCTTTCGCTTGTGAAATTTATCTATCTTTGGAGTATGATATGCTGTTTTGATATAATCTCACTCATGTTTAAGACACTAATACAGATAACATTAAATCATCATTCTCTATGTTGTATAAGTGATGTGTTAGAACTCGGGAGTTGCACTCCTACTCAACCCTTGATTTTTAGGGCATTACAAAGAGCTTTTCAATCAGGGCATGTGTAACGCCATGAAAATCGGGGGTCGAACAGGACCCCAACTCCTAAGTTCCAACATATCACTTATGCAACATAGATAATAATAATTAAATGTTATCCGTATTAATGCATTAAACATGAGTGAGATTATACCAAATCAGTATGTTATACTCCAGATATAGTTAAATTATGCAAGCGGAAGACTTTGATACATATATAGAGCATATAAGTGTTTATAAGTCTCCAGAGTATAAACGTCACCAGGTTAAATAATTATATGTAAAATTTTAAAATATACAAAATAGTAAAGTGTAATGTCATCTAATCCTTATTCCTGTAGCCCCAGTGATCCAACTCCAGGTCTATATATACCCGCTAGAGAGTTGCAAATAGGAGACCTCCTCATCATCATAGAAGTCTGGCTCCATCTTGTAAGCCGCATCATCATCTGCAACTACAACAGAGTTTGGTTGGTATTTTAAAACATCGTCCCAGAGTGGGAGTGAGTGATCAACTCAGTGGAGCTATAAGGCAAGGGTTAACATGTTATCAATTCAGTCAAGCAGTAATGATAAAGCGGTACAACAATCATGTCCTAAGTACTGTTGTTAATGCAAGGATGAAATGCGATAATGATGTATGCTCTCTCCTACACTCCCTCTGCGACATTATCTCACCATCGCGGCATGCAACACTCCCGCTATGCTTAACTCAAACACCAAAGGCACATGCACTACTGTGCATGTGTGTGATTAGCCAAGTTCTTAATTATACATATTCATACAACAGTATTGGGAAGCTAATGTACCTCCATTTATATCATTGACTCAAACATTAATCCATTTAGGGTCGTCAATCCTAGTAGTCACATTGATGGGCAGTTCAAGGTCGCTACGGAGAGGCTCGTCACTTCAGTGCAAGCCTGGTTTATACTCAAGGCCACTACGAAAAAGGCTTGTCACCTTAACGTAGTCCTAAGACATACTCAAGGTCACTACTAGAGGCTCGTCACCTAGTCGTAGGCCGATAGCTCAAATACAGCATCCCATACACCATTGTATTCGGCTCATGAGTTATGGTTGCTCACTGGTCACTACGGGGAGGCTCGTCACCCCAGTATAGGCCAACAACTCGACCACGGTGTCCCATACACTACCATGTCTGGCTCATGAGCCTTAGCGGATTGTGGTACCAAGGTTAAATGAGATTTTCACTGGTAAGTTGGTACCTTAGATTCAAGCAGTAGCGTCCATACATGGTGAACATATATTAGTCTAATCGGGTTACTTGACAAGCTCGACTGGTACGAGCGTACGTTGAATTAATCGACATGGAGTGCATACACACTCCTTGTGGCTTCACCACTGTCGATAATCAACGTACGACTCGGATTCCTCAAACATGCCTTGAGTGGCGAAACGACCCCGGCCACTAACTCGAGAATCATTACCTATTGCCTGGACTATGTAGTAGTCCTAACCATACTCAAACACAATAGGTATTCATCTTTGATAATCGAATAGCATGTGACAAACGATTCAAATATGATTCACATTTGAGCATTTTAACAAACACATAAAACACATGTTGTCGCACATAAACATTTCATCCATAAATCATGCAGTAGTAAGTTAGGTTATAGGAAAGAAACTGTAACTATAGATAAGATGATTGAGAAACACCCTAATTAAATACATTTCAACAAGCATTTGTCATTCAGGCATTTTATTAAATACTTAGACTACACATATCAACATACATACAATAAAGTAGTTATAACAAGTATTATAGCAAATCCTTTCACAAAGGATTTACCATATGTACAACAATCATGTATTCTTAATCAACAGACATAGTAAGCATAAATCATGATTCCATATTCATTACAACATTTTAACAAACACATGGAATGCATTAAAATCAACATAGTTTATATATATATGTAATATTCAGAAAACATCATAACTAGACACATGTGACAGCAATCAAGTCAGTCATAAATCATTACTGACATTGAAAGCTTTGAAAACTATAATCCAAATGTTTATAGTCCACACCTTTCGTTGGTAAACCCGTAACGAACTCAGCTTGTACACTAAGCCTTTGTCTACGGCACAACGGCTACCTGAATCATAAAATAAGTTAGTTATTTCGCCGACTCTACTATTTGGATTCCTAAATCAGATTAGGATTAGGATTTCTTACCCAAGAACGGATTCAGAATCGCCGGTGTAGCGATACAGGAGGGATGATTCAGCACGTGGAGTCGTAGGATCGAATCCCAACAACTATCTCTCACTTTTCCTCACCTTTTCTTCCATTTTTCTCTGTTCTCTCTCCTAGAGTTTAGAAATTCGTATGGAATGAGAGAGGGGTGGGTTTAGGTCCTTATATAGGCCCAGAACTGATGAAAATGGCCCCTGGGCCATGGTATACTTAAGTTATAGCCAAAGAGTGGCTGTTTTGGGCCAACGGACCTCATCTGGAGGCCCATTTTTTTGCATACAGTCTGAGAAAAGTGTCCTGACATTGGATCTAGGCCAGGTTTAAGTTTCCAATCCGATTGGATTAGTGGATCGACCGCGGGGGACCTTTTTCAGTTCAACAGTCATCGTCACTCGATCAAGGCCACAAGTACACTGACATGTATTAGAAATTTTCTCTGATCCAAGGGTTTAGTTGGGTCAGAATCTGACAGTCTGAAACCTTAAATTTGGCCTACAAGTGAACGGCCTAATTTACTTAAGTTCGAGTTCATTTTCTAAAGATATTTGCGTTTCTCACACACTTGGCTCCGGACTCAAGTTGTACGTTTTGGGATACCATTTGGACTTGATTTTTGAGATGGTTGTCAAGTCCAGTAAGACGGTCATAACTGTATAGTTTCGCAGTAATCAGACTTTCAACGCGCGGTCCAAGTCCGATACAGAGTTTCATGATGCTCCTGAGAGCACTTAGGTTTTGAGATGGATCCTAAATTTCAGGCAATGTGGCGTTTTCGATTCTACTCGCTTTGGGTCTCGCAGTTCGTATAAAAAGCAGTTCAAGCTAATTCACCGATTACTTCAGTTTAGTACTTAATTAATTTTCTGCTAATTTCTACATAATTCGATCCTTAGCGATTTCTACCTGAGGTGGTACTCGGGTCTTTGTACGGATTTTTTCGATACGTTACACCATGCTACAAGCCTTTCAAGACCTTACAAAAGTGATACAAGGACTTAAGGCTGAAAATACGATTGGAAACAAGGGGAGCTTCCCACCTCAACCTCTTCCCAATCCAAAACTGCAATATGAAATTAGCGACCCAAGCTCTTCAAATCAGATGGAGCAAGCTAAATCCATCACCACTCTTAGGAGTGGGAAGATCATGAACAAAACCATTCCGGTTAGGGCTAAAAAGCCTAAGGACCTGGAAGTGTTCAAAGAAGATAGATCTAGCCATACCTCACCAGAGTTAGAATCGAAACCTCAAATGAAGTTGGTTGCTCCCTTTTCTCAGCAGTTGGTTGCACCAAAATCTCTCTCTAACTCTCAGGATATTCTGGAGGTGTTAAACAAGTGAAGGTCAATATTCATCTACTTGATGTCGTGAAACAAATACCTTCATATGCCAAATTCCTTAAAGACTTATGTATGACCAAAAGACGGCAAAATATTCAAAAGAAAATCTTCCTAACTAAGAAAGTGAGTGCCATCCTAAAGAAAGATGTGCCGCAAAAATTTAAAGATTCCAGTAGCCCAACCATATCATGTGTAATCGGAGACTATCGAATTGAGCACGTACTTCTTGACTTAGGAGCGAGCATTAATTTGATTCCTTACTCAGTATACAACAGTTGGGTTTGAGTGAATTAAAACCCACCCTAACTACATTACAACTTGCTGATCATTCTGTTCGTGTACCAAGATGGATAATTGAGGATATGTTGGTCCAGGTCGACAGATTTTACTACCCTATAGATTTTATCATCTTGGATACCGAACCCATCAATAACATGAGCACTCAGATTCTCATCATTCTTGGTCGCCCATTTTTTACCACTTCAAATGTAATTATTAATTGAAGGAATGGTGTTATGAGTATGTCTTTCGGTAATATGACATTAGAAATGAATATCTTTTTCAACACAGACAGACGGTTAGAGGATGATGACGATTTCCACGACATTAACATGATTGACACTTTCGTGGAAGATATGACACCCTTTACTTTATCCTCTGATCTTCTAGAGACGTGCCTAACCCACTCCCATGATTTTGATGATGACATGATTAAGGAGACATGTGCCATGCTTAATGCTGCACCGGTACTTGAAGTTAACCAGTGGAGGCCACAATTTGAAGAGTTGCCCCAAACTGATGAAGTACCTCTTCCGTTTAACCTCAAGCTACGAAAGCTTAACCTAAAATCTTTGCTCTCTGATTTGAAATATACATATTTAGGTCAAAATGAGACATACTCGGTGGTGATTTCTGCCCACCTTGAGAAAGAACAAGAGAGTATGCTCATATCTACTCTCATTGAGCATAAGGGAGCCTTTGGATGGACGATTACGGACATCAAGGGAATTGACTCCTCGATTTGTACTCACCACATTTATCTTGAGGATAATGTGAAGATTGCTCGGCAATCACAACGTATACTAAATCCAAATATGAAGGAAGTAGTTAAGGTCAAGGTTCTTAAACTATTGGATGTGGGTATCATATACCCTATATTCGATAATCAATGGGTGAGTCCAACTCAGGTAGTTCCTAAGAAGTTCGGGATCACCATTGTAGCCAATGCCAATAATGAACTCGTGCCAACTAGAGTTACTACTGGTTGAAGAATGTGTATCGACTACAGAAAGTTGAATACCATAACGAGGAAGTACCACTTTCCTTTACCATTCATTAATCAAATCTTAGAAAGGTTAGCTGGTCATTCCTCCTACTGTTTCCTTGACAGGTATTCGGGCTACAATTAGATAGAGATCAACCCTGAAGTCAGGAAAAGACTACGTTTACATGTCCCTACAGTACCTTTGCTTACCAAAGGATGCCATTCAGACTATGTAATGCCCCTGTCACCTTTTAGCGATGTATGATGAGTACCTTTTTTGACATGGTAGGAAAATATTTAGAGGTCTTCATGGATGATTTCTTTGTCTTTGGTCCATCTTTCAGCGAGTGCTTAGAAAGTCTTAAATGTGTGTTGAAAAGATGTAAAGAAATGAACTTAGTACTTAATTGGGAGAAGTGTCATTTCATGGTTCATAAGGGAATTGTCCTTGGACATATTATCTCGTCCAAAGGAATCGAGGCGGATAAGGCAAAAATTGATTTTATCTCTAACCTACCTCCACCCAAGAACATACGGGATGTGCAATCCTTCTTAAGACACGCTGAGTTTTACAGAAGATTCATAAAGGACTTTAGTCTCATCTCTCGTCCGTTATGTAATCTACTTCAAAAGAATGTACCATATAAGTGAACTGAGCCACGTCAGGAAGCTTTCACTAAGCTTAAGGGTATGTTGACCAGTGCACCCACTATACAGCCACCCGACTGGAGCATTCCTTTTGAACTTATGGGCAACGCATCTGATTATGCTCTTAAGGCGATTCTAGGCCAGAGAAAAGATAAGAAACCCTACGTTATTCATTATGCGAGTAAGACTCTAAATCCTTCCAAAGTGAACTACTCGACTATGAAAAATGAACTCTTAGCCGTATTGTTTGATTTAGACAAATTTATGTCTTACTTGATCGAATCCAAGATCATTATTTACACAGATCACTCGATGCTCAAGTATCTTCTGGCTAAGAATGATGCTAAGTCCCGCCTGATAAGATGGATCCTTCTACTCCAGAAATTTAACATAGAAATAAAAGATAAAAAGGGAGTAAAGAATGTAATGGCTGATCACCTTTCCTGCCTTAATCTCTCTGATTCCTTTGAGACGACATATATCAATGACATGTTCCTTGATGAACAGTTGTTCAGAGTCTCCCATTCACCTTGGTTCGCTGATATCGTTAATTATCTTGCCACAGATTTCATACTGACACATTGGGCTGAGCAAGACAAGAAGAAAAATTTTACTGATGTGCGCAAATTTTTCTGAGATGATCTATATTTGTTTAAATATTACCCAGACCAAATCTTAAGGAGATGTGTGGCAGATGATGAATATTAGAGTGTCATCTCCTTCTGTCATTCACAAGCCTGTGGTGGTCACTTTTCTGCTAAAAAGACCACGACCAAAATTCTGCAGTATGACTTTTACTGACCCAATATGTTCAGGGACATTCATAAGTTTTGCAAAGCTTATGAGCATTGTCCCATCGAAATATGATGCCCTTGAATCCCATTCTTATCATACAGGCATTTGATTGCTAGGGCATCGATTTCATGGGACCATTCCCCCCATCTTTTGAAAATCTATATATTTTGCTCGCCGTAGACTATGTCACTAAATGGGTTGAAGCGATTTCATGTCGGAATAATGACCATCGCACGATCATTAAATTTCTAAAAGAGAACATCCTTTCCTGATTCGGAACGCCTCGAGCTATCATTAGTGATGGGGGCTCACACTTTTGTAATAGGCCATTTGAGAGCTTAATAAAGAAATATGATATCTCTCATAAGGGGAGCACCCCATACCACCCACAAATAAGTGGGCAAACTAAGATTTCTAATAGGGAGATTAAACACATTTTGGAGAAAACGGTTAACCTTGACCGTAAGAATTGGTCAATCCGATTAACCGATGCCTTATGGGCTTACCATACTACTTTTAAAACTCCTATTGGAATGTCTCCCTTTAGACATGTATATGAGAAGACTTGTCACTTACATGTGGAGTTGGAACATAGAGCCTACTGGGTGATCAAAAATCTGAATTTCAATCTGGACAACGCTGGCTTGCTATGCAAACTTCAGTTGAATGAACTTGAAGAAATCCAGAATGATGCGTACGAGAACTTAAGAATTTACAAGGACAGGATGAAGGCATTTCATGACCAACATATTCTACAAAAATTATTCACGCCTGATTAGAAAGTCCTCTTATATAATTCTTGATTACATCTCTTTACGGGTAGGCTTCGATCTTGTTGGACCGGCCCTTTTACTGTTATCAACTTTTATCCTCTTGGGGCTATTGAGATTTGGAATCCAGACAATGGTAATGAATTTAAAGTGAATGGATATCGACTAAAGACATTTTTTGAGAAATTTGATGCAGAGGACATGTCCATGCCTCTGATTGATCCTGTTTACTAGGATTGACCTCTTAATCTGATGGAGGTATATGTAGGTTTACTGCTTTCATAGGTTTAGGGTAGTTTACTTTATGTTGTTCTAGGATAGTTGGTTTTATGCTATTACGTTAGTTTGCTTTCTACATTGTTTTAGGATAGTTTGCTTTTGTTAGTTTCTCTCTTGTACTGACTCGTTATCACGCTGATAACTTTGTAACTGCCTCTTAATTCTTTCCTCTAGGTACTATCTTTCCATCACTCCTCTTTTACTTTCATTGTCTCATGTGCATTGCATGTTTATTTCTTTTACATTGAGGACAATGTAAATTTTTGGTTGGGAGTGGGCGATTAGGTTACCTAATCAGTGTTTTCTCGATCTTGAGAAAAAGTTGTGAAGTGCAAAATTAATTTTTTTTCTGAAAATTCTTGTGAATTCGAAGTGATTTGGACAATCATCATTGATTTTAAATTATAAGATACAAAGTGTTGGGGATTGACGTCTCTTGGATTTAGCTGTCAGATAGATTCCACAGTTGAGTTCGAATTATCAATCCATGATTAGAAGTTTTAAACATTGATTGAGTCATGATTTCCCATGTCACATCTCGTTTACACATTCAAGTTTCAGTTCGATATTAAAGAAATAACTTGGTAATTCCTAAGCATGAAAGGAACCAACCTGAGAGAATTGAAAAGGTTGGGCGAATGGTCTTCACCATAGGTTTGCTCCCGATAGATGAAGATTCGATTCCCCAAGGATGACATTTGGAAAGGGCTAGGCGAATGGTCTTCACCATAGGTTTGCTCCCTATTGGTGAGGATTCGATTCCCAAGGATGACATTCGGAAAGGGCTAGGCAAATGGTCTTCACTATAGGTTTGCTCCCTTTAGGTGAGGATTTGATTCCCCTCCTTGGCGTTATTTTTAATAGAAAAATCAAAAGTTGGTAGGATAATCCATGAGGCAGGTTTTGGTTGTCATGAATTCTCTTATTAGTTACCAATGATATCATGAAATATAGAAGTAAATCTTAATGTTGATAAACTAAGATTACACTATACACTCATGGATCTTAATATTTAGAAATTTTCTAATTGGTGGATTAATACCTTGAACTGGACTATGAAGTTTACCGTGCACTTGATTCCAGGAGAAATTAGTGTCCAACATTCATGAATCTTAGAATTCTAGTATCTGGACTGTTTTAAAAAATCACTCGAGTTTATAGAAATTATCCTGGTACTCTCAACTTATTTTTCGCATACTTTGCTCGGGATTAGTAAAATGCTGGTTGGGAGTTAAGTTGAGGGTCAAATATTACATATTAGACCCTAATTATTAATCAAATTTGTGAACATGATACTGGTTAAACGTCCTATTTTAATCGTGTTTGTGCTGCAAGGTAAATTTAGGAGCTTGGACTGCAAAAGGGTGCTAGAAGCATGAATTTAACGCTCTGAAGTCACCAAGGTAAGGGACGGACCCCAGGGGACTAAAATCAAAAGATTTACATGCCCAAGATCCAAGGAAATCAAGTCGTTCACGTTAAAGAGGTGTGAAAGTCATCCAGAATGCAAGATCATAATGTTCCCACCATCTGTTCGGCTTGAGAATTCATATATGGCCTGAGGACTCTAATTTAACCATACGCGTTGAATTTTAGCACTCAGAACCTCGTGAAAGTGGCCCAACAGGCAGATCAGCCCATAAATCTCAAATTGGGGCCCACTTGACCCTTAAGATATACTTCAAGTTTGGGCTCACCACCATAATTTAGATGATACAGGGGATAAACCGATTGGATTTCTCCAAACATCAAGGTGGGACCCACTTTACACCGTGTGTGTACACAACACACATGCTTGGGATGTATACCGAACTGGTGAAGTCAGTCAATACACCTTTGACCAACTTCCCTCTTTTAAAAATATTTTTGAAACCTTCCTTCCCGCTGCTTCCAAAAGTTTAATTCGAGCCGTCCATTCGAATTATACGAGGGACCTTACCAAGATTTGGTGGTTCTTGGTCTGAAGAATGTCAAAAAGAGGTCGCAAATGCACTGGACGATAAACTTTTTACCGCAAGATAAATCAAATGGGTCACACCAAATCCAATCCAAAACTGTCCATATCTGAATGGTTTTTCGTTCCGCATCCAATGGACGGATTGAATTTCTTAGCAATTCCTGATAATGGGCCCCACCATCAACACAGCACAAGAAGCGCAGCTCTATTCTGCACGTCCGGAGAGTCTGGACAATCCGGGGCATTCCGTGATCTTTGCTAGGATCGGACCGACGATCCTAGCTGACCAAATCATTCCCCTGGGGCAACCGACCATCATCAAGAAGCTTGAACGGATCAGATGGCCGAATCGGATCAATTAAAAGTGCAGAATGCGAGTCGAGCGCGAGGTGCACTATGAAAGTTTCCACCGACAGCGGCAATGTCGATCCTCCAAGCCGACCTTCTCACCGACTTTTTGTGCGCAAGCCCCAGCCGGCCTCCCTGTTGTTATAAAAAAGAGATGAAAGAGAGTGGGAAGGCATCTACAGCTGGGACGTTTGGACGACAATAAGAGAGAGAGAAAGAGAGAATTTTAGTGGCAGTTTCTTATTTTCCTGTTTTCTTTCTTATGAATTTTCTTTTAAGAATTAGCCCAATCATGGTTGGCTAAAACTCTTAGCTAGGGCTAAGAGGTGAAGCTTGTGGCGTGATGGGAATGATCCTACGACTCTGATTTATATTAGACTGAATCGATTTTAATTCTGGTTTGATTATAAGAATACTTCTAGTTTTTAATGGTTTGTTGTGACTGAAATTATAATAGATCTGCAATGGCTTTATGTATTCCTGTTCCATTATTTTGATTGTGAAGTTAGGAAGACCTATTATTCACCATTGCCCCTTGGACATGGTTGGATGATGAAATCCTTCCTAACATTCATACATCTTCCTGATTGGTTGTGGATTAGTTTAATTCTGTTATTTACTCTGTTTCATGGGCATGGTTTTGTGATGGAATCATCTCTAATTCTTATACCTTTCATCTCTTTGAAAATTGGATCGAAGGAAATTCAGATTGTGCCTTAGTGATATACCTTCCCACTAGATGAAGATGGGACTCAAAGTCCAGTTGAGTTTGTGAATCGAGTGTAGATCTCTCTGATCTCTACAAGTGGATCCTCTGAATCCCTAGTTTCTTACCTCTGATTTTTGCAAGATTTTAGATTAATATTTCATCATTATTTCCTCATATTCACTTGATTTAGATTTCATCTTATTCTAGTTCTAGTTCTAGTTACTTTTAGAATACGTACAAGGTTCAATCCCCGTGGATTCGACCTCGGTCTTACCGAGATTATTACTACATTACAACCCTATACTTGGGGTGTGAACACTACCTTGAGTCAGCCATCTAAGTTCAAACACTTGGATTGGGCATAAATTAAATGATTTTTTTCTTATTGAGTATCTATCATTGGTTACATCTAACTCATATATAGAAGTTTTATGGGTATGAATATGAACTGCACACCTTTTAAGTGAAAAAAATGGGTTGGGCTTTGTTGGATTCCTATCTACCGTGATTTAGGTGCCTTTGATCCAGGCTGTTCATCCGTTTTTACAGTTCATTTTAAGGCATTATCTAAAAAATGAAGAAGATTCAAATCTCAAAGTGACCCGTACCAGATGATGCAGTGATTGATCCTTTAAAACTTTTAATAAGCCACCAAGGTTTGGTCAAGCTGATATTTGTGTAGTCCATCTAGGTCTTTGTAATCTTCTCAACAAGTTGGATGGTAAATAAATATTTTGATTGTCCCGAAGTAATTTTTAATGGTGGGTATTCAATCACCACTGTTTCATGTGGTGGTCAACCTAAGATTTTGATCCGTTTCATTTTTATAATCATTTCTTAAAATGAGTTGTAAGGCAAATACATAGTCATAAATCTTTTTATTAGGGATCCTAGAATTCACAGGAAAAAGGGCTCTATGTAGAGTATTTGGTCCAAATAGCCATATACTAGGATGTGGTAGTGACAAGAGGTTGTTCTTTTCAAACCTAAGTTTTTATATCCTTCAAATCACTTTTTCATTTTTTAGGACTAAAATGCTCCTATATCATTTCATCTCAGAAGGAGAAATATTTTTTTAAAAGGGATGTGGAGCCCACCAAAAACTAAAATTTAGCCAATTTTTTGGCCAATCTGATCCTTTCATTTTAATTGGACAATCGTAAACCCACATGAGGGTTTTTCAATTTTTTTTGTTTATAATTTTTTTGTGAGCAACAACTACACTAACGTTGTGTGTAAATTCTAAATTGTTTTATTATGTGTGATACATCTGTAATGAGTTTGGCCCTTAAACTTGGGTCGATGACATGAAATTAAAATTTCTTACATGTGAATGGGATAAATTTGCTTCATAATAATTCAGTGGGCCTTACATAAGATATGAATGGGTTTAAAATGTAAGGCCCTTGCTTTAGGCCTTTTCCTTATTCCTTTATTTTTTCCATGGAAGGAGAAGAGGGTGTGAATGGGAGAATGTTGTTTTTTGGTTTCCTTCCTTTTTCCTTCCTTATTTCTTCATTGGTTTCCTTTATAGTTATTTTTCAATTTTTTGATTAGGTATGAATGGTGAGAGCTTGTAAAAGAGATGAGAGTATAGTGGTTTTCTTTATAGTTGTTGTAGGATTTTTTTTTTTTTTTGGTATGAATGGTGGAAGTTTGTGAAAGTGTGGAGGGTGTGGATAAATACCGTAATGAATAAATTTTGTAATGGAATAATGTTATAATTAATGAATTTTATAATGGAAGAATGTTGTAATAGATGAATTTTGTAACACAAGAATATTGTAATGGATGAATGTTGGAATGAATGATTGTTGTAATGGATGAATTTTTGTAATAGATAAATTTTGATATGGAAGTATGTTGTAATGGATGAATGTTGTATGGTGGATTATCAATGTTTACTATGGATCACTGATATTTAGTGTGGATCACTGATATTCATTGTGGATCATCGATAATTAATGTAGATCACAGATATTCAGTGTGGATCCTAATATTTTCACTATAAATCATTGATATTAATAGTGGACAACTAATATTCACTATAGAGTGTTGATATTAACAATGGACTACTGATATTTATTGTGAACCACTGATATTTTCATTGTAGATCGTAGATATTTACCGTAGATCGCAGATATTTATTGTGGATCACTGATCCCATGAAAATGACCATAACTCCCTCATTACATGTCCGATTTATATGATCTTATACTTGTTGGAAATATAATTTGATGAAAGTTCAAATGAATTGGGAACTATATCATTTCGATATTGTTTGGTTGTCCAAAAGTGGGCCCAAATTTTAACATTTATTGTAGATTGTGGATATTCACTATGGGTTGCTAATCCATGAAAACGACCATAACTCCTTCATTACATGTTTTGTTTGGGTGATATTATACTCATTGGAAAGGCAATTTGATGAAATTTCAAATGATTTAAGAATCATCTCATTTCAACGCTATTTGATCAACTAAAATTTGGCCCAAGTTTCATTAGTCATTATGGACTGTAGATATTCATTGTGGGTCACTAATCGCATGAAAACATCCATAATTCTCTCGTTACATGTTCGATTTTGGTGATCTTATGCTCGTTAGAAAGATAATTTGATGAAATTTTAAATGAATTTGAAATCATATCGTTTGATTGTCCAAAAATGTGTTTAAAAATCATTATTCACTATAGATCACAGATGAAATTTGGGCCCACATTTGGGCAATAAAATGGTGTATGAATGAGATGCTTCCAAATTCATTTGAAATTTCATTAAATTATATTTTCAACGAGTATAAGATCACCTAAATCAGACATGTAATGAGGGAGTTATGACTGTTTCTTTGGGATTAGTAACCCACACTAAATATCCGTTGTCTACAATGACTGATGAAATTTGTGCCAACTTTTGGATAATAAAATGGTGTCCAAATGATATGATTCTAAATTCGTTTAAAATTTTATCAAATTATCTTTCAAATGAATACAAGATTACTTGAATCGGACATGTAATGAAGGAGTTATGACCATTTTTATGGGATCAACGACCCATGATGAGTATCTATGGTCCAAAGTGAATGATGAACTTTGGGGTAATCAAATGGTGTAAAAATAAGATGGTTTTAAAGTCATTTGAAATCTCATCAAATTAACTTTCCAACGAGCATAAGATCGCCTAAATCGAAGATGTAATGAGGGAGTTATGATCATTTTTGTGAGATTAACGACCCACAGTGAATGATGAACTTTGGCCCAATTTTGAATAATCAAATGGTTTCAAAATGACATAATTCCAAATCCATTTGAAGGTTCATCAAACTACTTTTCTCACAAGCATAAGATCACCCAAATTGAACATGTAATGAGGGAGTTATGACCGTTTTCATGGCTTTAGAAAATATCAGCGACCTACGGTGAATATCAATGGTCCACTGTAAATATCAGCAGTCTACAGTGAATATTAACAATCCACAGTCAATATCAACAGTCTATTGTTAATATCAGCGATACATAGTAAAAATATCAGTGATCTACATTGAATATTGATGATCCACACTGAATATCGACGATCTATACTAAATATCGACGATCCATAAAAAATATCGATGATCCACCATACAACATTCATTCATTGCAACATACTTCTATCTCAACATTTTTCCATTACAAAAATTCATCGATTACAACTTTCTTCCATTACAAATTTCATTTATTACAACATTCTTCTATTACAAAATTCTTTCAATACAACATTCATCGATACCTTTTTTCATTTCATAAACTCTCATCATTCATACTTAACGAAAAAAATAACTATAAAGTGAACCACCACACCCTCCTCTCTTTCACAAACTCCCACCATTCATACTCGACCAAAAAATGAAAAACAACCATAAAGAAAACCAAGGAAGAAGGAATGAAGAAATAAGGAAAGAAGAAGGGAAGAAACCAAAAAACAAGATCCTCCATTTCACACCCTCCTCCCCTCCAATGAAAAAAAAAACAAGGAATGAGAAGGAAACGGTCAAATGAGATTATTATGAAGCAAATCTATTCCGTCCACATTTAAAGGATTTTAATTTCATGTCATCGACCCAAGTATGAGGGCAAAACTCATCGTAGATGGATCATATATGAGAAAATAGTTCAAAATTAATGCACAATGTTAGTGTAATTGTAAGCAACAAAGAACTTCAAACAAAACACTGAAAAAACTCTCATGTTAGTTCACGGTTGTTTGATTAAAACGAACAGATCAATTGGGCAAGTGGTGGATTGAATTTCAATTTTTAGTGGGGTCATTTCCCTTTTAAAGAAAACCTTTCTCAGTTTAAGACGAGAGCCTGCTATACGAAGGGCATCTGTGATAGAAGGGTATTTTCATCCTTAAAAAAAAAAAAGTGATTTCAAAGTTATAAAAACTTAAGTTTGGAAATGACATACTATTGCCATGATTACACCACGATACGAAGCTATTTGGACCAAAAACCTCTTTATGTGCGTTTGGACGCAGATTGTCGAAGCAGGAGCTCACCATGCTATAGCATGTTATGGATTCTCTGTGAGGCCCACTGTAATGGACATGTTTTATCTATGTCAGCCATCCATTTTTCCAATTCATTTTAGGGTTTTAGCCTAAAATTAAAGCATATGCAAAGATCAAGTAGACTACACTATAGAAAACATTGGGGATAAGGACGTCTGTTGTTAAAACCCTCGTAGGGCTCACAGTGATGTTTATTTATCATCCAACTTGTTCATAAGCTGCACATACTTGGATGAAGGGAAAATACAAATATCAAATTGATGCAAAACTTATGAGGCCTCGATGAAGTTTTCAATAATAGGCATTCAATTCTCATTGTTCTTGTTGAAGAGAAGCCTTCAATCTTCAAGTTTTCATGTTGCTCGACCGGTTGTGGGGGAGCCACGACCGGTCGTGGGAGGTGCTCGACCGGTCGTAGGTTCGAGCCCTGGCACGACTCGAAGTCCAGCGAGTTGTGCTATTTTTTTCTGGGGTCTAGGACTGGTCGTAGGAAAGCTAGGACTGGGTGTATGGGTCTACGACCAGTCGTAGGATAGCTAGGACCGGTCGTAGGTTACGCAGTTTGTTCCGCGATTTTACGCGAAACTGCGGATTTGAGTCCTTTCGCAACCGGGATGCGAAAGGGAAGTTGCCTAAATTATAAATAGGTGTTCCTAGGGCTTTTCTAGGTATGACAAAAGCTTTTTAAAGAGGTTCTAGGGTTTCTAAAGGGTGTAGCAAGGGTGAGATTCGAGGTTATTCGAATCGGGTAACTCCTTTCTCTTTGTAATTGATGCTTTCATAGTGGAGATCTGTCGCTTTGTGCTATGGTTTTTTCCCGCAAGGGTTTTCCACGTTAAATCCGTGTGTTCTCTTGTGTGCTTGGTGCCATTGGATTACCATCCTAGATCTATATCTGTGTGATTCCGCAGGTCAAAAACCCCCCAACAAGTGGTATCAGAGCTAAAGTTGGGGCACAGATCTGAATCTGAGGGATTAGTAATAATGGCGAGTGCTAGGTATAAGTTTGAGAAGTATTCAGGAAAAAATAATTTTGAGTTATAAAAGGTTAAGATAATTAGCCTGTTAACCAAGCAAGGCGAGGATGGTGCTCTTGAGGAGCAAAAGTCTACTATGACTGATGATGAATGGAACACTCTTGATAAGAAGGCTTTATCATCGATCCGTTTATGTCTCATGGATGAGGTTCTCTACAATGTCATGAGGGAGAAAACTGCGGCTAAGTTATGGGCGAAGTTAGATGATGTTTATGCGAAGAAATCCTCGAAAAATCACCTACACTTGAAGCGACGTGATATAACTTCAAGATGGCAGAGGGTGGAGATCTGGAGGCTCACATCAGCAACTTTAATAAATTGGTTTGCAAATTGCTGGATATGGAGGAAGTGATGAAAGATGAAGAACAAGTATGTATGTTGCTGAATTCTCTCCCGGCGTCCTATGAGGCATTCAAGGACACTATGTGCAACATGAATAAAACCCTGAGTGTCGACACAGTTATCTCAGCCCTTCAAGGGAAGGCTATGAGACAACTGAACAACAACATGGGGATGTCTTCTGACGCACTGTTTACAGTGGGTAGGAAATCTGGATAAGGTACAAGTTCTTCTGGTTCTAGATCCAAATCCAGGGGCAAGGGCAAAGGAAAGGTAAAGTGCTGGAATTGTGGGAAGGAAGGACATGTGAAAAAGGATTGTGAAAATCCTAATTCGAAGAGGGAAGATTCTAAGGCTTCATGCAGGGAGGCTAATGTTGCCACGTCAGATGGATCGAGTGAATGTGATGGTGATGTTTTATCTATGTTTTCGCTCAGACGGTCATATGATGATCGTAAGGACGAGTGGATGCTAGACACAGGAGCATTTTTTCACATGACTCCTCATCGGAGTTGGTTTACCAGCTACAGGGAGTGCGATGGTGGACAAGTATTTATGGGTAATGACATTGCCTGTAATGTTGTGGCTGTTAGTTCTGTGCGCATCAGGATGTTTGATGGGGTGGAGCGTACCTTGACAGATATGAGGCACGTTCTTAATTTGAAGCAGAATCTGATTTCTCTTGGTGTGATTGAGGCAAAAGGATGCAAGTACACAGGTATTGATGGTGCTCTTAAAATATCTAAGGGGGCACGGGTAATCATGAAAGCGCAACGACTCGGTAACTTGTACAAGTTGATCGGGAGCACTTCTAAAGGTGGAGCTATGGTGGATGTAGTGGATTTCACCTCTGCACATGTGTGGCATGTTGGATATGGCCACATGAGTGGGCAGGGTAGGAAGGCTGAGACGCGCGGACAGGGATATAGAGCAGGTAGAGTAGCCACTTGTGTGAAGAATCACACGGTATGATCGCAGGACATTGGTAAGGTATATGAACGACTCCAATATTACAGGATATTCATCTTCTATTCAGATGGCTGTAGGTGAGCCTGTTCCTGAAAAGTGAAAGGTGACTGTGGGTGATGTGATGGATTCATTGTACCAGACCGACATATGGGAGCGGGTGAAGCTTCCAGTGGACCGGAGAGCGGTTGGATGCAGGTGGATCTTCAGGAGGATACAGCATAGATACAGAGCGAGGTTGGTACGGAGGATTATGCTAAGAGAGAAGGGACCGGAGAGCGGTTGGATGTAGGGGTCTACGACCAGTCGTAGGATAGCTAGGACCGGTCGTAGGTTACGCAGTTTGTTCTGCGATTTTGTGCGAAACTGCGGATTTGAGTCCTTTCACAACCGGGATGCGAAAGGGAAGTTGCCTAAACTATAAATAGGTGTTCCTAGGACTTTTCTAGGTATGACAAAAGCTTTCTAAAGGGGTTCTAGGGTTTCTGAAGGGTGTAGCAAGGGTGAGATTCGAGATTGTTCGAATCGGGTAAGTCCTTTCTCTTTGTAATTGATGCTTTCATAGCGGAGATCTGTCGCTTTGTGCCGTGATTTTTTCCCGCAAGGGTTTTCCACGTTAAATCTGTGTGTTCTCTTGTGTGCTTGGTGCCATTGGATTACCATCCTAGATCTAGATCTGTGTGATTCCACAGGTCAAAAACCCCAACAGTTCTATGGTGTGGTCTGCTTGAGCTTTGGACATGCTTCAAGTTTTGGCTCATGCCCTAAAATGAGTGAGGAAAAAAAGATGAATGGTGTGGATGAAACATGTACAACATAGTGGGTAGCGTGGTGAGCTCCTCACAGCACATTTCACATGGTCCAGGTCCCGATGGACATAAACAAACGTTATGACATGGTTGGTTGGAATTTTATTGAGGGTAAGATGAGATTTAATGAGAAATCGAGTAAAATGGTCATGTTCTCTGTCAATTCCCCACTTTGATAGAGGGATGTCGATTGCCTACTAATAGCAGTTGTAGGATCCTATGTTGGTCCCACCATGATGTACGTGTTTCATCCATGCCTTCCATCTATTTTCCCAACCCATTTTGGTGCATGAGCAAAAAATGAGGCAAATAAAAATCCCAGGTGGAATGCATAACATGAAACAATGGTGATCAAATGCCCACCGCTAAAAACTTCCTAGGGCCACAAAAATCTTAGATCAAGCTGATATTTGTGTTTTCCCTTTGTGTAAATCTTTATGACCTAATCAACATGTTGGATGACAAATAAATGTTACAATGGGCCTTACAAAGTTTTTAATGGTGGGTGTTCAATGACTACCAAGGTATTTTATATCAGTAACGGTGGCAATAACAGTCACCACTATTACCAATACGAGTATCGCCCGTAATGGTTGATATGGAGGCGTAACAACCATTACAACCCTTGTAACAGCTGATTTTTTTTTTTCTACTTGAAAAATTCTAAAAAAATATTTAGAAAATTCGGAATAATGTAAATATCCCAAATATGCATTATATATATATATATATATATATATATATATATATATATATATATATATATATATATATATATATATATATATATATATATATATATTTGCATGTTTCGGATATGTTTATGGTACTGTAACGGTCCACTATTTGGTGAGAGTGTTATATCGAGTTGTCGAGTGAATTTGTGAGCATGATTATATGTCTCTAATGTTTACACATCACAATCAAACATTAGAACTAAAAATCATAAAAAAAGGTATAAATACTACTTTTTCATTTTATTTTTTTATTTTAAAAATGACTTTGGAGCTTCTATTCGCTCAAGTCACTTCAATTTATGGTTTTAATATTAAAATCAATAGTAAGAGTAATTGAAATATATTATAAAGTGATCTAGGAGATTCTGTAATGAGAAAGGTGAAAAAAAAATAATAATGAGAAAATGGATTTAAATAGAAAAAAAGTTGTTGTTTTTTACCATTATAGGGGTAATGGTCGTTATGCCCCACAACAGCCTTTGTAGCCATTGTAATGACCAATATGGTCCCAAAAAACCAACTGCCGTGTTTCACTCATATATCATGTAACAGTCATGACTATTACCTATACGTATTGGCCTTTACAGGCGTATCATAACAGATACAGAATACCTTAATTACTCCTGTTTTGATGTGTGTGGTTAACTTGGGATATGATTTTGCCTCACTTTTGGGCTCATACCCTGAATAATGATCCAAAATGGATATACCATGTGCATTAGCAAAAAATGAATTAAATAAAAAATTCAAGTGGAACAGACCACATGAAATGGTGGTGATTGAACGCCCACCATTAAAAACTTCCTGGGGGCCAAAAAAATCTTGGATCAAGTTGATATTTGTGTTTCCCCTTCGTCTAGATCTTTTATAACATAATTAGCATGTTAGATGGAAAATAAATGTTACAATGGGCCTTACAAAGTTTTTAATGGAGGGTGTTCAATCACCACCAAAGTATTCCATATTGGTAACGATGGTCATAATGTTCACCACCATTATTGATACAGGGGTATAATAATCATTACGACCCTCATAACGGTTGAAATTTTTTTTTGTCCGAAAAATCTTGAAAAAACATCAAGAAAATTCATAATAGTATAAATATTTCAAATATGTATTCATTCAATTTTTTTTTTTTTTTGGGATATATTTATGGTAGTATAATGGTCCATTCTTTGGAGAGAGTATTATATCGAATCATCGAGTGAATTTGTGAACATGATTATGTCTTTAATGTTTACACATCACAATCAAATATTATATTTAGAAATCATAAAAAATGTATAAATATCACTTTTTTATTTTTTTAAAATCCCTTTGGATCTTCTACTCGCTCAAATCACTTCAATTTATTATTTTAATCTTAAAACCTATAGTAAGAGTGGTTGAAATTTATTATAAAATAATCTAGAAGAATTTTTGAAATGAGAAATGTGAAAAAAAAAATTAAATAAAAAAAAATGTAGTTATTTTTTGACAGTTACAGGGATAACAGTTGTTATATCTTATAACGGCCTTTAAAATCACTGTAACAACTGATACGATTCCAAAAAACTAATTGACTCATTTTACCCCATATTATGTAACGTATCAGCCTTGACAGGCATAGCGTAACGAAAACGGAATACCTTGTTTACCACTATTTTAGTTTGGTATGGTCAACTTAGTATGCGAAAGTGCCTCATTTTTTAGCTCATACCCTGAATAATGATCCAAAATGAGTTGGTTGCTTGCACAAAACACATAAATCATTGTGGGGCCCACAAAGTACCGTTAGACAGCCCCGGCAGTGTCAGTACACAATCTGCATCCTCGGTAGAGAGCTGCATGAAAAGGACCCTGTATAGCAGTACCATCAAAAGGAGACGGCCCTTTTATTTTCTAGTTTGCTTTTTAATACAATTCTTTCAATTTCTGCACGCCTCAAAGGCAGGTCCTCTCTTTATGTCAACCCTAGTACTTTAAGAAAGAGAGGCCGGCCAAAGCAATGTCAGGAACAAGTCTGCCTTAAATATCTCAAAAGTCAATCTTAGCGGGAAACGGATTGGCTACTCCCCCCTGCCACAACTCCGGTGGCTGATGGTCGGTTCTCTGTGGGCGCAACCATGATATATGTGTTTCCCAACCATGATATATGTGTTTCCCAACCATGATATATGTGTTCATACATTCCATTCAACCATTTTAAAAAATCATCATACGGTTTGATCCCAAAAAGGAGAGGGATATAAATCTCAGGTGGACCACACTACAGGAAAACAGTAGTGATTAGATATCCACCATTAAAATCCTCCTAAGGCCCACTATACTTTTTATTTGACATCCAATCTGTTGATTAGGTCATACAAACCCACATGAAGGGAAAAAACAAAGATCATCTTAATCTAAAAGTTTTTAAGGGTCTACGTTCATTCAACGCTGTTTCTGTAATGTGGTCCACTTGAGAGTTAGATATACCATGTTTTGGGTATCATATATAAAATTACCTATAAAAATAGATGGACGGCATGGATGAAACACATATGAGCACCGAGCACCGGCCATTTTGGCTGGTGGCCGGTGGAGTAGCCGATCCGTTCCCATCTTATTGGGCTGAATATGGCTCTACGAGAAGGGAGCGGATTAGGTGAGACCCCGGATCCACCAAGGTGGGTGGGCCCCCTAACCGTGGGGCCCACTGTTATGTATGTGACTACATCCACCCTGTCAATCTATTTTGAAAGCTCATTCTAGGCCATGATTCAAAAAACAAAATAGTTCCAAATACCATGTGGACTATTGTACAGGAAACAATAGTGATTGACCATTGAAAACTTCTTGTAGGCCACAAAAGCTTTGGATCAATATGATATTTCTGTAGTCTTTTCATCGAGTTGTTTGTGGCCTTGTCAGCAGGTTGGATGGCAGATAAACATTCAGGTGGAATCTATGAAGTTTTAAATGGTGGGGATTCAATCATTAATGTTGACTATGGGGCCCACTGTGATGTATGTGACTACATCCACACTGTCCATCCATATTGAAGGCTCATTTTAGGGCAAGATCCAAAAAATGAAACAGTTCCAAATAACATATGGACCCCAATACAAGAAGCAGTAGTGATTGACCATTAAAAACTTCCTGTGAGCCACACAAGCTTTGGATCAAGATGATATTTGTGTGGTCTCTTCATCTAGTTGTTTGTGACCTTATTAACATCTTGGAAGGCAAATAAACATTCAGGTGGAATCCATGAAGCTTTTAATGGTGAGGATTCAATCATGACTGTTTCCTGTGGTGTGGTCCACCTGAGATTTGAGTCAGCATCATTTTTGGGATAATTCCCTAAAATGATCTTTCAAAATGGTTGGACGGTGTGGATTTAAGGTAAATACATCACTGTGAGCCCCGCAGTGAAGGGTCCCACCCACCTCAATGGATCCGGGGTCTCACCAAATCCGCTCCCACCTAGTGGAAAAGGTTCATGGACAAGGTTCTGGGTGGATGGGAAGGGGTCTCTGCCGGTCATTCAAAGGAACTTCCTTGGCGATCGTTGAGGGTCAAATATTGCAAATTAGAACCCAGCTATTTTCTGGATTTACGATCATGATACTGTCTAATGGCACGTTTTAATCATGTTGTGTTGCAAGGTGAATTTACAGATGTGGACTGAAAAGGGTGTTAAAAGCTTGGATTTAATGCTCTGATGATCACTAAGGCAAGGGACGGATTTCAGAAGACCAAGATTAAGGGATTTACACGGTCAGAAATCCGAGAAAACTAAGAAACTGAAGCTCAAGTGGCCTGAAACGCATCCAGAATGCAAGACCACGAGATTCCCACCATCCGTTCGGCTCGAAACTTCATACGTCGCCTGAGGACCATAAATTAACCGTACACGATAAAAATCATCCATTGGATCAATGTGAAAGTGGCCTAACGGGCAGTAGCCCATCAATTTTCAATTTGGGGCCCACCTACTATCTAGATACGCTTCAAATTTGGTCCCTACGGTTAAAAGGAGATGGTGAAGCAGATGAACGGAGCGGATTTCTCACATACGTCGAAGGAGGACCCACCTTACATCGTGCATGTGCACAGCACACGTACAGAGGCTGAACACCAAACAAGGAAGTCGGTCAGCGCACTCGCTGACTGACGTTTTTCTTAAAATTGGAGAGACGCAACAGCGTCCCAAGGCCGCTGGCCGTTTTTGAGTAGTGGGCCCCACACATTGCCCATACGAGAAATCCAAACCGTCCATTCACTCAGGGGCACGGCCACAACCCTCGCCAAGCTTTCCTTTTGGTCCCATGCGTACGATCACTTGATTACCATCGTTAAACGTCAGATGGACGGCGAAGTAGAATATTCCGTGGGCCAAGCCAAAATCAATCTGAAACCAGTCCTTTCTTACCAAAATTCTGAGAGAAATTCGGTGGACGGATTAGATTTCTCAGGTGTCTAACGAAATGGGCCCCACAAGTGCCACAGCGGAAGAAGTTTTCGTTTACGTGTCGCGTAATGCACGGCCGCTGGCCATTTTGCGAACGGTTATGGGCCCCACACGTACCCTGTAAGCTCAATCCAAACCATCCACCGTGTAGACAGCCGCGAGTACTATAAAAACATGTTGACTCTTTTCATTCATGCGTACACACGTGTGCGTTACAGAAGCTAAAAAAGGGCTGTCCTCGGACATTCAAAATTAATTTTATTGTAATTTATTCTCTGGACCACGTTAATGGACGTTCAAAACCACCTATTCTTGACTGAAATTTCATTCTGAATCCAATGGATGGGGTGAATTTTTCAGAAAATGCTTCTGTGGGGCCCACCGATCACAACAGCGAAATAGTGCCGAAGGTTTCGCACATCCGTGAAAACTGACTTTTTCAGGCGATTTTGAGCCACCATCTTTGATCATATGGCAGATCTGAACCGTCTATCATGTAGAGAACCCAAGAAAGTACTAAGGGACGATGTTTTTTTGGAATTTGAGCGAGGAAAGTGGCGTGTTTCGAGGCACCGAACTTGGCTGCGAAAAAGCTTTCACTAGGCATGCATAGCTTTCCAAATCCGATTTTCACCACTCCAGCAGTTATATAAGGAGGTTTTGGACGTGGGGAGCATTCATTCAGGTCTTGGGAGGAAGATTCAGAGCTGGGAAGGAAGGCTCAGGTCGGACGTGGGGAGCATTCATTCAGGTCTTGGGAGGAAGATTCAGAGCTGGGAAGGAAGGCTCAGGTCGGACGTCTGCAAGAGAGAGAGTTGAGTTTGTTTATTTCTTTTATTTTTATTTTATTTTGTTTTGAGATATCTAGCCTATTCATGTTGGGCTAAACCTCCTAGCTAGGGCTAGGAGGTGAAGCTTATAGTGAGATGGGAGAGTTTAATTTATAAATTTTTTATTTAATTTATGAATTGAATTAATGTTGATGCTAGTTTAATTAATGGCATGTTTTAGTCTTTAATGGTCTGTTGTGACTAAAATTACAATGGGTCTGCAATGGCTTTGATCATGTCCTTATACTTTTATGTTTATGACGTCAGGACGTCCTGTTGTTCACCATAGTCTCCTGGGCATGATTGGATGACGGTACCCTTCCTAACTTTCATACATGTGATTGGGTGGTAATTAGTTTAATTCTGTTGTTTGCCATAGTCTTTTGGGCATGGTTTGGTGATGGAATCCATTCTAATTCATATACCTTTTATCTCTTGAAAACTAGATCAATGACAGTTCAGTTAATTTTCATGAAACATGCATAAGATCTCCCTGATCTCTACAAGTGGATCCTCTGAATCCCTAGTTCCCTTCTCCTGATTTCTCTCAAGTTTAGATAATTATTTACCAGTATTCTTTCAAATTCAATCAGATTAGATTTCATCTTAGCCTAGTTCTAGTTATAGATAATTTTAGATAACGTACAAGTTTCAGTCCCTTGGGATTCGACCTCGGTCTTACCGAGTTATTATTACATCATAACCCTGCACTTGGAGAGTGAACAAGTTTTTGGCGCCGTTGCCGGAGACTGTCGGCTACGTTTTTCTGAAATTAATTAGTTTTGGGATTAGTTAAGATTAGGATTATTTTAACCGTAGATTTTTATTTTTATTTTCCTAATTTCTAGAAACTAACCTATTCTTCCTGTTTTGTAGGATTCTGAGATAGAAATTTCTAATTTGATGATATCTTTTCTAATTTCTTTATTTTTTCTCTATTAGGGTTTTTAGAAATTTTCTAATCTTAAACTAACTGTTTTAGAAACTAACTTGTTTTATTTTCTTCTGCATGATCTTAACATAGGAACTTCTTATTTGGTAACACCCTTCTAACTTCTTCTCTTACTTTTCTATATTGCTATAGGACTTTTCTTTTGTTCTAGGATTAGACTCAGAGTCAGGGTTCTACCATGGAATCGTGGGTACGTGCATACGCTGAGATGGATAGGAGATATTGGGGAATGCACGAGGGTTGTGGAATTCAACGTATACCTCAAGATTTTTCTCCATCACAAATTGACATTGAGAACTGAGCAGAACGTTATCTTCCATCGGTTAATAGGGCTGTATACGATCGTAATTATGGGAATGAGGATTATTATCAGCCATCATATTCTCCCATGTATGATCAGTATGACTATAACCAGTGGAAACATCAAAGCTGGGAAGATGAACCAACAAAATATTATAGGGATTATCCTCTTGGATACCCTAACATTGAGATCCGACCAGAAACGATATAGGAAAATTCAATTCAGCATAACATGGAGTGGTTTGCGGAATTCAGAAAAGCAATGAAAGGACTCAATACACGCCTTGATGGGATAGAGGAGGCTCGGTCATCCCAGCCACGACCCAATCTAGAAATACAATGCAAGGGAAGTGATCCGCATTCACTTTTGAAAGAATCTGAAATTTGGAATGAGGAGTTGGATTCCGTTAATGAGCATGTGGTTCAATTTTTCGATGAGTCGATCTCGATGACTGTTCGAAAGAATGGTGAAGATATATGGGTGTCTTTTAAATATAATGATGATGACACACTTCAATCACATGACATACTAGATTCTAATGATGAAGAAGATGTTAGTTTATGCGAACCTCAACCCATTCTAGGTGAAGAATATGAGAAAAGTGATTTCATCCCAAGTGTGCACTGCACTGAACCAAAATATGATGAGTACTGGGATGACGATCCTGAATGTGTAACCACAATTCCCCTGGAATTAATCTCAAGTTTGGTCCAAGTCAATGATCAAGAAGTACGCGAAGAGAACGGTCATAATGAGATACTTCACTCATCCGACATGTCTGATCTAAAAGTGGGAGAGCTCCTTATAACCGACCCTTCTATCTCTTGTGAGATATGTTTGGACCACTCCCCTGAATTAAATGATGATATGATTCGGGAGATGGACGAGTTGCGCACTACGACTCTGGAATTTGAAACCACCCAGTTGAGGCCACCATCTGAACTGTTGAATGTTGACGATTCAATGCCTCTTCTGAGTAATTTCAATGAACAGAGTGATCATATCAATGCTTCGCATACTGACCCTCAATCTGTCTGTGCAGGGCTGAAGCAAGAGAGCATACATCCGTCCACTTTCAAGGATGATGGATTCTTTGAGCAGATCATCACGAGCTCCAAGGTGAAAAATAAGTCACTCTCAGAAGAATGTCCCAAATCTTTTGATGATTGCTTGGCATACTTTGCAGATTCAAATGATCCCATGATAAGAGACATAGTGAATGCCTTACAAGACAACATCTCGGCAGTCAGCACTGACCGAGAGAACCCTTACTCTGAAGCCCCTTCTTCCATAGATCCTGAATGTTTACCATTAAGGGATGAGGAGCTGAAAATTGAACCGAAGTCTACTACTTCGGAATGTGTTGAGACTACACCTCTTCCTGAAAATTTTTCTCAACCTGATCTATCTGTAGTCTCTGATTCACCATGGGATACTAACTCTGAAACTTTTTCTGATACAGGTGAATCATTTATACTTTGGATACCTCAGGCGAATCGACAACAAATTTTTGATGAGGCAAATAAGTTTCTCTGGAAGTCAAGCTCCAGGGCATCCAAGCCTATTGTAAAAAAGGCTTTTGGATGATCCTGTTGAGAAACTTACTTAGAAACTTATCAAGATATTGGCCGGAAGGAGAACCTTGTGTCATGATCAAGTTCTATGATCGATTCAATGTTTGTGGGTAACATTACTGCAAACCCCCACGAGACTACAACTCGTCCACTAGGGGTAACCTAGGGGTTTAAAGACTTGTTGCATACGCTAAAAGCAATCGAGAGCACCTGTGAAAGTGGTATAGGTAAAATTTTATTTTTGTTATTTTTGTTTTACTTTCTCTCTTGTACTAACCTGCTCTCTTCCTGTGATCTCGTGGAAAATCTCTCTTGATTCGTTATCCAGGTACTATCTTCTCATTACTTTACTTTCGTTGTTCCATGTGCATTGCATGCCCATATCTTTTACATTGAGGACAATGTAGATTTTAGGTTGGGGGTGGGGGATTAGGTTTCCTAATCAGTGTTTTCTTGGTCTTGAGCAAAATTGGTGAAATTTTTTACGATCCCTTGAATTTGAAGTGATTTTGACAGATATTCCTAATTTAGAATTTCACAACACGTGATGTTGGTAATGTATGACTCTTGGACTCAGTATCTATTTGATTTCACAATTAAGATCAAAACATTAATCCATGATTGGAAGTTATAAACATTGATTGAGTCATGCTTTCACATGTCACATCTCGCTTCCACATTAAGTGTTCAGTTTGATATTGAAGGATTAACTTGGTAATCACTGAGCATGAAAGGAACCAGCCTGAAATATTTTGCCATCATGGTATAAAAATTGTAAAGGTTGGGTAATTAATCTTCACCATAGGTTTGCTCCCTATAGGTGTGGAGTTAATTCCTCATGAATGATATAAAAAGGTCTGGGAGTACGGTCTTCACCATAGGTTTACTCCCTATTGGTAGGGATTTGATTCCTCTTCTTGACATGACTATTAATGGAAAAATAAAAAGTTGAAAAGATCAAAAGATGAAATTTATGAGGCAAGTTTGGTTATCATGTATTCTCCTGTTGATTACCAATGATATCCTGAAATAGAGAAGTGACTTTTAATGATGATAAGCCGAGATTACACTATACAACCATGGATCTCAATGATTAAAGTTGTTCTAATTGATGGATTAATATTTTGAACTTGATTAATGAAGTTTAATGTGTGCTTGAGTCCAGGAGAAAACAACTTCCAACATTTATGAATATTAAATTTCTCGTATCTTGTTCAAAATCTCACTCGATTTCATAGAAAGTTCTCCTATAATTCTCAACTTATTTTTCGCATATTTTGCTTGGGACTAGCAAGATGCTGGTTGGGGGTTGTGTTGAGGGTCAAATATTGCAAATTAGACCCCAGCTATTTCCTGGATTTACGATCATGATACTGTCTAATGGCCCATTTTAATCATGTTGTGTTGCAAGGTGAATTTACAGATGTGGACCGAAAAGGGTGTTAAAAGCTTGGATTTAATGCTCTGATGATCACTAAGGCAAGGGACGGACTTCAGAAGACCAAGATTAAGGGATTTACACGGTCATAAATCCGAGAAAACTAAGAAACTGAAGCTCAAGTGGCCTGAAACGCATCCAGAATGCAAGACCACGAGGTTCTCACCATCCGTTCGGTTCGAAACTTCATATGTCGCCTGAGGACCATAAATTAACCGTACACGACAAAAATCATCCATTGGATCAATGTGAAAGTGGCCTAACGGGCAGCTCAGCCCATCAATCTTCAATTTGGGGCCAATCTGCTATTTGGATACGCTTCAAATTTGGTCCTTGTGATTAAAAGGAGATGGTGAAGCAGATGAACGGAGCGGATTTCTCGATTCTGGGCCCACCTGATATCTGGAATTGCCTCGAATTTGGTATCAACGCCTTAAATGAGGAGACCAATCAGATGGTTGGATCAGATTTCGCAAAAACATCATAGTGGACCCCACTTTAGATTGAGTGTGCATAGTGCACATGTACACTAGCCGTGCACGAGATTTCCCAAAAGTCGGTCAGCTGCTTCTCCAATTCAAAAAAAAAAAAAAAAAAAAAAAAACGTGCCACATAATGTACGGCCGCTGGCCATTTTACGAACGGTTGTGGGCCCCACACGTGCCCCATAAGCTCAATCTAAACCATCCACCGTGTAGACAGCTGCGAGCACTACAAAACCATGTTTACACTTTTCATCCATGCATGCATATGTGTGAGATACAAGGGCCACAAAAGGGCTGCCCTGTAGCGTTCAAATCTGGTCTTTTTGTGATTTCTTCTCTGAGTAACGTGAATGGACGTTCAAAACCACCCATTCTTGACTGAAATTTTATCCTGAATCTAATGGACTGGATGAATTTTTCAGAAAATGCTTCTGTGGAGCCCACCGATCACAACAGCGAAATAGTGCGAAAGGTTTCGCACATCCGCGAAAACTGACTTTTCCAAGCGATTTTGGCCCACCATCTTTGATCATATGGCAGATCTGAACCGTCTATCATGTAGAGGACCCAAGAAAGTACTAAGGGACGGTGTTTCTTTAGAATTTGAGAGAGGAAAGTGGCGTGTTTCGAGGCACCGAACTTGGCTCCGAAAAAGCTCTCACTAGGCATGCATAGCTTTCCAAATCCGATTCAAATTCAATTTTCACCACTCTAGCAGTTATATAAGGAAGTTTTGGACGTGGGGAGCATTCATTCAGGTCTTGGGAGGAAGATTCAGAGCTGGGAAGGAAGGCTCAGGTCGGACGTCTGCAAGAGAGAGAGTTGAGTTTGTTTATTTCTTTTATTTTTATTTTATTTTGTTTTGAGATATCTAGCCTATTCATGTTGGGCTAACCTCCTAGCTAGGGCTAGGAGGTGAAGCTTGTAGTGAGATGGGAGAGTTTAATTTATAAATTTTTTATTTAATTTATGAATTGAATTAATGTTGATGCTAGTTTAATTAATGACATGTTTTAGTCTTTAATGGTCTGTTGTGACTAAAATTACAATGAGTCTGCAATGGCTTTGATCATGTCCTTATACTTTTATGTTTATGACGTCAGGACGTCCTGTTGTTCACCATAGTCTCCTGGGCATGGTTGGATGACGGTATCCTTCCTAACTTTCATACATGTGATTGGGTGGTAATTAGTTTAATTCTGTTATTTGCCATAGTCTTTTGGGCATGGTTTGGTGATGGAATCCATTCTAATTCATATACCTTTCATCTCTTGAAAACTAGATCAATGACAGTTCAGTTAATTTTCATGAAACATGCATAAGATCTCCCTGATCTCTACAAGTGGATCCTCTGAATCCCTAGTTCCCTTCTCCTGATTTCTCTCAAGTTTAGATAATTATTTACTAGTATTCCTTCAAATTCAATCAGATTAGATTTCATCTTAGCCTAGTTCTAGTTCTAGATAATTTTAGATAACGTACAAGTTTCAGTCCCTTGGGATTCGACCTCGGTCTTACCGAGTTATTACTACATCACAACCTTGCACTTGGGGAGTGAACAACGATCCTCTTGAATCCCACGCCCTCTGATGTAGAGTGGGTCGCGGACAATTTCATGGCCAAGATGGATCAGAAAAGGCACGGTCGGCGACAGAAGTGATCCGGACCATCGGACCTTAGATCGGGCGTATCTCACAATCCGGAATGAGTTATCCGACGTAAAATATATGAATTTGGGGTAGAACGAGCTACTTTAGCCAACCAACCCTGCTATGCCGGGTTGCGCAGCTCGGATTTGCGAGAAACCCCCTGATCAACGGTCGTTTTCTCGTTTTAATTTTGTTTTTACTATAAATAGTAAGTTTTAGTTTAAGTATAACTTTTCATCCGTTGGGCTTTAGGAGTTGTGTCCAACATGAAAAGTGCTTAGGATAATTAGGAGAACAATTTGGTGAAGCCGAATAGGACACTTACTATTTTTGGCTAAAAACCTTGCGCACTAGTAGACATCACGACCGTCTATAAATAGTAAGTTTACTATTTATAGTAAGTTGCGAATTCTACGAGTTTTAGTTGTAGTTTGAGTCTGATTTCTTTCTTATTGCTTGGTTCCCTTATTTAAAGGGTTGTGAACTCGATTTTAGGGATTCATTAATCAATTTTGAATTTATTAGAAATTATTCTTATTTTCTACTTTCTTTCCTCGTGGATTCGAGAAGTCTCTGTGAGGAGTCCAGAGAAGTTCCGTGGATTCGGAATATTTATCATCTTGAGGAAGACGATGCTCGACCTCACGTCCTTCCCTGCGTCACCCTCCATCTAAGTGGGCCTTAGTTACCAGATTAAAAATTGATGGTGGGTCCTTATCATTCATCTAATATGAAGGCTAACCAATGCAGAGCCATGGGCAAGAGTTTTAAGAGACATGTACCTGAAGGAAAATAATTCTTGGAAGGATTACTCAAAGTCCTCTTCCCATTTATAGAAAGCTTTATTAAACCAAAGATAGGTCCTAAATATTGACACTCTTTGGGTGGTGGTTATGTTGGTGTCATGTGTTCCTTGGAAAGTCAATTTGATTAATTTATCTATTTATTTATTGGAACTTAGTTGTTAGTGACACTAGTTAGGCATAGACGTATGTAGAAATACGTATACCTGCATCAACAATATGAAAAGTACAATGGGGTGCCGGTTGCGGCCGGGGACCCTTCGATGCTTAAGTCAGGTAGACAGATCAAAAGTAGAGGTGAGACTTGAGTTAGGGTTTTTTTTGTTACCTCGTTCATCCGATTGCGATGGGTGTACTTATAGGGTATTTAGGCAGCTTTAAGACTTGCGTATCCTGGTGAGATTTATTGAATTCGTTGGGGGTATTTTTTGGGATGTGGATCTACTTTCGAAAGTATTACCGCCTTGGTCGGCGTGATCTTTAGATATAATTGTGCTGAATCTTTTTTTTCTTGGTTCGAGGCAGGATCCTCTTCAGATTTTCCATTCCTCTGATCGAAGTCAATCTGGTCAGCTTAAGAGATGATTCCCATCATCGGGCTTTGCCATTAAGTAACTCAGCTCAGGGTCAGTTCATGACTCATCTCTCTATCAGTGCCTTATCAACTCGGGAAGTTCATTATGGTATTCTATTTTACCCAATTCAAGGCATTTTTGCTATAATTATTTGCATTTCCTATATAACATGCTAGTTTAGTTTTCCCCACAACCGTGACCTCTTTTGATAAATGGGATAAGGTTATCAGTGACCCATTCATATTAGTTTGTTATGAATTGTAATTGAAAACTTGAATGAATTAACGAATTATAGGGATATAGAATCTATTTTGTGCCACACGGAAAGAATGTAATATGCATTAGGATCAAGATGGACCATTAGAGAGTTGATGATTCATATTCTTGAATACCAATTTTTTTCATGATTGTCATAATGGATTTAGACAACCCAAGATTAGTTTGTGGCGATCTTGTGTGATATGATTTGATGATGAGTCGCATCTGATGACGACTTGAGATGGACTAATCTCTACCATCGGGCATTCAGTTGTCAACGCCACTTACGCGTGAGCAAGAATGTTCATTTTTTTAAATCCGGACATAATTCTAGGCTTGATTGAGTATCCGTATTAGATAGATTGCATCAAGTCTTCTAACAAAAAGTACCCAACTTGATTATACACTAACTTAGACTTAACATGAGATTGCAAAAGAACTTTAGGGATTTGATGTAGAGCTATGATACACCTTTTAAGACTAAGTGGCTGACACATGTATTATTGGGTTCTCAAGTTAAGATTCAATTTAGGCCTCCTATACTTAAAAATGAAATTTGCTTATCACTTGGGAGGCTTGGACTTAAGAGTATGCTACTTTATATAAGCTGCTAATACCACAAGTAGCTTATCTTGGTTTTTATTTATTCAATAAATAAATACATTTCATAAATAATATACTTATCAACCAAAAAGCAGAAAAACATTTTTGGTTTCCAATATCACATAAAAACATATCCTCAAGTTTGTTTGGTACGCCCTTAATATCCACTGTCCATCATGTTGGGCCAACTTTTGATGTCGAACGTTCTTTATGTTGGGCCCACCTTGGCTCTATGTTCAATGCAAACCCTCCATCTTGTGGAGCCTACCTTCAATGTAAACCATCCACCTTGCAAGGCCCACCTTCAATGTAGCTTATCCATCATGTGAGGCCCACCTTGGATGTGAGCCATCCATTATGCTAGACATTAGACATCCATTGTTCATCCTAGGGAGCCCACCTTTGATGTGGACAATCCATCATGCAAGGCTCAACTTCAAAGTGGGCCGTCTATAATGCGGGCTCAACTTAGATGCGAGCATTCTTCATTAAGGACCAATCTTCTTTGGGGCCTATTCTCATGTGGGGCCCACCTAATATGGGTCATCCATCATGTAGGGGCCACCATCAATGTTATTGTCCATCATGTGCGATTGACCTTTAATGTCCACTTCCTATCATGTGGAACCCACCTTTGATGTGGACCATCCATCATGTGGACCCCACTTTTGACGTGGGCCATTCATCATGCAGCGCCCGCCTTCGATGCGGATCATCCATTATGTGGGGACTACCTTGATGTGGGCCATCCATCAAATGTGGCCCACCTTCAATGTCCATTGCCCATCTTGTGGAGCCCACCTTTAATGTGGATCATACACTGTCTGGGGCCCACCTTTAATGTGGGTCATCCATCATGCAGGGCTCACCTTGGATGTGAGCCATTCATCATTAGGGGCTGACCTTTGATGTGAACCGCCCATTTGTGGAGCCTACCATGATGTGGATCATTCATCGTGCGAATCCACCCATCGTGTGGACCCACCATCAATGCTCCCTGCCCATCAGAGCCTACCTTAGATTTGGACCATCCATTGTGGGGGGCCCACCTTTGATGTGGGCCATCCATCATACGGGCCACCTTTGATACGGATTGTCCAAAGCCTTAGATGGTCCTTCTCCCTCTCCCTTGGTGAAAGTCCACACCAGAGAGAGTCTCTCTCAGTGGCTCATTTGATCTACGGTCATTCTCCAACCAATCTCTACAACCCTACAGTATAAATTTTTTTATAAAAAAATTGTAAGTTTGGTTTTATTGGGGATAGATCAAAGAGAGGCCTACCCAATTTAAGCATGAACGATAGCAATTCATTGTATCAATGTTTGTAGCATTGAAGTATAATCTAAACCATTCAAATTAAGCAAAACATAAATGTCATTCGCCAATAATTAGAAATACACGTGCAAGAATACAATATAAGCTACATATGTAGAATCGTGATGATTGAGAAAAGAAGAAGAGAGATGGAAAGAAATGAAAAGAGACGGAGGGAGCAACTAAAGAGCTCTCAAGCCTCTACTCCTTGTATTATTAGATTATGGTTAACAATACTGATATTTAAATATAAAATTGCCTCTTACCTAATCCCTAACAAAATGTAAGCCCCAGGCCTAAAACTCAACCCAAAACATATGAAAGGCAAGCATAAGGAGACCACTCAAAGGGACCACTCATCACCACACAGGGCAGACCCCGCATGTGATCCCTATGTGCTCAAGATCAGGCCAATAACAATATAAATATTTTCTTACCTTCCAAAATTTCACATCGACAAACCGAAGATTGTATCGGTGGTGACTGATACAGATGCCATACATTCTAATTTGTACCATGGGTATTACACAATGACCGGACCCGACTGTATACGACTTTGGGATTTCAATTTCTAGTTTCTACAAAGACCTCATTTACCAATGAGATGCCAAATGCAGATAGATAATTCACCACAGATTTCCCAGATGGAAAAATCATTTGCCCTTCATAGGTGACCATCAATTTTCAGCCAATCAACCATCTATTCTGCATTGCGTTGCATCGGTGTTTTGGATCACAGAACCATGGGCCCCACTTGTATAAACTGAAAGCCGAAACACACTACTCTCTCAGCTGAGCATCATTAATATATCTCTATGCAAAACATTCACAAGAAAATGCCTCTTATTTTCTTTCAGGAGCATTCAAAATATTGTAGAAAAGGGAAGAAAGTGCCCTAGCTCTATCGTCCAAGACAAGGGCCAGCCCAAATTTCCTTGAAGCAGAACCGATGCCTGAACAGAAATGGGAAGGGCTGTAAAAGCCCATTGGAGTACCCAGTCTAATTACAGACCTGAATATGACAATGAGAACAGACACATGACATCATATTACAACATGAAGTACGAAGTAGAGTTTTCACTACATCACAAGCAAAATGCTGTGAATATAACACAGCTAGAAAAATCTCGACTCCAAAGAGAGGCAGCTGCAGAACTCATAATTCATCCTGCAAGCGAAAAAAGAAGGAAAACATATTATCCAGTTGAAATAAAAATACAGATGGTACCTAGAATGATTTTGCTTCCTTTCACTTGGGAGGCAAACATGTACAAGGTCCAAACTGACAATACAAATGCTTAGATTGGGAATTTTTTTAGGGGGAAATAGGGACAGTGGAAGGAACTTTGATTGGCTGCTCTTATCGCTGTCTATTTTCTGGGATCACCAAAGGATCAGATCTCATACATGTTTGCCACATATGCGGAAGGGGAAAGCAAGTCTCTCCGATGAGTAAATGCAAACTTAAGAGACAAACATCAAGGTCTAGGTTTCAAGACAGTTCATGAAGTATTTTAAAAAGTCTGAAGACTTACATGGTAATCATCATCCATGTAGTCGCGGCGCTGCAAAAAACAGCTTTGAGTCAGAAAAGCATTTTAATTTAGCAGATATAACTGATTATTGCACACTTTTGAATTCCACCATCATGTTTGTTCTTTGTGAAATATCTTTGAAGTCAAATTGATTTCAGAGAAATCTTACTTTACCCGTTTGCATAAATAAAAAAAGAAAAAGAAAAAAGGCATGGTATATATTTTCCATTTCCAAGTGTAGAGAGAAGGAAAGAAGAAATGGGAGGAAGAAGAGAGAAAGAGGAAGAAAGAGGAGATTAGAGAAGGGATTAAACCTGCACTGATAACATGAAGGTATAGATAGATAGGTAGACATGCAGACAGATAGATAGATAGCCCTATCCTTACTAATAATGAACCCCAAATGGGGATCTTGAGGCGTATAGACCTCAGGTACTACCCACCAATTTCATTCGCCCAAAAGAAACCTTAATTGTGAAAGTAAACCTCAGGTCGTACGGATGAACCCAAAAAGACCAAAATACCTGTGCTTTTTTCAGCAGCTTACCCTAGCAGACAGGTATTTTGGTCAAAATACCTGCGTCTAAACCTTAAAAGGTCGCTTTTCACGAAATAAGTTTCCGAGTGGAGAAAATAAAAAAGGCATTGTACGGACTCGTCTACAGTTCCAATTATTTCTCCCCAAAACATATTATATGGTGTCATGAAGGAGCACTGGATTCCATACATACGCACAGACTCCTACTCTCTCTAACACCAAGCTTATCAACAATAAACATGGATATTGATGTTGCCCAAATATTGGTTTCCAAAACAATGGGAAGAAGTGGGTGACCATTTACCATTGCCATTTTTACATTTCCACATGAATCCATAGAATGCTACACCACAAACCAAACAACAATTTTCCTTATGGAATCCACTGTTTGTCACTCCCTGCATTGACCATGTTCAACAAAACAAACATGCCCTAAATATAAATATCCTAGGAATGGGCTACAATCAATGTTTTAAATATCGACGATATCGGCCGATATATCCCACGATATATCTTGTATCCCACCTGTGCGATACAAAACGCTTGGGTAGGTGCCGATATATCCCGCCTATTCAATTTGGTGAACATTTTCAATTTCCGACCCAATTTTTTGTTGTAAATCATGTTAAATCAGTGTCAAATGGTTACAAATCTATGATTCTTCATGTTTTCCATGGAAAATAATGAATTTGGAGCTTTGATTTCAAGATTTAGGGAGATGGGCCAAGTTGAAGAAAATTGGAAAAAAAAAAAAAAAAAATTCTCAATTTCTCGCAAAATAGTTGCAATCTTTGAATCCAAACACAAAATCAAACATGTATGTAACTTGATCTAGTGATTCTTCTTTAGCTTTTGAATGTATTGCTTGTGTTTCCATACATGTCTTCTTACATTTATAAATTATATGAATATACTTGCATCAGTTCAGTTGGACAAGGCATATATTAGGACTCCATACAAAGGAAACCCCAATTATGTGTACTTTATTTCTAATGTTTTGATTTCTAAGTGTGTATTGATGTCTTTTTCAACAATACCTGAAGTTTATTGAAAAATTCCAACAATTTCCCAATGTTCTCATGTTTCCCAACAACAGCGATACATTACGCGATACAACCGATATATCCTATATGATAACTGATATGTATCTGTATTCCAAGGGTGTGATACATTACGGGATAACGATATTTAAAACATTGACTATAATATACTATTCAATGGTCAATGGACTGTGGTGGGGACTGCATTTTTGTAACACACTCAACAGATGTTAACATACCAACCAATAGTCTGATTGTGAATGGTCAGAGTTAAAGGAAAGGGTTCACAGACATCCATTGATAGGATGGTTAGGACCTTTTGATTAGTGCAACTTTTGGGCCATATCCCATATGACATTATTACACCTTGATGGCATGTGCGCCTGTTAGACTAGAGACTGATGGAAACGTTTCACTATTGCTCCCAACACTAGATCTTCTCCCAGGATGATTATGTCACACAGAATGTGAATTAGTATACTCAAACCTCAACTGGATCAACTCATCTGGGTAAAGACTTGAGCCCAAAATATATCATTACTTCTCAGGTATGAGCCTTGGTTTAAAACTAGAGCAACACAATCAAGAACTTAAAAACTTGATTCCAATCTCAGAAGACTCTCAAAGCTAATGACTCATAAAACTCTGGCCAGCTGAAGCATGATTCGATAGGGTCACCAATTAGAGTCCAAGCGAGGTCATGACTATATAAACATTGATTTAATAAAGTAGATTCAAATTAGTAAGGGTGAAAGACATGTCATAAAGGCAAATAATATACCCTTTTGTATCTATCCTTGTAGCGCTCCTTATCTCGGTAATACCGGTCACGACCCCTCTCCTTTCTCCGCCGTTCACCTTCCTCTCTCGCCCTTCGAGATTCCTGTACAAATAGTAGCTCAAAACATTAAAAAAGATTCTTCAGTTGGATGGCTTTCCACACCCCTACCAATAGACCCCCTACCAATAGATTTAGTACTGAGGAAGCAAATGCAAACATACTACATAAATACACATACAGAAGGTAAGAGAGAGAGAGCATGGTTTTAAATCTACTTAAATATAAATGGAAGTCCAAACATAGAGAAAAGGCAATGGAAGTTTCTATTAGTTACCTCTTCTTCTTGAGCCCGTCTCACTTTCTCTGCTTCCTCAAAGGCCTCCTTCTCAGCCTGAAATTCCAAATACAAATGAAGAAGGGAAAAAGAAGAGAGATCATAATTTAGAATTTAGCACTTGGCAGTTGGCTGAACTTTATAAGCAATAGATATTGAAGGATTTGGTCTCACCTCCTTATTTTTGGCCCATGTCTCTTCCACAACCTGTTTTGCATACTCTGGATCATCGCAAATCAGAATATTGTCGTAAACAGAACCAGCCTTCACCTGCACATTTCATTGAATTATGAGATTAGGCCATTCCAAGCACTGGTAAATACATTTTATGGAACAGGAGCAATCATGCACCCAGGATTTCCTTCTATGATGCCTGTATGAGTATACAACAAGTATAAGGTGTGTGTATGAATTATAGCTTTCAAAACATAGATACATTGCCCATTTCCGAGTACCTGGGATCATATCTTTTCCTCTATAATCTATACTGATTTCATTTGATCATGCACCAAGACTTCCTCATTATGATAGCAAGATATAAGACAAGGATAATGCATCAGTATCACTTTTGCAACATAGATACATCGCCTATTTGAATTATGTGATTCACCAAATTCCAAGCACTCTAAATACACCAGGGTATGGCTCATGCGACAGACGTGGAGAGAGGAAAGGGGAGAGATCAGAAGAGAGATAGTCCGTGTCAGTTATTGCAAGTGAAATCCTAACCGTAAACTGGTGAGCAGCCATATTTTCAAGTTCCCAAAATGCCCCAAACCTTATTTAAGATGTCTTCCCATGTCCCTTCCATGTCCCTTTAAAACTGAAAGTTGATGTCCCATCTGAAGGAGTAGAAACATCCATTCAACAGCAGGTGTCCCATCCTACTGTTTCCAGTATTGTTGCTCACCTGAGTTTTAAGATTTTTTTATGTTTTTATTTTTTTTTAATAACAAGATGAAATAAATCCAACGGATTTCAAACTTAAGTAAATCAATGCGAAATGCTTCCGTAGAATGTCTAATTTCTGTTTTACATCTTCAATGCAAAAATGTTCAATTCTCGTAAGTTCTTCTTGACTGTTACTCTTCAAGTCCAATAATGTACGTAAATTGGACATTTTTGAGACAATCATAGGTTCTGGAAAGCAATTCCAATGTTGTCAAATGGCATAAGTGATCCTGTGTGACCCAAGAGGCTATGTACATATGCGATTCTATAATCGCATATGCAGTCACACAGCCCCTGAACTCTCTCTCTCTCTCTCTCTCTCTCTCTCTCTCTCTCTCTCTCTCTCTCTCTCTCTCTCTCTCTATTTTAAAAAAAAAAAAATTTTTTAAAGGAAAAAAAAAATGAAAATTAAAAATATATAAGAAATGCTACAAGTGTTGTGAATTGTTTTTTTATATATATTGTTTTAGTAGCAATTTCACTAAAATTTTGTTATGTTTATTACAACCATTAGACTATAATAAGTCAACTAACAACTAACAAGAACCCACAATCTCTACTTGTAAAGCAAGCACCCCCAATCACTATGCCAAGTATGCTTCTTATTTATTCATCTTAATTTAAATCATTTAAGTAGATTCCTGGGCCACGTCAGTTTAGAATAGATCTGACCAGTTGGATCAAACCACCTTGAAGTCCACTTTGAATTTTAAATCAGCAAATGAAATTACCCCCTTTTCTCCTCCTTTTTTTTTTTTCCAGAAAAGAGGAAAGATAATAGTTCTGATTTTTCTTTTGTTGGAAGTCCACCTGCCACTTTTTTAGGTTGGTTTCCAATCAGACAAGCACGAAGACAAAAACTACAAAAACAAATTGAAGGAGCATAATCCATAGAAGTTCAACTCCTTTTTCATAGGGTCTGTTTGTTTTTCAAAATACACCGTAAATGAGCTGTAAATAAGTAATTATTACTTTTTACAGCTGCTTGGGAAAGATGAAATGAGGTTGAGCTGTAAATAAGTAAATATTACTTTTTACAGCTGATTGGGAAAGATGAAATGAGGCTGTAATTTTGCCTCAAAAATCGTGGTGCAAGACGACATTATTAGACAAATTATGATGGTAAAATTTGTGGGGCCCATCATCATGCATATGTCTAATCCACTCCGTCTATTTATTCTATGTGCTCATTTTGGAGCATCAGCCAAAAAAATGAGGCAGATACAAGGCTCAAGTGGACCACACCATAGGAAACAGGTGGAATTGAACACCTACCATTAATAATTAAAATGAGCCTAGGGCTCACAGGGATGTGTACCTGCCATCCAAACTGTTCATAAAGTCACACAGACATGGATGAAGGGAAAACACAAAAACAAGCTTGATCCAAAACTTTTGATGGCCCCATAGAAGAAATGAATGGTAAACTTTCAATTCCCCATGTTTTGTGTGGTGTAGTCCACCTGAGCCTTGGATTTGCCTCATTTTTTGGGCTCATGCCCTAAAATAAGAGAGAAAAACGAATGGACAGCATGGATCAAGTACATACATAACAGTGGGCCCCATGAAAATATCTGCCTTTCCTCAGTTTCAACCCACTATCAACGTCAAGTCACTGTCAAAGGGCGGCTGTGGAACGTAAATACAGGGGCAAATAAAAAATGCCCATTTACACCTCATTTACCCCATGAATTGAAAAACAAGCAGGCCCTAACAGTTTTCTTTGCTATTTAACTTCCTACTTTTCACTTAACCTCATCTCTGTTGTTGATAGATAAGGCAAAAGAGAGTCCATAATCCCTGTTATTGGAGGAATGTGAATTCCAGAGGCCCCATATTCAAGTGCCAAATGCAAAAACAGTGCATGTGCATGGGGTTCGGGACATTCATAGGGGTCTCCCAACAGACAATGTTCCTTACCCTAAAAGTCGTCGTGTCCTTTCATCAGGTGGGCCACATGTACCAAGAATAGACAAAAATGATAACCATCGGTCTGCATTTTTCTGGTCAAACTGTTCTGACCAGCCACCTTGTGATTTAGGAGGCAAGTCCGTTCTTTAGAACATTTCTTTATTTGTTAACTGCTATGAGAGAAGATTATGCAGAACCAATTCCCTTACCTGCCAAACTTCAATGCCTACATATCTCAGTGGCTTCAGCACATAAAGGTCAGGGTCATCTTCAAACTCTGTCAAAAAATAAATATGAGAATGTTATAAAGGGTTTCCTGAAATGCTGAACACAATCCATCCTCAAAATAGTAAACATGCAACTGCAAATACATTCTAGGCTCATAGGCCATAACTTTAAGAGCAATTACATGTCAGCTTTGAAAAACTTGATATGGTACTGGAGAAATTCACTGTGCCAACACAACCAGTTGCAAATTAAGTTGGGTTAAAGGTGCATGCTGTTTTACTCAAGCATCAGAGAACTAGATTGATTACTCAAAAGCTCAGCCAGGCACTTGAGAACTTGAAAAGTTGGACAATATATGAATGCTTTAACTCAATTGAGTTTCAAGTCAACTCAATTGTGCACTCATTTAAAACTCAATCTATTTCCAACATTGGTAATTCAGCAGTGGGAACTTAAGCACCTGTGTGTGCGTGTATTTGATGGACACATTTCATTCTATACTCTGAGATAGCATTGAAAGAGGCTAAAAACAACAGACCTGGGTTATCAATCCATGGGATTTTCCACTTCCCTTGGTAGTTTGGATTCTTGATCCTCTGTGATGTTACAAAAGAACATATCAAAAAAAAAAAAAAAAAAAAAAAAAAAAAAAAAAAAAAAAAAAAAAAACTGTTGTAAAACTGTTAAGCATGAAATTAGCGTCACTAGTTAAAAAACAACACCAAATATTGCACCTTGGGCTTCCATGGTCCCTTGTACTTCGGATTGGGGATCTTTGGCGGTCTCCATATTCCATCTTCATCTTCATCCCAGGTATCAGGCTGGTGAGAGAAAGGAACAAGAAATCATTTTTTTTGTCTTGTGATTAAAGAAAGATGCGTGTATCCTGTGTAGAACATATGATTTCAATAGCAATGCATCAGACTTGGTTTTCCATATGCTCAAGCTCTTTCATCCAAGTGGTTGTAAAGTAAAGAACTGTCAATACATCACATATGATGTGCACATGCAACTCAAAAGTTTTGGTTTCTTTTTGCTAGATTTAACTCCAATGAAATTTGAGCCTAAAAAATTTGAAGGAATCAGAAATGGAACATAGTGAATGGATTGAAGGGTAAAAAAATAGTGTACAGCACAAAGGGTAAATTAAAAATAACTTAATCAGAAAAGGGAGTAGGATGACATATGTACATACATACACAACCAGGAATCTCAAGACAACTTTGAATCAATAAATCAGAAAAAAAGAAGAAGACAAATCTAGATGTTTATAAATTGATTAACAAAAAGATCATAGCAAATAAAGAAGGGAAGATCAAGCAATACATGCTAGAAATAAAAGGCAACACATGCCTCGCATCAACACATGCAAGACATAAGGTTACTCTTCAAGAGAGGGATGAAAACTTCCATAAAATCCAAATCTAGTTGGAGTTACATGTCCAAAAAAGGTTCTTTTACAGGCATCAAACAGGAAATAAAACCCCGCCCTCAAGTAACACTTCTCTCTATCAGGGAGGGTAACTTGACAGTTCCTGTTCATGTTAAATGCAATAAATAACCGGCAATTAAGTAGATATTAATCCTTTCCACATGTGTGGCTCACACGTGCGATCATGTGAGTGGAATTGGGGCCTTGCATGAGAGAGTAGGGATTAAACATGGGAAGGAAATATATCTAACCATTGATGGTGAACAACAGAAAATCAATGCAATAATTGTAGGAGATGAGGCAGAGTAGGAATTGAGAGAGATAAAAAGGAAATAGGATACAGCCGGAACACTCTCTTCCTAGTGGCTGAAAGAAATATCCCATGTGGTTACATTTATTTGTCACGATAGTAAAACAACCATGGACTGAAAGAGAAAATGGGCGAAGGGAGTTTGCGTTTGATAGAGAGATGCTTTAAGACTGTTATGTATTCATCAGTCATCTACACAGTAGGTTGTGTAATGGAAAGTCCAATATCCGTAATATACGATATGTTAATTTAAAAAATAAATAAATAAAAAAGTAGCAGCAGAAATTAGTAAACCTTTTTAGCCTTTGGATCAGGAATTTCTCTTGGGATAGAATCATATCCCTGCAGTGTGATTCATAAGACAACATTATTCAACAAAAATTAGTTGAGAGTTAGTAGGAATGAGACCCAACAAATAACAATATTATAAATAGAAAGTGCATCTGACTACCTCTGGTTTGACATGATTAGGGTCATCAATATACTCCCTATCATCCCAGTCCTTGGGCTGCAAACAGAAAGAAGACGCATCATAAGACAACTACAGCACAAGCACTGAACTGAAGGAAATCACACCTCATGGCCAAGATCTTGAGCTCAAACCCTTTTGGCATTGACGTCTTTGATTTTCCGAGGAGGAAGAATATCCCAATCAGTGTACATGCTTCCAGATTCTCTCTCTCGGTTGTCAACTAAGACACTGTAAGTTGCATCTGGCCTAAGAATAAATGTGTAGACATGCGTCAACTTGTCATTTTCACATTGTAAATCCTTCTTGATAGGATAGTTTTGGCCTTGGTAGGAAAGTATAACATGGAGCTTTTTTGTCTGTGACCCACATAAATCCGGCCCAAACATTACGCTGCACAAATAAACATTACAAATTACAAGCAGCCAAATGTGTATCATCACCGAGTGTAAGCAAATCTCTGTTACAAGGACACTCCTTTTTTTTCCACTTATTTTCCAAGTCTACATATGTAGACATAGAATTTGAACCATTAGCAAAAAACCTCAATTTCTCTTTCTTTTCGGCAAACTTATGTACTACCTAAACAAATTTGATGATTTTCTTTTACATATAAATATTGCCTTTACAAACTGATATTTGGTGCCAAAAACATGAATCCCCAAAATCCCAAACACGTACGAAATATCAATTTCCCATACTACTCAAACTGAGAAGAAAACACAAGCACTTTGCAAGATGTATACAGAACAGTAAGAATATATGAAGTACATGACATATTTGAAGGAATAACAAAACAAACCTGTAGGGAGTATCGCCACCAAATTTCTTCTGATTGACATAACTTGAAAGAAGTTTTATGTAACCACCACCACATTCAATTTCCTGCTCAAGTTTTATAGAATATTGGAGCACCAGAGTTCTGTTCTTGTTGCTGAACTCCGGTATTTGTGCAGATATGGCAAAATGCCTAGCATCAGTATACGTCTGAATACCTGCATATAGTTTCCCCAGTAAGAATCATCTTGGAGCATATGACTTGGGGACCAGAATATTCTAGAAATATGAAGCTGGTATGCCATACTCATCAGCTCTAAAATTGACATGATAAGATTGGAAGGACCCAAAATTTTCCTGATGCAAATACCAAAACAATAACCTCAGTCTACATATAGGAATTATATAATCCCTGGCCAAGGATGTATACAGTATCTTTGGCATGGAGAATTATATAATCCTTGGCCAAGGATGTATACAGTATCTCTGGCCTCGGTTCGGTGATCCAGACAGATGGACATGCTGAAAAAACACCTCCAAGATTGGAATATCTGGCCATCCAATATTAGGCTTTTCCTAGTGAATGAGGACCCTTGTTTTTTTTTTGTTTCTTAAGTGGTTTTCCAGGATAGAAATTGATTGGTTACAATTGTCTCATTGGAGAAAATCTTTAGCATGGCCCACAAATTGAGGGGCCAGCAGGTCAATGGTCTGGAATAGATCAAAGAAATGTGGTCCTCAATTGTACAGACCTAGGGCCCATGGATTTTATAAAAGACTTGGACTGCTCAATCAGTGCGCCCTTGGCTACAGTGAAGAAGAAATCATTGGCAATGGGATATCCCCAAAACACATCAACAACTTAAAATTGACCTTCACAGGCATGGCAATGGGACATTCTACAACTTCCATTAAAGCACACGGACATTCTACCAGTTGCATGATTGGGGTCAGTTTGTGATTGAGGGAAATTCCCGTCCATCATAAAGTGGAAGTTACATCATTTTCCACCTTTCAACAAATGGGAGTTTAGGTCCTCAGGAATGACTGTGTTTCCTTCCCATTTCAGAATTGGAATTCATTTGCAGCAAGGAATATGAATATATGATTTTTCACTAAAGAGGAAAAAAAATATGTACCTTTATCGTCAGGATCACCAGACCACTTTCCTGCGGTATGCTTAAATGAGCCAGCTTTCCCTTCAGCCCTTTTCCAGTCTGACTTGACCCAACGACTCTCCCACCCATCTTTTGCATGAGAATTTATCAAAAGAGAAGATAATCAAATCCAATCAGCACTTCACATTCAACAGCAACCAAAAACCAATATGGAAAAAACAAAAGCAATCAAGCATATCCAATGTTGGATTATTGCAAAGAAACAACAAAGGAGAAAGAAAGACAATCATCATAGGATATTGGCACAGCTATGCAGATCATGCTCAATACCATGGCAATGCATCGCAGTGGGAATTTAATAGTTTCTCCTATGCTTCACCAGTAGTTTTTTCCTTTCTTTCCTTCTTTTTTTTTAAAAAAAAAATAAAAAATAAAAATAAAATTCCATGTTATGGAGGGTATGAACACCTTCACATTTTCATTTTGTTTCTTCAGTAAAACAAAGAATCAAGTTTTCACATTCACAATAATGGGACATTGATAATAAATTACTACAATAGTAGTGAAGAAAAAGAAAAAGACAATGGGATATTTAAAATCAAATGACAGGGTCCAAGAAAATTTCAAAACATAGGGCAGTCAATATCCAACATTACAAAACTCAAGCATTCTGATAAAATCCAAGTACAATTCTGCAATGACCTTTGCTAAGCCCGCATGCATGTACAAGTCAGCTAATGCACATGCCACTAAATATGCCAGCATGGCAGATAGCTGCAATATCTGAGCCATTCATTAAAAAGTTACCACTATGTAGATACCCCAACCCAAGAATCAGGTGGGTCCATAGAAATGTGGGTCAGAAGGAACAAATGTACGGTTGTGAAAAAATCAGCCAAAGTTTTCTGACCCATCCACTTATTTTATTTATTTATTATTTTATTTTTATTTTTCTAATATGATGGCACACTACCAAGCGCACCACCTTTATATTTCGGAAATAACAACCACACGGTGAGGTCCACCTGATGTATAGCTAGATAGTTCACACCTAATGGATAGCATAGATAGTTCACCCATCTGCCATGCTATTGCTGGCATATCACATGTGGCAGCATATGCATTAGCTGAATTGTACACGCATGTGGGATTAGCAAAGACCTTGCATGATAATATGTCAGACTTTAGGTTTCAACTTATTTGGTCCTTGGTTTTTGTAATCCATGACAAGCTATAGTTGTTGCAAAAAGCGCAAGGCAAAGCAGCAACAAATTTGGGTGTTACATTGGGGAAGAGTCTATTTAGTGAGTATAAACTGCTACAAGGCAAGGCTGCTGGAGTGGGAGCGAAACTCTAAAGTCCAAAGTTTGTTTCGAAGCAGGAGCGGCATCCATTTAGAAGGATTGTGCAACTAAATAAAAATAAAAAATAAATCCAGAAGCCTACTCTAACAGGGAAAAATAAAATTTGCTTTCTTCTCAATCTTTCATGAAAAAAGGCAAAAGAAAAAGAAGAAGAAAAAAAAAAGAGCAAAAAAAAAAGAAGCAAGAGGCTGGTAACACCTGGGGTACCCCAACTTGTAATTCATTGGACCCCTGCTGCACATGGGGGCCGCCTTGACAAAGATTTGAGCCCTTCATCTAGTGAGTTATACCACATAAGGCCCACTGCTGACATTCCACCAGTTGGACAACCAAATGGACCCATGGTATGCCAAAACGGTTATGTAATGGTAACAGTCATAACCGTTATGAGTTACAGGGCTGTAGCGACCATTACAGAAAAAAATGACCTATCACGGCCACGTGATGGTCCCTAAACATTTTATTTTTTTTTTTGTGAAAAAAGAAAAAACACCATAACAACCATTACAACCCGTATCATAACAGTAATGGTAGTGGCTGTTACGGCCACCGTTACCGTTATGGAACACCTTGGATGGACCTCACTTCAGACCACTATCAAATAACCCAAGAAATCTGACCGTTATGGCCCATATCGTAATAGTAATAGTGGTGACCATTACGGCCACCGTTACCCTTATGGAAAACCATGGATGGACCTCACTTCGGGCCACTATTGAAAAACCCAAGAGATCTAACTCTACTTGAAAGACCTAGGTCGAGTTGAATTGAAGACTAGTGCTGAAAACTAGAGTTGACTTATAAGGGAAAACTAAAAATGGTTTTAAATAACAAAAAAAAAAAAAAGAATTACGAAAACATAGATTAACAAAAAATATGAAAAATTAAAAGAAAATCCAGAATTTTTTTTTTTGACTTGGTCAAGCTTTATATTCAACTTGATGAGGCTCCAATAAAATAAAACCAAAAAAAGCCTCAACGAAAACGACTTCCTCATCCACTCAAACTCAGTTCGGTTTCAACTTTCCAGTAAACTCAAAGAGCTTTTAAACAATGAGATAGACTATAAATGGGTAGTTACATAGAAGGTCAAACACGGTTAAAAGACATGGTGACTCGGACCGACTCATCCGATCCTGAGTCGAGTCGCCCGACTCGGGGGTGAACCAGCCCAGATTGCCCAAGTCGGGGTGACTTGTGGTATCAAACCAGGCTAGATCTGACAAGTCCAAGTCAACTCAAACGAGTTGCATGGGACCCATCCAAGTCTTGGAACCATGAGGACAATAGAGAAGAAATCTGTTAACTTGGACTGTTAGGATCAAGCTACAATGGAGGACCAGAGGACTGCAATTTCATGTAGTCACGTGGGCTATTAAACTGGTGTGAGGGGGGGGTGGGGGAGGTCAACCTCACTGGAAATTCCCACGAGGTCGAGCTGTGTGGGCCCCACCATGATGTGTGTCGAACATCAACACCGTGCATTTGATGGGTCCCCTTTAGCTTATGTTATATCCTATAAATCAGTAGTATACGGAATTCAGGTGGGCCATACCATCTAAAACCATGTGAGGACATGCCTAAAACATATAAAATCACTTGGTGTGGCCCACATAAGTTTTTGATGAGGCTGAAACTTGGCCTGACCCCTCATACAAGTGTGACACACAATGGATGGGATGGATTTGTGAACCACATCTCAGTGGGCCCAATAAATGATTATGAATGTTTTAATGGGATGATAACCCCTCTCAACTGTTGTATGTGGTGTGGCCCACCATGGAATGGTGCATCTGACTAACGGTGTTGATGTTCGACACACATCACGATGGGGCCACACAACTCTACCTCATAGTACCATATATATATATATATATATATATATATATATATATATATATATATATATATATATATATATATATATATATATATATATATATATATATATATATATATATATATATATAAGTCTCTGCAAACCTCCAACTAATTATCTAAACTTAAGTCAAGATCAGGAAACATTTAAAATTTTTTTTTTAAAAAAAAAATCAAATTTACACCCAAACCTTTTAATACACACCCTCTCTCTACTCATCCCCATTTCCTTGCACATTTGATGATGCATACACCTTGGTTTTCAGGAGATCTGCATATGGGCCCACCATGGTGTGTGTGGGAATGAAAACAGAACGCCCCGGACTGATCCAACCATCAGGTGGGCCACCGTGAGAATTTGGAGGTTTTAGGGTGGTTGTCCATTGTTTTCTATGGTGTGGTCCACCATATGATTCGATGGACCTGATTTTTGGGGCATCCACTTTCATGGTAAGGCCACCCTGCTGGACGGGCTGGATGCCATACAGAGGCGGGCCCGCATGCTGCGACATGCACGAGATCCTCATCTACAACAGTTGTAGAGGAACCGGCCTCGTTCAGCTATAGAATCCACGAGCTGCCGAACGCATGCACCCTTCTCTTTCTACTTCCGGTGTGATGCAGCCATACAAAGCTGTACTACTGCATCACGAATAGTAGAAAGAAAGGGTCAATCTATCAAAAAAGAGGGTCTTAAATAGTCGCCCCAGAAGAAATTCACTTCGAAAGAAAAAAACAAGTAGCCCGCGAACTACTGAAGCCAGATCGTAGCCCGCCAACTGGGCCATTTGATCAGTGCAACACCCACTCTAGAAAAAAGACTCCATCACAGATACACCATGGACGGTCATATTTCCCTGCAATATGAACCAGGGCATTTGGAAAATGGAACCAGTTTACCACTCTATATCCATAAATCGAACGGTTGAGATTTTTTTATGGCAACTCATACTTTTGCCTCCGACCTCTTAAAGGTAGTACCCACCTTTTCAACGGTTATGATCATTCATATGATTAGCCCTACTTGCGGGCCACAAATTGCTTTCGTAGTCCGCCGGCTACTACAAGAAGAGGCTCTTTAAAGAGAAAACAGCTAAGATTCGAAAAAATCGGCAACTCTTAGACAGCCAAACGCAATATCCGAAATCGAGAAAAGGGTAATAAAGGAAGGATAGGAGAACAAAACGGTTTTTTTACCTTCGAATCTCTCCTCAAAAATGATTTCTGAAACGGTGGGAGAGAGTAGACGGAGCAAGAGAAATACCAGCAGAAATAGCCGCGTTTCCGCCATTTTAGGCCTTCACGAGAAAGATGGGTTGGAAATGGGTTCCTTTAATAGAAGAGAAGTCCAGGTAAATGCCCTTTGTGATTCATCGAATTACAAGAATAGCCCTTTCTTTGATTCCGAAAGAAAGATGACCGGGATTAGCAGCAATGCAGCATAGTTGGGTATTCTACGCAGCGCGTGAAACACACGACTCCGTGGGGCCAACTGTTGTAAAATACTAACCTTCCCATGTGACCCCCTTGAATTGTAGGCACTTTTGGGGAGAAAATCAGCCAGATTTTCAACTCAGGTGAGCCACGACGTAAAAAAATATTTATTATGGCTGAGTTTTTAGTATTGGCCCGATGTACCATACACGTTTTTTTAAAAAAAATTCTATCACAACAAAACTTACCTAACTAAATTATACCTCGGACCATGAAGATGAAAAGAATTGTTAAAAATATTATTTTCGTATCTTAAAAATCTACTTTAGTAGCATAAATTTTTATGCGTCAAAAATAAAAGACATATAAGAAAAAAAATTGCTAATTTTATCATTTGTTATGGCATGAACTATTTGGAATAGAGTACAAAAACATAAGAGGTGTTGAGTAGAGTACAAAAACATACAAGGTGTCACATGAATCTCCTGTACGATGGTTTTTAGAAAGTATTGGAAACATTATAATACAAATCCTAAAGTGAAAATAAATAAATAAATCAATATGAAAAGAAGGTGACTATGGTAAAGTATCCAATGATTCTCAAGCCAAATGCCAGAGATTATAGATGTAAAACTGTGAGCAAGTTCAAACATGTTCTAGCCTTGAGATAGATACCACTCCTCTCATCAATAGTTATTGTAGAGAAAATATGAGAATTTCACAAAGAGAATGTTAATAAACTCATCTTATTTCATAGGTTATAGGCCCTATTTGTAATAAAATAATACAATCTGTAATAACAGCTATGTGATCATAAAAATATGCAAAAATAGAAAATCAATAGGTGATTTGTACAATAGAAATGGAAACTTAGCTTATCCATTAATTGTCTATGATTTAGGTTCGTCTATAAACCTAATTATAGTGAATATATAATATTTTGATGCTTATGCAAATCTTCATATCCTTTATGTTTATTTCATTCCACAAAACTTATATGATTTTGCTCATTATTATTATCAAATCAAAGGTGTATTGTAAATGTGAATTTCAGTATCGCATTAACATAGCGAATGGCCACAATCCTTCTTAGGTGGTATCCTTTCACTAAATTACATACATTATATGGTATCGGACATTAATAACATATTTTTGTTTCATTGTAGTTTATAATTGGAAAGTACTATGTTATTTTCATTGGCCACGTTCTAAGAATATATTGCACATGGAAACAATGCCAACAATAGGTGATTCAATACAACAAAAATAATTATAGATCATTCAAAACCTTATGGAAAGCTATGGAAGCTTAGAATAAAGTTATTAAAGGCAATGATTAGGGTCCGCATTGTTGTTAGATGTCTTTAATCTGACTGGAACAAGGGTTTGTCGATGCCATTGACAAATCACTCGATCCCATCGACAGACCACTCAATCATATCAAGAAAATTTCATTTTTCTGTATGCTCGCTGAATAGTTTTTAGGGCATTCTTCAATCCCATCGAAGGTGGCTTCAATCCCATTGACAAGCATTAATGGTTGTCGATCATATCGAATGTCTTATTGACAGAATTGCGTGATTTTGTGGAAGTGCATATTTTGTTTTCTAATTCGATTGTAACACTATATAAATGGGTGTAGTCAGGATTAAGGTATGCTAAGATGTCCTTAAGGTGTTTTAGAGCAAAGCTAGAGTTTTGTAAAAGGATTTTGAGGTTTTTCGGATCTGTAAGTCCATTAATTTCTTGTAAATTAATTTTCGTAGTAGATTCGTTGTCACTATATGCCGTGATTTTTTTTCATGATTATGTTTCACGTAAAACATGTGTTTTTTATTTGCTTTGCGTGCATTTAATTTTCTCTTATTTTATTTGAATATTCGAATTTTCTTATGTGATTCCCCAACAAGTGGTATCAGATCTAATATTGGGTATTGAGTTTAAATCTGAAGCATGTCATTAAATGGATAAAATGTGAAGTATGGAATGAAAAATTTCACCGGTAGAAATAACTTTGAACTATGGAATGTGAAGATGAGAGGTCTTCTAGTTCAACAAGGATTACAATATACTCTCCTTGGTAAGGTGAAGTACCCTGTGTATATGAGCAATGAAGAGTGGAATGAACTTGATGAGAGATATACTATCTCGATCCAGTTGTGTCTAGTAGACAATGTTCTCTATAATGTCCTGGATCAAAAGACTGTTGCATGGGTATGGTAATACTTGATCGTTTGTACATGAAGAAATCCCTGGACAAATGTTTGTATATTTAAGAAATAATTTTACAATCTTAAGACGACATAATGGTTTGATATGAATGAACATATTACCACATTCAGTGTATTGTTTTGCAAGTTGACGAATGTAAAGGTGAAGATCGAAGAGGAAGATTAAGTCTTAATCTCATTGAACTTTTTTCTACCATCTTACAAGAATCTTGTAGACACTGTGTGTCATGGTAGGAAGACCATAGATGCTGAAACAGTCATATCAGCCCTTTATGCGAAGCAGTTGATAAAGAAGAACAACGGTGAGGGTTCTTTACGGATGCGTTGGTCGCTAGGGGAAGGGATTTTTATCGGGAAAAGGGTAACTAGCGATTGAGATCCAAATTAAGGGGTAAAGGTAAGATAAAGTTTTGAAATTGTGGTATAATGAGATATATGAAGAAGAATTGTTGGAATCCTAAATCTCATAAGGGAAAGAAATTAGATAATATGTTGAAAGATGCCAACACAATGGAATCCAGTGATGAAGTTTATGGTGGTGATGTTTTGACTACATCCAAATTTAGGTATCTTAAAAATGAGTGAATTTTGGATAGGGGGCCGTATATCACATGACTTTTTAGTAAGATTGGTTCAACATTTATAACGAGTGAAATGGATGATAGGTATTTATAGGCAACGACATTGTTTGTAAGGTTTTTAGTGTCGGATATCATTATGTTTGATGGGGTGAAGTGTATCTTGATAGATGTGAGACACATTCCTGACCTAAGGAAGAATATGATATCTCTTAGGGCACTTGAGGCACTTGGGTGCATTCACTAGTTTATATCATATTATAAAAGTTTTAAAAGGGGGCACTCATAGCAATGAAAGTGCAGCAAAGCAGTAATCTTTACTAGTTGATCGAGAACACTGTATTGGGTAGAACTGTAGAGTCTGTAGCGGAGTCCACATTGACACATCGACACATTTGTGGCATGTGTCTTTAGGCCATATGAGCAAGTGTGGTATGAAGGTACTTTCTGATCATTGTTTGACTCCTACATTTAAAAGTGTCGATTTCAATATATACAAGTATTGTATAAATAAAAATTATCTTTTTAGTCAAAAAAATATGTTAGTAAATATGTGCTTGATTATATGCATTCGGATGTATGTGAGCCATTGCTCGTTGTTTTTGTTAGGGGGTCATCATTTTTTGTCTCATTCATAGATGACTACTTTATGAAAGAATGGTCTTTTAAAAAAAAAATTCGATGTGTTCACCACATTCAAGGTATGGAAAGCAATGATTAATAAGCAGATAACAGAAACTAAAAGTCTTGAGGATAGACAATGGTGGTGAATTCACTTTAAAGGAATTCAACCAGTTTTACAATGATAAGGGGGATTGTAAGGCACAATAAAGTGATGCACACGCTAGAGCAAAATGGTATGGCGGAAAGGATATTGAATCGGACTATCTTGGAAATAATCCAACATATGTTGACTAATGATACCTTAGGTAAGGAATTATGTACTTAGGTCATTAATATAACTTGTTATCTTGTGAATCAGTCTCTATCTACTATGATAGACTATAAGATTCCAATAAGTGTGGAGTGGGTATGATGTAGACTACTCACAGTTGCGTGTATTTGGTTGTGATGTTTACTTTTATGTACCGTTAGTTGAAAGAGATAAGCTAGACCAAAGGGTGAAAAAATGTACTTTTGTGCGTAATGATGATGATTTGAAAGGATACAAAATGTATTATCAGGTCACTCGAAAAATCACGATTAATCGTGACGTCCTATTTGATGAAGATTCCATGTTTGTAAGGATGAACATAAGGAACCAAAGAAATTAGTGATGATTGACGTTGAAATCGAAAAAGTTGAAACACAAGGTAAATCTGAGTCGTAAACAGAGATACAAGAGTAGGTAGAGTAGCCACCTCTTAGAAGAAATTCCTCAAGAGATCATAGATTGTCAACTAGTTACAAAGATGACTCAAACGTTGCATTCGCTCTCATTATGGATGAGGAGGATCCATCGTCCTTTTAAGAAGCATTGGAAGATATTGGTGTTAAGAAGTGGTTAAAGGTCATGTATGAAGAAATAGATTTTTTATACAAAAATGAGACATGAGAGCTAGTAGTGCTTTCAGTTGGGCATAAAATGATCGAATGTTAGTGGATTTACAAGAAGAAATGAGATGTGTATAAGGAGAGACTGGTGGCGAAAGAGTATGCCTAAAAAGAAGGTGTTAAGTTCAATGACATGTTTGCACCGGTTGTCAAATAGATATTTATTAGATTTATGTTGACGTTGGTTATTCAATACAACTTAAAATTAGAGCAAATGGATGTGAAGACTACTTTCCTATATGGGGGTTAGAAGAGTAGATATACATAAAACAACTAGAAAAGTTTGAAGTAAATAGGTCAAAGAATAAGGTTTGTACATCGCAGAGGTCATTGTACAGCTTGAAATAGTCGCCTAGGCAGTGACATAAAAAGTTTGATACTTTCATGATAGTTTAATGGTTTATCAGAAGTGAATATGATCATCATGTTTGCTTCAAGATACTGAATGATGGACGATTTATTGTACTAGTGTTGTATGTTGATGACATACTTATTGCCAGTGAAAGTATGTTTGAAATCAACATAATAAAGATTCAATTAACAAGGATATTCGAAATGAAAAATTTGGAGGTTGCAAAGAAGATTCTCAACATAAACATACACAGAAATAGGGAGATAAGCATACTAGAATTGTCTCAGGCTGAATACCTTAAAAATGTTTTGGTAAAGTTTAGAATAAACAAGGCTAAAGCAGTTAGCACACCCTATATTACTCATTTCAGGCTTTCTTCATAACAATATTTTACTACAGATGAAGAAAATCATGTTATGTCTCGTGTGTCTTATTTGAGTATAGTCGGTAATTTAATGTATGTCATTATCTTTATGAGATTTAATATTTTACATGTAGTCGATGTTGTGAGCAGAAATATGTCATACCGTGGTAATAAACATTGAGAGGTAATGAAATGACTACTTCATTATCTAGAAGGTATAGCAAACTATGTATTAACATTAAAAAAATCAGAAAAAAATTAGTGGGCTATATGGTTCTGATTACACAAGAAATGTAGACAACGAAATGTTGAATTTTGGTTACTTGTTTACAACTCCAAATGTAGGGTTGCGATGTAATAATAACTCGTGAGAACGAAGTCGAATTCACATGGACTAAACTTGTACATATTATGAAAAGAACCAGAACTAAAATTAGAAGAAGATCTAAATTTGAATTCTGGAATAAAAAAGAGTAATTGTGAATAATGTTTAAACTATCAATTAAATGTGGGAACTAGGGTGCCGATGATCCACTTGTAGTTATTAAGATACTACCTTGTTTGATTCAAGAAACACAATTGGAATTGGAATCTTATCCTATTCATTTGGAATATAAAGTAATTTAAATCAAATCTGAACTTTTCATTGACATAATTTTTAACGGAGGAGAATTGTGAAGATTGGAAGGGATTCCATCACCTTACTATGCCCAGGAGACGATGGTGAATAATGAGATTTACCATTCTCACTATCTCAAAACAAAAAAAGAAGATATCCAAAGTTATCACATCATCTATTGTAATTTGAGTCGTAATAAATCATAAAAAACTGAAAATATCTCTTTAATATCAAACTAGAAATCAATAAATTTAAATAATAACAAGAATTAAAGTAAAATAAACATCTCAACACGCTATGAGCTTCACCTCTTAGCCCTAACTAAGAGGTTTAGCCAACCATAAATATGATTGAAACCAAATCTCTTAAACAAAGCATGAAAAATAAATTATGAAAGAAGAAAAACTCTTTAGTGGCTACTCTACCCTTGTGTTATGCTCCTTGAGACTTTTATAAACTCTAGAAGATGCTTTGGAGCATCTTAGAGAGTCCTATTTATAGTTGTGAAACTCTAACTTTCGCACCTAACTGAAAAAAATTTAAAAATCGACTCAAATTTACGCATTCTCAGCAATTTGTTAAATTAATTAAACTTTACTCTATACAGTTTCTCAAAATATACTTCAATCTGCACAGTTAAAATAGACTCCAAGTTTCAGAATATGCTTTTTCATGAAATTTCAAGAATATGTTTGTTTTCAGGACAATTTCAGGATTCCTCTTATTCACTTCAAATCTTTGATTCTCTTTATTCCTCACTTGATTTTCTTAGATCTTTGACATGTGAATTCTTCATTAATGATTTTTAAATCTCTAAATCTTCATTTAGTAATCTTTTGAATATAAATCCTCCTTTTGGCATCAATTTCACCTTAAGCTCTTGAAATCACCTTGCACATGAAAACACGAATAATTAAATCGATTAAGCACTATCATGTTTATAAAACCAATGTATAAATAGAAAAAAATCTGCAATATTTCACACTCGACATTACTCGTTTGTATTAGCGGGTGAGGTGATCAATTGGATGTCAAAGTTCTAGTTTGTAGTTATTTTTTTTCATAATTGAAGCTGAGTATATAGTGGTGATGGAAACATTCAAAGAAGGTGCTTAATCGAGAGGAATGATAAATCACATTGGGCTTCAATAGGAAGTCATGCCGATTATTTGTGATAGCAAAAACACGAACAATTTGGCGAAAAACTCAATTTACCATTCTCATACTAAACATATTTATATTCATCATTATTTTATCCCATAAGTGCTTGAGGAAGACAATGTGACTCTTGAGAAGATCCACACAACCGTCAATCCAGTGAGCATGCTTGAAAGTGGTTCCTGCAGAAATTTCAAGTTTTGTGCGATTTCTATAGACTTGGTGAAAGTTAAATGAAGACAATGTACATGAGAAGCAATGATGATGGTGAAGTTATAACGGAGGCGATTAGAGATGGATCTTGGAGCCGTGGTTCATGATAATTGAAGTCATGGTAGAGATTATTGTCAGATATCTTTAATTTGATTGGAATATGGGTTTGTTGATGACATCAATATGGGTTTGTTGATGACATCAATAGACCGCTTGATCTCATCGAAAGTCTGTCGATCCCATCGACAAACCATTCAATCATATCGATAAAATTCCATTTTTTTCCTTATACTTGTTGTACAACTTTTCGAGCATTCTTTGATCCCATGAATAGGCCTCGATGGCTATTGATCTTATCGACATAATTACACGATTACGCAAAAGTACATATTTGTTTCCTAATTCGATTGCAACACTATATAGTGATTATAATCAGGATTATGGTATGCTAAGATGTTCCTAAGGTGTTTTAAAGTAAAGCTAGGGTTTGTAAATGGATTTTGAGGTTTTTCGGATGGGTAAGTCCATATATCTCTTATAAATTCATTTCCATAGTGGATTCACTATCGCTTTGTGATATGGTTTTTCTCTCGAAAGTTTTTACACATAAAACATATATTTTTTGTATATTTGTCTACGTTTGATTTTCCCTTGTTTGATTCGAATTCGAATTTACTTTTGCGATTTGTCAACATGCATGACCCTTGTCACCTACCTCCTAACCCTCCCAGTGACAATCAGGTTTTGGTTTTGCAAGAGGAATTGGGATGGAGGGATCTTACAGAGGACATTAAATTACTTTGTCATTTGTTTACTGGGGCTCTGGTGATAGCATTTGTGTTTCACTTGATCCTCTTTCGCTGGGGATAGCGGAAAGTTGATCCTCTTTCACTTGAGCTTCTTTTCTCACCTCTTTGTATGCATTATGTAACCAGGCCATACCATTATGAGTATGGTCTACTTACCACCAAATCATATCTTAGTTATTTGGGACCCTGCCATAATAGGCTAGCTGGAAGAAGCAATGGACTATTTGAGCATACATTGCTTACATGAAGGTGGACGGTATGCTAAGGTGACACCCACACCGTTACTTGGATGCAGCAACTATATATGCTGATTGCCTAGTGACGCAGTCAGTAGAACGTTGCTACTGGACGGTGCTCTGTGGTCATTGCCATTGTGTATACATCATATCCACGCCGTCCATCCATTTTTTGTAGATCATTTAGGGCATGATTTAAATATCAATTAGACCACACCACAACCCGGGAAGTGATTGAACGCCCAACATTAAAAAGTTCTGGGTGGCCGCAAAAGTTTTGAATGTTGATTTTTGTTGCTTTCCCTTAATCAGATCTTTGTGAGATAATCAACTGGTTGAAATTTCAATTAAATATTATAATGGGTCGTAGAAAATTTTTAATGGTGGACGTTCAATCACATTTATTTTCTTACGGTGTGGTCCACCTTGGATTTTGACCTTTCTCATTTTTTTAGAATCTGATCTGGAAAAAAATGGATGGACGGCCTGGATTAACACACATAATCATGGTGAGGCGCACAGTACACTGTCCTGTAATGCTTCATAGGCGGACGCGGTTTGGCTAGTTACGCTGCCACCAGCCAGGTGGCTAGTGGTCGGTGCTACGTGGACCCACCATGATGTATATATATTTTATACACTCCGTCCATCCACTTTGAAAGATAATTTTAGTGATTTACGCTAAAAATTAGGAGATCTATATCTCATGTGGACCACACCATGGGAAAACAGTAGTGATTGGATGTCCATCATTAAAAACCTCTTAGGCCCAATGTAATGGTTATTTGAAATCTAACCTGTTGCTTAGGTCATACAGACTTGGATGAAGGGAAAAAATATATATCAGTTTGATCCAAAACTTTTGTGGCCCTCAGGAATTTTTTTAATGGTGTACGTTCAATCAACATTGTGCGGTCCATTGATATTTGGATCAAACTCATTTTTGGGTTCATACCATAAAATGATCCTGAAGAATGGGTGGACGGAATGGATGAAACAAATATATCATGGTGGGTCCCACATAGGTCTGAACACTAGCCATTGGCTGGTGGTAGGGTGAGTAGCCGATCCAGATATGTACGTAATCATCACTGGGGCACAACACATTACCGCAGGACTCGGGAATCCAAGCTGCCAGCGAATTTCTTGTCTATGAAAGAGGCTGGTTTCTCTGCGCGTAGAATAAGCTTATTCTATCATGTGGTGTGGGGCCCAACTTGGTATCTATTCATGAACTCCAATCCGTCTATCATGTAAGAACCATCATATTATTATTGTATTTCAATAATTTAGAAGATTTAACACTTATTTGGACCATATCATATAAAATCATGCCCAAAACCTTTAAAATCACATGGTGTGGCGTAATTAAATCATGGAATGGCGTGATTCTTGGTGTAACTGTTCATCCCGGTGGTTTACATGTTATAAATGGATGGATGAAATAATATAAAACACTTTGGGGCCCACGTAAAATTCGAAAGGTTTTAATTGTAGGTATCCCCATCTAAACCATTCCTTGTGGTGTGATCCACTTGTTTTTCGGATCAACTCTATTTTTGGGATTCTTGGTGAACTTGAATGGGCACACGTCATAGATGTATTGGATTTTGGGTACCACCATGGTGGGCCCCACATACTACATTGCAGAACAAACTTATGGGTAGAAGACATCTCCAAGCGTTGGAATAAAGATGCTGCGGGACTGCAACGACTCCATGGTTCTTTTCAAACCATTGATTGTACAAAGGTTATCGTCACCGTCCATGTTCGAAACAAAAAAGGCAAATTAGCGGACGCGGTTTGGATGGTGACGCTGGTGACCCCAACATCATCCAGCTAATTGGTGTCAAATTCTGTGGGCCCCACCATGATGTACTTGTTTTATCCACACTGTCCATCCATTTTTCCAGCTAATTTTAGGTTAAAAGCCCAAAATCGAAAGACATCAAAAGCTCAAGAGGACCACACCACATAAAACAGTGTGGTTGATGACGTTCACCATCGAAACCTTCCTATGGCCCAGAATGATATTTATTTTCTATCCATTCTATTCATAAGGTCACAAAGATCTGGATGAAGGGAAAAACACAAATATCAGCTAGATCCAAGGTTCCGTGGCCCCAAAAAGTTTTCAACGGTAAGCATTTGATCCTGAATGTTTCCTATGGCGTGGTCCAAATGAGCTTTGGATTTTCCTTATTTTTGGACTTATGCCCTAAAATGAACTGGAAACTGGATGAACGGTGTGGATGAAACACATACATAATGGTGGGGCCAATAGAGCTTTTACACCCCTATCCGCTGTTTTTGGATCAACCAGCCAAACCGCGTCCCCTATTGTGAGCTTTTATTCGTCGTTTTTCCACCATAGATATCTAGACTTGTCATATAAACGGTTTGGATCATTGGAAAATGTCCCCAACTTCAACGGCTAAGGTTCCTAATGTATCCTATTACAATACGTCGGGATGTATGGAGCCAGCCACTGTCGAATAACCGGCCACCTTCATCAATTGGTTATCCTGATATAACTAAGCAAGGCTGGTTCGGTTGGCTTCGCACGGGGCCCACCGTGGTCTATATATGGCATCCAACCCGTCTATCACGGTCATCCCACCGTGAAAACTAAATATCCGAAAAATTCATCCGATCCAAAGATCAGGTGGGCCATAACTCGAATTTGGAGGTTTTTGGGTGGTTGTCTCTGGTTTTCTACAGTGTACGATCTGATCATTAGATCAGTATAATTCTTGACAATTACCATTCTCATATTTCTTAGACCCTTATAAACGGTCTGGATGCAAATCCAACACTACGGTGGGCCCCACACGTAGTTGGCTGCACGGAACTTTAGTCTACAACGGTTGAAGTGTAATCGACCGGAGGGTCAGTTTTGTAGTTTAAGGCATAAGAGAGGTTGTTTATTAGTTTCGACTTTAGGAGACTCTGGTCTTTGTCTTCGGTGACTTCCCTCTTCTTTGACTTTTCAAGTCTTTCCACTGGCCTTTGGAAAAAAAATGCAATACCCAATAAAAAGAACTTATTACGTGTAAGCGCTTAGTAGCAGCCGTCCGATCTTCATCGGATGGTTGTAGATGATGGAGACATTCCTTTCACCATTTTGTATTGGGCTCGGATTGGCTACTGCCTCTGTCCGTACCAAGCTCGTCACGGTCACAACGTAGCCGAGTTTAATTGGATGGCCGGTCAAGTATCGCGGACGCGGTTTGGCAACGCGGATTGCGTAGTACCCTGCCATCCAGCAGGGCTCTGTAGGGCCCACCATGATGTAAGTGTTTTATCCACACCGTTCATTGTTTTTCTCGAATCATTTGAAGATATTAACCAAAACATGAGGCAGGTACAGAGCTTAAGTGGACTACAAAGCGGGAATTCAAAATACACCATTAAAAACTTCTTGGGGGCTGGAGAAGTTTCGGATCAAGCTAATATTTGTTTTTTTATGAATAGGCTAGATGGTAACAAAACATCACGGTCGCCCTTAGAAAGGTTTTAACGGTGGGTGTCATGATCACTCAAGCTTCCTTTAGGGCGATCCACTGGAGCTGTGGACCTGCTTCATTTTTACAACAATACCTTTTAAGTGATCCGAGAAAAGAGATGAACCGCGTGGATAAAATACTTACATCACGGTGGGCCGCACATATACCTGCCCGGCGGGGGAAGGACGCAATCCGCGTCCCAGATTCGGTGAGGGACCGGCTTCCCCCACGGCACCGACCTCGATTGCATGCAGACACTCCATACTTGTTACTGGACAGTGCTGTGTAAGGCCTGACCATGATGTATGTGTTTTATCCACACCAGCCATCCATTTTGGATCATTATTTTAAGGCATGGTGTAAAAATTGAGGCAGATCCAAATATCATAATGTATGTGATTGAAGTACTGTCACTTAAAGCTTCCTAAGTTACACTTTAATGTTTATTTGTCTTCCAAATTGTTGATTAAGTCACACAAACTTAGAGGAAGGGAAACACAAATAATCCAAAACTTTTGTGGGTGTAATAAGTTTTGAATGGTGCATTCAATCACTACTATTTTGTGGTGTGGTCCACGTGAGATTCGTATCTACCTCATTTTTGGACTCAAGTCCTAAAATGAGCAGGTAAAATTGGATGGACGGCGTGGATAAAATACATACATCATTGTGGAGCCTATGGAGCATTAGCTAGTAATGCATCAGGAAGTGGTCCTTTCCCAACATTGTGAGGCCTTACACGGCGAGATTTGATAAGGATAGCTCATATGACATCCATACATCCATATATACTATCTGTTATGGGTAAAAATGAATTGACTAAAGAGGTGAGGTTAGCTCGAATATTTATATTTATCTTGTGATCGGCTGACATCAATCTTGACCAAGGAGCTCCTCAATGGTCGAATATTGGTAGTGAGGAGATCTATTAGAAGATGAAGAACCTTCGCTTTCTTTGACAGATAATAAGAGTTGAGCCCTTTCATTGTCCCATCCATTTCTAAGTTCCTATAAGGAGATCTGTTTGTGATCTACTGAGGGTCGTCCGAGCCTTGATCCCATACACTGGGTTGCACGGTTCGAAACCTACAATGAGGTTCCTGCATTGTATGATAAGATGAAGATGATGATCATTCTTGATGTCACTTATGTTTCACCAAAAGAGGGAGCTTAGCCTCAGTGCTTGGATATAATCTTCACGGGCAGGTCAACAATTTAGTCAAAGCATAAGGATCAAATGCCGAAGACTAGATCTTATAATGCAAACTCCAAGTATTGAGGAGAGCCTCGTTCAAGTAGCTCTTTTTCAGCACGGCTATGAAGATCAGCTCGGATGCTCGACCTCGATCTTCTATTACAAGTGTTTTCCAATCCTAACCACTCGGAGATCTTATCAAAGATATCCCTCTGAGATCTCTGCTAAGGATCTCAAAAGATAACCATGACATGCTCGGGGTAGATTTTTGGGGATTGGACGGTGGAATCACATAGAGATGAATTTAAGATAGCAATTCAAGAGCATAAAGCAAACACAAGAGAACGCATAGATTTAACGTGGAAAACCCTTTCGGGAAAAAACCACAGCACAAAACAACAAATCTTCACTATAAAAGTAGAAATTACAAAGAGAGAAGCCTTACCCGATTCAAAACAAACTTGAATCTGAACCTTGCTCTACCCCTTTGAAACCCTAGAACCCTTTTAGAAACTCTTGGAATAGTTTATAAAGCCCTTAGAATACCTCTCAATCCTGTTTACACCCCTTTATATAGCTTTAGAAAGAAAAAAAAATGAATTAGGAAGAAAATTTTGTAAATCCCGTGGATCCGCAAAAAATCGGCGTAAATCGTTCGATGTCATCGAACAAATGCGAAAAGAGTCCAACAACTAAACATAGATTTTACAGAAATTCTCGATTGCTCAAACTAAATTCGATGGCATCGAACATGTCTTCGATGTCATCGAAAGCTCTTCGATGTCATCGAAAATAGCCACAGTATGTCCAGCAACCAATAGAGGAAATTCAAAAAATGTTCGATGGATTGAGCACTGTTCGATGTCATCGAAGGTGACATCGAACAAACAGTCGATGACATCGACAGACCCTGTATCTGACTGGATTTAAGACATAAAATACAACAATCTCCACCATGTCTTCAATCTTCAAAAGAGTAACTTCTTGTCCTTTTCTCTTATCTTTGCCTTGCATTACAGCTTCATCAGTGCTTCTCGTGCACACTCCGTCCTCCTTTTATGCTATCGCTAAGTCCAGAGAAATTGCACGGAACTTGAACTTCTATATAGGAATGACCTTGGTGAGCATGTCTGCTATAAGACACGTATCTTAGTCCGTACCGTTCCGTAGACTTCCGCGGTCTTACCGGTCGAATTCCGACAACCTTCGACCCTTAACCGATATTTACGTGCGACTTTGATTCGAATGTCGTCAACCCGTATCGACTCAACCCAAGACCATTACCATAGCGACCGCGCCATCGCTGTAGTTCTGATGTCGCGACTTGCGCGCCGAGGAGATACCCTGGTCAAGAGATGTGGGCCAACGTTCGGTGCGAGGAAAAAGCCGCGCGTTGCGAAACCCAAGAGAATTTCTACGATGTGTCACATCAATCCCATCAATCAATTAATCCATCAATCCATCAACATGTCAAGTACACATCACCTTTCACCTTTTCCCAAGCAAGCCTCAAAAGTCAAAAGTTCTCTTACACTCCCATGCCTCTCTTACACAAAAGGCCTCAAAAGTCAAAAAGTTCTTACACACATCTATTACTCCATCCATCCATCACTCTCTCTCTCTCCCTTTACAACTCATTCTCTCTTTCTCATTTCAAAAAAAAATCCATCCAAGCAAGAACCCTCCATACGTATGAGAAATCCTCCAAGCATTTCCAAGCTCCAAGGTGGCCCACTTTCCTACCCCATGATCTCCCATCCTAACCATCCATTCCCCATTTCCTCCATTGAAATCAAAGCTAAGGTGCTAAGGGACCCCTAGGAGCAAGAAGATCGAACGGTGGGTGCATGATAATAGTAGTTTTCCTTATTTTTGAGATGGGCCAAGTGAGGCCAACCGATCAATGGTTTGGATCTCACTTGGGACCCTAAGTTGTGGCCGATGGCCCACTTAAATCATCATGATCATCCATGATGGGGCCATTCTCCATAGACCCCATCATGATGTTTATTTCATTGCATTTAAAAGTCATCTAGACCTTCTATATTGGTGGGGAGAGGATCTCCATCGTTGACTTGCGATTTTGATGAATCCATGTGTAGAGGGACCCATTGATGTATGATTTCATATAAGAGAGGGCTCATAGTGGTGGAGCCCTCCATCACAAGCGTGTCCCACTCTCTCTCTCTCTCTCTCTCTCTCTCTCTCTCTCTCTTCCTTTCTTTTTCTTTCTTTTGTGATGATATAGCTTAGTGGCCCACTTGAATGAGCCCCACCATGAGGCTTGTATCCTACCCAAGCCACTTATAAGTGGGGCCCACCTTAGATGTGTTCATCCATCAGTGGTGGCCCACCTTAGTAAGGTCCACCTCAATGTTTGTATCAAGTCCAGGGACGTTGGACGTTCCCTGGACGTTGAATGGAAAACACAAAAATAGCTTGGTTCAAGCCTTGGGAGTGGGCCGTTTGTGTAGGCCCCACCTTGATGTACATGTTCAATCCACGCCGTCCACCTCATTCCCTGGGACATTTTAACCGTTGAGCCGAAGAATGAGGCTGACGTGATCAACTGGTGGGCCATAACATAAGAAACTTTGGTGGTTACCGTTAAAAGAATTTCCTGGTGTTTCTAATCATCCAAAAATCCCAAACTTTGGACTCATTTCGCTCGTTACGAGCCGTAGGATCCTATGGTTGGGGCGGATTCACTTGGAGCGGGCCCTATACTTGAAAAACCTTAGGATCAGGGTTTTTTTTCAAAAAAAATAAAATGTAAAGCAGCAGGTGCTGCTGTTGCGCTGATAGCGCCAGTGCAGGCGCTGTTGCCAGCGTTGGCAGGCGGGCGAACATGCAGCCACACGGCTGGGCCGTGGGCCCCACCATGATATGTGTTTTGCATATCTACATCGTCCATTAGTTAGGCCACCCCCAGAAATGGGCCCCCTCCAAATCTTGGCCCCATCCGACGCTCAGGTGGCCCACACCGAAGAAAACAGTCGGATTGAACCTCTGCCATTGAAATACCTGTTATAGGCCACAGAAGTTTTGGATTAAGATGAAACTTATTTTTCCTCCTAATCCAGGTCCGTACGACCATATGAACGGCTTGAATGTCATTTAAACATTGTGGTGGGCCCCACATGGGACCCACAGTGATGTACGTGTCTTTATCCACCGTCCAGGCGGACGGTGGGAGCCCACCATGAAATTTGTGTTTTCCTCTCACCGTCCAGCGGACGGTGGAGGTGGAGCCCACCTAAGGCATGTGTTGTATTCACGCCAACCCCCCCCCCCCCCCCTCCCCCTCCCCCCCTGGCCACACGCTGAATGACAAATAAATGTTACAGTGGGCCCTGGTGCACGTGTCTTATGTGCACTGTCCAATGACAGTGGGCCCCACCATGAGACGGGTGTTGAATCTAAATCGTCTATCCACTTTACAAGCTCATTTGGGCATGAGCTTAAAATGATGCACCAGATCCATTTTCCAACTGGACCCCACCTTGGCCTATTTTAAGGCCCATCTTAATGCAATGATAATAGTCCATTGGGGGCCCACTTTGTTGTGGATGTAAGGCCCATTTGACTTATATAAGGCCTATGAGTTTAGGCCCATTTGATGTGTTCCGAGGCCCATGGGTTTAGGCTCATTTAATGTAATTTAAAGCCCATGGGAGTGGACCCATTTGATGTGTTCTAAGGCTCATGGGATTAGGCCCATTTAATGTAATTTAAAGCCCATGAGAGTGGACCCATTTGATATATTTTAAAGCCCATGAGAGTAGACCCATTTGATATGTATAAGGCCCATGGGTCGAGAACCATTTGATGCGATCTAAGGCCCACGGGTTCTGACCCATTGCAATGCACATAAGGCTCATTGGTGTGGTCCATTTATGTGGCTCACTTGATGAATAAAAGGCCCATACGACATGGCCCATTTGATGTATTTAAGGCCCAATAGGAAGTACCTAAGGTCCATTGCAATGTGTGATCCCAACACGGATTATGTAATGATGTTCATGACGACCGTGCCTTGGGAGTAATGTTGGTTTGACGTCCACGTTACGAGTTTAATATTGGTTAAATGTCCACATTATGACTCTCCCTGGGGCCCATTGTTAGGCCCGTACTTATTGTGTATAGGCTGTCCAGGCCCATCTGCATGGTAAGGGTAGTTCATTTCATTATAACATGTTTAGTATAGTTCCATGACTCATAATCATACGCACCATATGTATGCTTGATATGAGAGGTGATTGATCATAGCATATGCCTTTGAGCAGGTTGTTTATGGGCTCCCGATTAGGCGGTGTTGCCCTACATGAGCGCACGATACGCGCAGGATGTGCTGCATGATTGAATAGTGTGATTCATGCATCTCGCATCGTGTGATATGGTTACTGTACGCCCTAGCGACATCGGGGTCGTAGCCTCCACAGTCGCATCGTGGTTGGCAGGATTGGATACCGAAAATCTTGTTTTACATGGGGTGTTATAGATATCCCTGAGTGAAAGTCCCTAAACCCTTATGGTACCAAGAGGTTGCTCCAACATCTAGACCGAGTGGGTAAATGAGCGTTGAGTGTCGATTACCAGACGGTTGCGCTCTCTACTGTGTCGTGGTCGGTTGGAAGGGGGTACGGCCTTACCCGCCCGAGTGTAGGGGGCAATGCTAGGTTGAGTTTGACCAGCTCGAGGAATGGGTTCGCTATCGACAAGTCGTGCCCGATATTGACAGACGGATAGTGAGGTCTCTTCTACTTACCTTATTGTGCGCGATGAGGTGACAATCTGGTTTAGAGTGTACTAGACCCCGGTGATATCCCAGAGTTGAGCCGTATTGACATGTGGACTTAGATGAGGATTATATGCTTGACTTGCATCTTGCATCGTATAGCCTTGGTGCAGCTCATGATATTTATGGTTCCATCTGCATATTTCGCATTACTCTGATACTGCATGATCATATTACTACCTTGTGCATACACTTTCACCACCCTCTAAGCTTTCTATAAGCTTATGCACGACCGTTGCGTGCAGGTGACGTTGGATCCTAGCAGCGTTGAGGCTTGAGCACGTGGCAGATTACTCTGGAGTTTTTGGTCTATCATCATTGTATTTCCCTTTATGCTCATTGTACTTGTAAAGTTTTTGATCATAGTGAAAATGTAATGGAATTCTTAGTTGTTGTTTGTGGGTTATGCCTTTGGTTATGCTTATTACGAATCAAACTGACGTTAAAAATCCTCCTCGTAGCATCCCAGGATCGGAACCTGGCGAATGGGCGCTAGGATCCGAGAATGGGGTTCTACGGAGGCTGCCGGTGCCGGATTCGACGATTAGGAATTTTGTGAGCCCGGTTTCTGAGTTTAGGGCGTGACATCTGCCGAATTCACATTGGTGTGAATTTTCTCTAGAGTTATGCCTCCTTCTTCAAGCACCTGTCGGATAAAGTGGTGACGAACATTAATGTGTTTATACGTGAGTGATAAATATAGTTTTTAGGCAAATTGATAGCGCTTTTGCTATCACAATTAACTTGCACGGCCTCCTGCTAAAGCCCTAACTGATTTATCATGCCTCTTAACCAAACACCTTCCTTAAACGCTTCTGTCACTGCCATATACTCTGTTTCTGTTGTGGAAAGAGCCACCACAGTCTGAAGTTTCGACATCCAACTAATTACTCTACCCGCTAGTATAAACAAGTATCCTGAAGTAAACTTTCTGGAATCCACACTGCCTGCGTAGTCTGAATCTACGTACCCTACCAACTTTACTCCCGTCTTCTCAAAAGTTAAGATGTAGTTTTTCGTACCTCGAATGTATCAAAGTAGCCATTTCACCACTTCCCAATGTTGCTTGCTGGGGTTTGACATGTATCTGCTCACAACACCGACTGCTAGAGCTGTACACGAGTCGAGTCGAGCAGAGTATCGCCCTACTCGTACTCGGCTCTTAATGCCCGAGTCCTACTCGTACTCAGCTCTACTCGGCCAATGAGCATGGACTCCATGCCCGTACTCTACTCGCCCGAGTACGAGCTGAGTATGAGTAGAAAATGAGTCTAGTCGAGTCTGAGTTTTCGAGGTGAGTTTGAGTATGAGCAAAAATCGAGTCGAGTTGAGTCCGAGTTTTTGAGGCGAGTCCGAGTCCAAGTCTGAATTTGAACCCAATTCGAACAAGGTTTTCGAGCAACGAGTTCGAGTTATAAATTGAGATTCATTTGAATTTCAATTCGATTGTCAATTGGAATTCGAAGTTAAACGAAATAATAAAATATATAAAATGCACATAATTTATGATTAAAAAATTTTGATAATTACATTAACATATTTATATTACATTGTTCAAAATGACAATTTATAACTAATAACCTCCGAGGAGTGCCTTCTTGTATTGTCATATGATCCATCAAAACTGTTATCTATTTTTTCATATACAAATTAGTTCACTTCCTCTGAGTTAAAAGGTAAAGATATATTTCTTTCGTGATCTTTTACATTTTAAACTAGATTTTTCAAACTTGTTTTATGTGAAGAATTGTATGTAGTACCCAATGCCTTATAAAATTCACCGAGACGGGTCAAGAATTTGAATTTGTTACTCTTTTTCTTCTTCTTGTTTGTCGTACTCGACCTTGCTTTAATATCGTGTTGTCTTTGACTCGAATATCGCTGAAGTCTAGAAACATCTTTCATACTGCGTTTTAAGGCGAGTTAGAATTGTTCTTCCTTCAAAGCTTTTAATCTGGCTTCCTCTTCCGCGTCTTTTGTGGATGTCATTTGTATACTAGATTCAGAAGCAGAAGGTTTGGATGGAGTGAAAGATTTTCTATTCGAATCTAACAAGGCTTGAAAAAGAATTTGGCCATCCTCAGGGGCATTGGGGTATGGTTTTGCATCACCACCTCGACATGACAAGTGTGAGCGAAAGCGATTAGTCTTGTTCACAAACTTTGCGCCACACAACCACACTTAATCTTTATTTTTTCAGACCTTGGCGGTGATTCAACTAGGGAAGCATAGTCCCAAATGTTTGTCGATGGGTCAGATGACAACATATCTATGCTCAATTTTTAATTAAAAAAATCAGAATATTGATAAATAATTTGAACTTGATATAGGAACAAAAGAAAACAATATAAATGTATCAAAATTTAAAAATAAAAGAAAATGAACGGGCATATGTAAATAAATATTAAAGATTCAAAGTCTTCCAAACCACATTCCAAAAGGACCAACACTTTCATGTTTGCAGTTGCAGTAAAATAATATTACAGATCATTCAACTTTCAACCAAAAAGAATTAAAAAATCAAAAATAATTACTGATTTGCAGGTAGAGACTCATCACGAATCTTAATCTCCTCATCATCATCATTATCATTCATATCTCCTCCCCATATCGGGCGCAACTAATCTTGCGTACAAATTAACGCTTCAACTGTATTTAGCGAAAGTGAGCTTCGATACTTGCTCACAACCTTGCTCCCTGTGCTGAATGCGGATTCTGATGCCACTGTTGAAATTGGTATTGATAATATGTCCCGTGCCTCATAGATAATGTAGGGTATTTTGATTTGGTAACCCCCATCTTCCACCATTCCAACACATTAAATTCGGATCGAAATACGATTGGCTCCTTGAGGTACATTTCTAACTCTAATTCCTTAGTATCAGCTCCCATTCATACTTGTGCCAAGTATGATATGTATTTATTTAGCATATCCGGATTACCAGGTACAGAAATATCCACATCTTCACTTTCTTCAACACCCATTGCAGGTAAAGTATTAACATACAATTTGTACAAATCTTCAAGGGCTTGACAAACCTTAGACGTCTCTGCTGCCGCTCTTTTAATAGGATAAAGCTTCATGAAAATAAAGCTAACCAACCCCATATTACAATGAGGATCAAGAACAACTGCCAAGGACATTAACAAATAACATTCGTCCCAGTATTTATTGAACTTTGTCTTCATACCAACTGTCATCTGGTGTATGAAATCTGGACCTGCACTGACATTTTACTGTAGAGCATCCTTAATCTTTCAAAGAGATGAAAGAAACAGATTCGCGGTTAGACACTGATTCTCAGAAAAAATCTTCGTGCAATCGTAGAAAACTTTGAGAAATGTATGAACTTGTTGTGCTTTGGTCCAATCATCTGTGCTCGGTAACTAAGAATATGTTTTGTCACGTGTCACGTATTCAGAAAATGCAAGCTGTAATTCCATTGTCATATCTAACATTTCATAGGTCGAGTTCCAACGTGTATAGACATCCAACTTCAACATTTTTTTAGATGGCACATTCCAACGTTGGATGATGTCATTCCATACACTCAGTCTCGATGACGACCCCCTTATATATTTCACGCTTTCTCTTATGTTCTCTATAGTGTTGTCAATTTCTTTCAGCCCTTCTTGTATAATCAAATTTATAACATGAGCACAACATTTGACCTGGAATATTTTTTCTTCAAAAAATAAATTTCCTATAGTCCTGAACTGGTTACGTAAGCATGAAATGACACTGTCATTTGCTGAAGCATTGTTTAAAGTTATTGCTGAAATTTTCTTCTCAATGTCCCAGCTTTCTAGACAACTGTAGATGCAATCTGAAATAAGTAAACCGGTATGTGGAGGAGGAAGGTTGTGGAAGTTCAAAATTCTCTTATATAGTTTTCAATCCTCATCGACATAGTGAGCGGTCAATGAAATGTATCCTTTTCTTTGATTGGACGCCATACATAAATCAGATGTCAAATCTATTCTTGACACTGAAGCCAAAACTTCTTTCAGTTTCATCTTCTCCTTTGTGTACATCTTCATGCACTCTCTCTACACTATGAAGCGGGAGACATTCTCGGCCCGAGGGTTAAGAAATTGACAGAAAACCCTAAACCCTTTACTTTCTATCATTCTGAAAGGTTTTTCTTCCAGAATCACTAATTTAGCATACCACTCATTTAGCTTATCTTTGTCAAACTTATGAGTGGACACTACTCCTTGGGAGTCGTCCCCTTCTGACTTCGTAAATGATAACAACTGTTGGCCGAGAGGAGGGAGTCTTGGTCTCTTAGGAGACGTCTTCAAATATCTAATTAGATATGTCATATATCCTCTTGGAATCTTGCTGAATAACCCTTTGCAATGATTGCACTTTATCTTCTGTACACGGTTAACTATCATCTTTTTTGAAATTATCCCACATTGCTGATCTCTTCTTCTTCCCTTTGCATGCAGTTAACGTGTCTGTGTCTCCCTATACGATTAGAGGAGATGTGACTGATGCACCCATTCCAGGGGTATTTGGGCTTTCGTCTTGACTAGTCATGTATAAAATAAAGTTCTCGATATGTTATACGGCTATACCCAGGGTCCTAGACAGTTAGACCGCTAGACGGACATACTTACTTAACTGTCTAAATCAGTTAACCATTCAAGGTTGGATAGATTGTAATACCTTCATTTTCCAATTTAAATGCTACGCTGAAATTCCGGCAGCATTTCCCCTTATCTCTGTAAAATATATTAATCTTGTATCTGATTCCTATGTCAATCATCAACACAAAGTGTGGACATTTGATGACTGAAATAAATACATGAAATATATCCAGAGAGAAAAATGAGAGACGAAACCAGAACAGGCATATGCATTTAAATTGAATAAATGAAGACATTACAATCTATCTAACCTTGAACTGTCCAAAAATGGACAATTTAAGAATTTTTATGCATTTAAGAACACACTTAATCCATGTCTGACAACATAGAAATCCTCAAATGGTCAACTGATTATCATATACTACAAGTTTACAACTAGAACAATACAAATAATTCATATCTATGCAAACAAAGGAGCATGCTGAAATTGACATTCATCATCTAGCTAACTAATAATAAAATGTCAAATGAAAAACCAAAAGCATCTTAAAGTGGTGGCATTCAACACTAACAAAGTAACAAGTAAACTGTCATTTATAGAGCAAATTAAGAAACATGGAAAACATAACTATTAAGGCATGTGACTTGAATAGTAGAAGACAATAATTAACATATTAACAATTTGTATATTAACATATTTCTATATTAACATATATTAGCTATATTAACATATATTAAAATATATTAACAATTTTAATATATATTAGCTATATTAACATATATTATTAGCTATATTAACATATTAACATATTAACATATTTCTATATAAACATATTAACATTTTCTATATTAACATATATTAACAATTTTAACATATATTAGTTACATTAATATATATTAACAATTTTAACATATATTATTAGCTATATTAACATATTAACATATTTCTATATAAACATATTAACAATTTTTATATTAACATATATTAACAATTTTAACATATATTAGCTATATTAATATATATTAACAATTTTAACATATATTAGCTAATAGGTTTATTAACATATATTAGCATATTAACATAGTTGTATATTAACAATTTCTGATATATATTAACATATTAACAATTTCTAACATATACTAACAATATTAATACATGATATTGATATCAATTTTCAATAATAATAATAATAATAATAAATCAACACCACACAATATTTTAAAAAATAAATAATAAATTAATTTATGACAATTTATAAAAATAAAAAATAAAAAATCAACCCCACACATTATCGGACGAGCTGGGCAGGAATGACTGGTAGCTGTGTGCAGGGTAGGGCGATGATAATTGAAGGACAAGTGGCAGCCTGGCAGGGACGAGTGGCAGGGACGAGCTCCGTCACCTGACAAGGGCACCAGACAGGGGCACTGGACAGGCCATAGGGACGAGCGACAAGGTCTAGCACCACATGACAGGGGACAGGGGCGAGTGAGAAAGAGAGAGAGGGAAGAAGAGGGATGGCCGGAGGGGTGCTAGGAGAGGGAGGAGAGAGAGAGAGGGGGGGATTTTTTCGAATGGGCGTTGGGAGGGAAGAAGGAAAGGGGGTTTTCGAACGGGCGTTGTTTGAAAACGACTGGAAGTAGGGTTTTTTTTTGGGGGGCGGGTTATATGTAGTGTACACGAATCGAGTACTGAGTCGAGCACACGAGTCGAATATCAAGTCAAGTACCTGTTAACTCGTACTCTACTCGTAAGCTAAATGAGTCTTAGAAACCCACTCGTACTAGGCTCAAACTCACACGAGTCGAGTATTTCGAGTCGAGTCGAGCGAATACCCGAGCTTAGTCTGCTCGTGTACAACTCTACTGACTGCATGTAAAATATTTTGTCTCGTACAGACCATGATATACATTAAACTGCTGACCGTATTCGAATAAGGCATTTGAGACAACCTGCTTTTCCTCAATTGATTTAGGACATTGTTCTGAAGAAAGCTTGAAGTGAGCCATGTGAGGAATGCTCACTGGCTTTGCCTGATCCATCGCATACTTGATCAACACATTTTTAAGGTATTCTGCCTGTGATAACTAAAGCCTACTCCTTTTTTTGTCTTTATGAATATCTATGCCGAGAACCTTTTTTTTAAGCCTCTCGATCTTTCATCTCGAATATCCTATGAGGGTCGAATATTGCATATCAGACCCTAGTTATTACCTGATTTTGCATACGTGATAATGCTTAATGTCATATTTTAATCGTGTTTTTGTTGCAGGGAGTAATTAGGAGCGTGGACTGAAAAAGAGTACTAAAAGCGTAGATTTGATGCTCCTAAGTCATCAGAGCAGGGGACGGATTCCAGAGGACCAAGATTGACAGATTTATGTGCCAGGGATCTAAGAAAATCAAGCCGTTCGCGTTAAATTGGTGCAGATGGAAACTTCATATATGGCCTGGGGGCCATAAATTAACCGTACACGTAAAATTTCAACCATTGGATATCTCGGGAAGTGGCCCAACGGCTAGATCAGCCCCTTAATTCATTAAGTGGGGCCCACCTGATATCTGAAAGTGCTTCAACTTTGGTCTCAACCCCTTAAGCTCTATAATACAGCAAATGGACGGTGCGGATTTCTTAGAAACATCGCAGTGGACCCCACACCATGGCGTGTGCACACTACACATATATACACAGTAGCCGCACCGGAATCGGGAGATGGGTCAGCGTTACGTTGACCCGCGTCTTCTTCTCAAAAAGGAAACTGTCGTTTCTTGTTGCGTAACGGACGGACGAGTGTCCGTTTTGTGGAAGCCAGTGGGCCACCTATATCATCCGTACGGATGATCCAAGCCGTCCATCTTGTAGAGGGGTTTACAAACATCAAAACCATGCTGACCTTTGGCACCCATGAATACACGTGCACGATACAGAGGCCACAAACAGGCTGCCCTTAGACATTCAAAAAGATCTCAGGGTGATTGCTTCTCTGGGCCGTTTTAATGGACATTCGAAACCAACCATTCCTAACCAAAATTTCATCCTGAATCCAATGGACGGGGTGGATTTTCTTGAAAACACTACTGTGCGGCCCACCGATCACGTCAGTGCAGTCATGTGTGTAAGCTTACACACATCCGTGAATAGCAGATTTTCAGGCGGTTGTGGCCCACCATCTTTGATCAGATGGAAGATCTGATTCGTCCATCGTGTAGCTCATTCAAAAATGTCCCAGGAGACGTTGATTTTATGGACATAATGCAAGGAACATGGGACGTGGGAGGCTCCGATTTTTGCTGCGCAAGAGTTATACACGAATCTGATTTTTATTGTGCAAAAGTTCCACCGACTCCAGTAGCTATAAAAAGAGCTGAAAAGTTTGGAGAGAGGGGGATCCGGGGGAGAGTAGAACCAAGAGCCAAGGACAGGAAAAAGAAGAAAGAGAAGAGAGAAAGAGAGAGAGGAAGAAAGAAGGGAGAGAATGATGTTTTTCGTTTATCAATCTTGTTTTTCTCTTTTTCTAGTTGATTTTATGAGTTTCTAATTTCTTAGCTAGGGCTGAGATGAAACCCCTAATTTGAATGACTCTTGTTATGTGTTGAATTCATTTGAATTAATTGATTTATTTCTTTCTCTAGTGTGATTAAATGAAAACTCTATACTTCACCACTCTATGAGCTTAACCAGAGTCTAGAAGTGGATGTTGTTTGAAATCTTATTCTAGGGGTGCTTGTGTTTGACCATGAACAGATTTTTCTACAGAGAAAGAAATAGGAATCTATATCTATTCATGCCTGACCATGGATGGAAAGATGTGATCCTTATACTTTAAGAGAATTATACATTTTGTGTGCCTGACCAAGGACACAGAGTGTACTTTATTTATTAAATTTATATCAATTTGAATTACGGTGAATTCAACAGGTAAAACAAGGGTTATGATAATTAGGGGTGGATTCAAAAGTCTGAGTGTTCTCCTTGATTGAATTTCCTTCTTGTTCTCAACTACTTTTTTATTAATTTTTTAGTTTATTTAATCACTAGCTAAAATATTTGTTAGATTAGTTAAAAAGAATCATAAATTTTGAATTGTGACAACCAGTCCTCGTGGGAACGATCTCGTAATATATACCATATCTACATCTGATTCGTATACTTGCAAGTTTAAAATCATTTAAATCAGGTTGGTTTAAATAAAACATCAATATCTCTGATAACTGAGTCTTTAGTACATTGATTTCAGACATATCATGACAGACGACCAATATATCATCAACATACAATACTAAGATGATGAATTTGCCATCACTCAGTGTTTTGTAATAGATATAGTGATTGTATTTACTCTGAGTAAATTTCTAACTCAATGTGAAAGAATCAAATTTTTTATACCATTGCCTAGGCGACTGTTTCAGGCCGTACAATGCCCTTATTAACCTGTAAACCTTTTTCTTTGCCCGTTTAATTTTGTAACCCTTTGATTGCTTCATGTAGATCTGCTCTTCCAACTCCCCGTGCAGGAATGCAGTCTTGACATCCATCTGTTCCAGCTCGAGATCGTATTGAGCAAAAATAATGCCAATACGAATCTGATAGATACTTGCTTAAGCACTGGTGTGAATATCTCTGTGAAGTCAATTCCTTCTCTCTAACCATACCCTTTCACTACTAACTTTGCTTTGTATTTATCCTGTTTTCTTTTGAATAACTACTTGCATCCGATCATTTTTCGGCCCACTAGAAGCTCCACTAACTCCCATGTGTGATTTTTATACAATGACTCCATCTCATTGTCCATAGCCGCTCTTTCACTTTTTTACATCAGGCTCATTAAGGGCCTCCTTAATAGTAGATGGGTGCCCTCATTTGTAATGAGGGCATATGCAATATTAGAGTTGTCCCTATATCTTGCCAGTAACCTGCGATCACGCGGTGAGTTTTTTCTCATAGGTAGCTGCTCCACCTACTCCTGTACCTTGTCTGCACATCTGTCTTTGCCTGAGTATCATCTGTGTCAATCTGAACGTCTACGATTAACATTTCAGGTTCCTCTAGCTCTTCCTGATCATTCTTGTGGAATAATGAGCTCTCATCGAATCTGAATCGCAGCTAGTGATGACCTTGTCGAATAACCTGTAACCTTTCACACCAATACATAGCCAACAAATATATACTTTTTGTCTCTATGGTTTAACTTATCTCTCTTAACTGACAGTACGTGAGAGTAAGCCTCATAACCAAATATGCGCAAATCTGAGTAGTCCAACTTATGACCACTCCATACTTCCTCTGGAATTTTACATTCAATTATTGTAGACGGGGATAGGTTCACTAAGTAGCAAGCCGTGTTAACGGCCTTAGTCTATAAGTCCTTGCCCAATGCAACATTACTTAACATGTATCGGGCCCTCTCTAAGAGATTCCGATTCATCTGCTCAGCCACACCATTTTATTTGGGCGTGTGGCGTACTATGTTGTGCCTAATGATTCCTTTATCTTTGCAATATTCATTAAACTCGGTGGAAGTAAATTCTTCACCATCGTCAGTCCTCGAAACCTTTATTTTTTTCCTGACTGTTTTTTCACAATTTCTTTCCATTGTTTGAATATGGTGAAAACTTTGGATTTACGTTTCATGAAGTAAACTCAAATTTTTCTAAAGTAGTTGTCAATGAATGAAACATGCACTCCTTACATATATATTTTCTAGATTCAAAAGATACTTTACATTGTTTACCATATATACAATGCTCGCATATATCTAAATCAGAATTCTTAAAAGTTAGAATCAAACAACGATCAGATAGTACCTTCATGCCCCATTTGCTCATGTGGCCTAGACGAGCATGCCACATATGTACAAACATGAAATCTGTAACAGCCGCTGCTGCTCTACCTATTGAAGTGCTCCTGATCAACCTGTAAATGTTTCCGTATCTTTTCGTTCTCATGATTACAAGTGCCTCCTTTGAAACTTTAAGGACACCATCAATACCAGTGGACTTGCACCCTATAGCCTCGAGTGCACCGAGAGAAATCAGACTTTTTTTCATATTAGGAACGTGCCTGACATTAGTTAAGGTACGCTCCATCCCATCAAATATCTTGATGCTCACTGTACCAATAGCCACAACATTACAGGCATTGTCATTGCCTATAAAGACCTGTCCACCATCGCATTCCTTGTAACTGACGAACTAACTCCGATGAGGAGTCACGTGATATGATGCTCCTGTGTCAAGGATCCACTCATCTCTAAGATTTTCATGCAAGTGTCCAACCATATAAACAAATAGAACATCACCTCCACTTGTTTCTTCATCAGATGTGACAACATTAGCCTCCCTGGAAGAAGCCTCTGAGTTTTCTTTCTTTGCTTTAGGATATGTACAATCCTTCTTCATGCGTCCATTCATCCCACAGTTCCAACACTTTATTTTTCCTTTGCCCTTACCCTTGGACTTAGATCTAGGTCTTGAAGATCGTATACCTTGCTTAATATTTCATCCCCTTGTAAACAGTGCATCAGAAGATAATCCCAAGCCACCGTTCATCTTTCTTATGACCTTCTCTTGAAGGACTGAGACAATGGTGTCCACACTTGGGGTTTTATTTCCTGTGCACAATGAGTCCCTGAATAACTCATACGATGGCAGTAGAGTATTTAATAATATACATGCCTGATCTTCATCTTTGATCACTTCCTTCATGTCTAGTAATTTGTAAATTAGTTTATTAAAATTATTGATGTGGGCCTCCACATAAGGTGAACAATTGTAACTTCAGGTGTAGGCAATTCTCAGTAGATTTTTTAGCATAAATATCTTCTAACTTCGCCCATAAACTAGCTGTAGTTTTCTCCCTTAAAACATTATAGAGGACCTCATCCGTGAGACATAAACGGATAGAGAAAAAGGCTTTCTTATCAAGAGTATTTTAATCTTCATCAGTCATAGTAGACTTTTTCTCCTTAATAGTACCATCCTCACCTTGCTTGGTTAAGGATTAACTGATCATCTTGATCTTCCATAACTCAGAGTTATTTTTCCCAGAGTACTTCTCAATATCATATCTAGTATTTCCCATTGATGTTAATCCTGCAAATTCAAATCTATGTCCCAACAATTGCTCCTATACCACTTGTTGAGGATTGGACGACGGAATCACACGGAGATAAATCTAGGATAGCAATCCAAGACCACCAAGCAAATACAAGAGAACACACAGATTTAATATGGAAAATCCTTTCGGAAAAAAATCACGGCACAAAGCGACAGATCTTCACTATGAAAGCAGAAATACAAAGAGAGAAGGCTTACCCGATTCAAAACAACTTTGAATCTCAACCTTGCTCCACCCCTTTAAAACCCTAGAACCATTTTAGAAACCCTTGGAATAATTTATAAAGCCCTTAGAATACCTCCCAATCCCGTTTACACCCCTTTATATAGCTTTAGAAAGAAACCAAAATGAATTAGAAAGCAAATTTCGTAAATCCCGCGGATCCGCAAAAAATCTACGTAAATCGTTCGATGTCATCGAATTACCTTCGATGACATTGAACGAACGCCAAAAGAGTCCAACGACTAAACATGCATTTTACGGAAATTCTCGATTGCTCGACCCAGATATGATGACATTGAACATGTTGTCGATGTCATCGAAAATGTCCACAGTATCTCCAGTAACCAACTGAGGAAATCTGAAAAATGTTCGATGGATCGAGCACTATTCGATGTCATTGAAGATGACATCGAACAAATAGTCGATGACATCGACAGATCCTATATCTGACTAGATTTATGTAACACCACGAATTTTCACAATTTTGGATTGCCAAAGAAATCCTTAAATTTTTTTTATAACTAGCCACGTCATTACCTACTGACCCTTGACACTCGAGGTGAGCTTATACGTGGCTGGTATAATAAAGAATCATGTAAATAAGATTAATTATCCGTAGAAAACTAATGAATCCAATCGATCACTTAAACATCAGGTTTAGCCCTATAATTTGTTTATATAGGGCCCAAATCTAACCGACTCATCGTTAACTAATTAAGACAATCATAACTAAATTAAAAATCTACCCAAAGCTGAGTCAGCTATGTCCCGGACGTTAATTAATAAACCAAATCAATCTAGTTACTCTTTTAGCATAAAATCGACGGTTTAGAGTGATCATGACCGAATCACCATTTCTGCTAATTTTGATAGGGCATACTGTGAACTTATTTAATCCAGACCTTAACAACCGCGATCGATAAATCTCTCTACCCAATTTATTTCAGAAATGTCCCGATTACTTAAATAAGCTCTAGACCGCTCGTTAGTGGGCCACTAGTTCTGAAATTTTAAAGTAATGTCCATCTCACTGGGCTTGCGGTCCATCGTGGACAATGGACTCAAATGACACCTTGAAATAGATGATTTGCGCCACCCAGTCGGTATTTGTAAAATGCAACTCTCCCAAGTATTGATAAAAAAATTAAATTTTAAAATAAATGGCCCCACCACTTAGGATAATAAATTAGGATATTTCAGCCGTAGGATTTCATCTAAATTTATACCAAAGGTTGAAGATATTTTCCTACACTTGTTCACAAAATCTGAACCCCGATTAAGGAACGGTGACCGTTGATCGTAAATCAGACCCTCACGATAAAACCTCACGTCCGTTTACCATCAAACTTTGTACAGCACTTCATCGGGCCATGGGGAACCAATCTCATAAATCAGATGGGCCAGAGGGCCACCAGTGTAGCCCCGAAAGTAATAAGTGGGCCCCAAAGGGTTACTTGAGGAAGTTATTGGCACCCAGGGCCAATTGGACAAAAGTTCAGGCTATAAAAGCCTTCAAATCTCTCTCCCTCACCCACACAAAAATTTCCAACAGCTGAGAGAGAGAGAGATGAGAGAGAAGAGAGAAAGTGAGACAGGAGGGGGCCTGTGAGAGAGAAGGGAGTTAGGAATTTGGGAATTCCTCTCTCCTACCTCCATCATTTGTTGGGAACCACGATTTTACCGCCGTAGAGACAATGTGTGACTGATCTAAGGTAACAATCACGACCTCTCCTCCATTTCTCTTAAGCTAGGGACGCATGCATGCGTCTTGACATGCGTTTCCTTGGCGCAGGGCCTAGACACATCAAACTTGTGAACTCGGCAGCTTGGGAGCGGCTCCGTAAGCCGTCAAACCGTTCTAGGTGCGGACTATTATCTTTAGGTGGTCAATTATCAATCCTATGATGAAGTTAATGATTGTGGTTGCTGAAATTGCTGCACATGTGTGATTTGTACAAATTTCGTTAATGAATTCTCCTTGTAGGTTGCCTAAACATGCATAGGGAAATCAATGCTCAATTCCAAGTCAAATAGACTAGGCTGAATTGAACATTGCCTTCCTCCCTTAATTTTCCTCCTTTTCATGAATGATTGAAGTTGGATCATTCCCAAATTTGATTGAACTTGAAAATTATGCTGTGTGTTTGTCTATGCATCAGATTTTATCCGAATGTTCGCTGTTGTTGCATCATGACTGAATTTCCTACAAATAAGAGTAACATATGATCCTTTCTTTATTATTAGGAAATCTTACCCTATATGCATGCATGTCTAGTTACTACCATTAGGAGTAGTTTGAAATAGCGGTGAAGACCGCTTCAGTTGAAGTCGGAATATGCCAATATGTCCTAGAGGGGGGTGAATAGGACTTTTAAAGTTTTTACGTTATATTTAAAAAATTCCGTTACACTAATCCTTATAGATATGCAATTATTAGGATTACTTAAATGTAACTCTACTAGTTTCCAAGCCTAATAGAGGATCCAATCACAAACTATTCAAGAAACAACAATATATAACTTAGTTAATGATGGAATTGACTTGTGTAAGTGTATGAGGTGTGATCAGATAGATAGAGATGTAAGAATATGAATAAATCACACACATAAAAATATAGTAATCGCAAACACAATCATTTTTATAGTGGTTCGACTACTTGTCTACTCCACTCTTGGTAACCGCACTCAACCCTTGAGTGTACCGGATTTCATTAAGGAGGTTTCACAGTAGTTCACCTCTAACCTAAGTTTTTAAATCAGGTTCACTTTCAACCTTTTCAACCTACACTGAGGCTGACTGTTTATGCTCTCACGAGCAAGGGTCAACACAACGCACCCACTTTTAAGCACACTGGCCATGGATCTTCCATAAGACCCTAACAGAGGTTTTTACACGGTTCACCTCAAACCCAAGGTTTTGACTGGTTCACCTTTAACTAGATGTTTATGCTCTCCACAGAGCAAGGGTCCACATAATGCACCCACCACATACACACCCACCGGAGACCTCCTTAAGGACTTCAAAGGGTGAGAAACACCGTAGACCCAATCTTACAAAGGAATTATCAAAGGGTCCTTTGGATTCTAGATACTTACAGATAAGTCGATGAGTCCTATTCAGCACGATGACGAAGATCTCCTCCTTGTTGATGAAGAATCTTCTGCTCCCATGATCCACAACCAAATGATATACCAATATAAGGCGACGGGTTGGGTCAAGGTTATGATGGAATCCTACTCTTTAAATGTTTTCCTATCTGCAAGATAGAGTGATTCCAATCATCTAAGCATTTAAGGCATCCCAGCTTAATGATTTATCATTTGGGTAGTAGCTGAAGGATCCTTGAATGGGAAAGTTCATACCCCAATCCACTCTATTAAATTTTAATGATGAGGGTGGATTGGAGGATGAACTCTCTTGAGAGAAAGGGCTTTGGATATATGATCTAAGGTTAAACACACAAAAGTACTCTCTTCTTTCTTTGCCAGCAACTAAAGATAAGTTTTCTTTAAATAGGCAAAAGGTTCCAACAGATATAAAATGGTCACATTTATGACAGAGTTCGATATCATCGAGCGGGTTCGATATCATCGAGTGTATACTCTCGATTGTATCGATGGTCCGCTCGATGACACAAACTCAATGTCATACGCTTTTGGAAACCTCTTGCCAGCTGGTCGATTGAATCGAAGCATATGTCGATGTCATCGGATTTTGAACTTCGATTTCATCGAGGACAGATTCGATTCCTCGACATTTAAAAATGAGAGAGACTTGCTTGAAAATTTTCAGGTCATCAGATATGATCGGTGGATACTCGATATCATCGGAATTTGAAGGTCGATGATATTGAAAGTCGTGTCGATACATCGATAAATCTAAGATTTTATTAGTGAGCTTGCTGGACAGTTTTATCCATTCTCGATGCAATCGATCTGGCCCCGATATCATCAATATTAGAATATCGATTCTATCGAGTGACCCCGATCAGAGTTAAAAATTACTTGAAAAATGTTGCTGGAGAACTTCATGCCCATGACCGATATCATCGAGAGCCCACGATATCATCGAGATTTGAACTCCGATGATATCGATGAGAGCTCCGATATATTGAAGCATATATGATTTTTCTGAGTAAAAACAAGGGCGCCGGATCTGCCTGTCGATATTATTGAGCCACCTTCGAAGGGCTCGAGATTCAAATATCGATGATATTGATATGTGTGTCGATACATCGATAATTTTGTCTAGATTTGTATGTAGTTGCTGGACACATTAAGTCCTCATTTGATTTTATCAATTGATCTTCTGAAGACATCGACAGTGCAGGTCGATCATATCGAGATGTGTATCGATATAATCGACAGAGCAAGAAAACTTAGATATTTTTCTGATTATTGAAAGAAGTTTTCTCACTTAAAAACCCTATGATGTTTATCTTGTTTTAAAGGTTTTATTCACCTGGTGTTTTAGGACATGTGATGTGAGGCTTAGATTTACCTATGACGAGCTTCCACACATCTGGTTGAGGCAGACACTTGAATTAATCTTCCTATGAGGCTCTACAGTCTGACTGACTCAACACACGAAAATTGACAAACAAGGGCACTAGCAAGGGCACTTTCATAGTTCACATTCCCTTTTTTGTACCTTACAATCTATGCCATGATTAAATCCATGCTTCTTATTACTTACCTTCCTATGCACTCAATATGCCTTACCTCACATGAATTGTTATGTTAGTTGTAATGCAACTTGCACATTCGTTAAAACGCCCAATAGATTAGAATTTCCTGATTTATTGCATATATCCGTTCTTATAGATGCATAGTTGATTTATTAGTATTATTGATTGATTGTGACTATTTAATTAATTTGGTTAGCTAGCAAAATTAGAAAGATTCGCAAAGGTATCCCCATTGGATTGGTTGCCTTGGGCCAATTCGACCGATCCAGGCCGAAGACGGACAATCGACAATAGTTGGACTACGCGAGTTGCTTGCGCCCAGTGCCGGTTACGCCATACTTCACTTGAGTCAGCCGAATTGGTCCACCAGTTGACCAACCATGTATGGTCATGCCTGCCTGAATCCGAAGCACCCCATACCTTTGAGAGACCACTATTAATCGTAGTGATATGATCCCCAAGACTCATGAGCTGAACATGGTGGAATGGGACACCGTGTCTGAGTTGTCGGCCTACGTTAGTGTGACGAGCCTCTCGTAATGATCAGTGAACAACTAAGTCTCGGAAGCTAGGCATGGTGGAATGAGACACTATATTCGTGCTATTGGCCTATGCTAGGGTGATGAGCCTCCCTGTAGTGACCAACGAGCACAAAAGGTGATAGGTGCTTGTTCGAATGGCCCCTGTTAAATTACCCGGCTGATGGTTTCGTGCCAGAGTATCGTTCGAATGACCCGGGCATGGATGGAATTGGGTGACGAGCCCTTTCCCTTATGGTGATTTGGTTATGTGACAAGCCCACACTTCGAAACTAAGTGATCATACTTGGTGTTGGGTGACGACCCATACCGAGTTGATCCTCAAACCTTTAGGTATCATGTCTTACCTTTGGAACTATTGATTTCTGAGAAAAAAAAGATGATACCTAAATTTGAATCAAGGATTGTAGGCTCAAAGCCACTACGACCGCCTTGGGCCAAGTGATCTGGGTAAGGCCATTGACTAAATGGAGGTGTTTCAACTTTCCCAATCTTGCTGTATGAACGGTCTTAATTAAATACTCGACTAACATGAATATTCACGTAGTGCATTAGTTAGGTTGGCGACTCGTCAGTTGAGGTCGCATTGAGGGAGTGTTTATTATTTGCGATCGTAAGATGGAGTTGCTTGAGGGAGTCTTATTGGTGAAGGCATGTATCATTCCATAATACATGCATACGCACTAACAAGAGTAGTTAGGTATTGATGTTTGTATGCTTTTCATTAATCTCGCCTTTGGAGTTGATATTTTGTGTTATTTATTACTAATGACACCCACTGAGTTGATCACTCATTCCCACTCTGAGACGGTGTTTTAAAACACCAACCAGACCCTTCTTTAGATGCAGGTGTTGCAGAGCTCGACGCATTAGACGAGGCGAGCATAGATGAGGAAGAGGAGCTTTCCTACTTCCAGCTTTTGGGCGGATCCCCATAGACCGCACAGGATTAGCGATGGGCTGTTGGGGGCGAGGGGATAGTACATACCATTTTTGGACTTTACATTTTGTATATTTTATCGGGCATCGCCTCGTCCGATCCCATATGATATTTCCTTGTTGGATCTGCACTTACTTAGCTATGGTTTGTGGTTGATGATCCATTCGATCCCTCTATTACTCATTTCATTTGATTTTTACCCAAAATTACTAACTCTTAACATATAAGTGACACCCAGGAGCTTAGGAGTTGAGTATTACTCGATCCCCGAAAAATTCGGGGTGTTACAATCCGGGGTTTGGAATTTAATTGGGCTGTGGCCGGTAAACTTTCTATAACGCATCCGTTGACGTTGGAGGGAGCATAGAAACTCAGTGATGATGAAACATTAGGACCCACCCTTAGTCATTCCAAACAGTCAAGTCTTAGATAGAAAATCTAACTTCTAAGAGGCTTAGACTAAGGAGAGGGAGATTATGATGATGTTAGAAATTAGATCTGGGAGCCTTAAAGTGTGTTTTAGCCCATCCTTGGGCAAAGGCTCGAGAACTTAATGGCAAAATCCAATTGGATCGAACTAAGTGATTAAAGTAGCTCATTCCACCCAAATTTCATATACATTACATCTAATAACTCATTTTGGTCCCTAAGTTACATCCGTTTTAAGTTCGAATGGCTCGGATACCCCACGCATCTGATCAAAGCATCTTCTGGCCCACCTATATCATTAGACTTACAAACCCAAGCCAGATTTTAAAGGAAGGAGTGTGGAGTAGGAAGATCTTGGGATAGTCGCAATTGGTTGCCCTAGGCCTAAATGGGACATCGCCAACTCAAATCCAACATTCCTAATCCATTTTGGATGACAGAAGTCCCTAGGGGTTGAAATTTCAAGAAAGGAGAGAAGATAAGGGCTGAGGGTTGTGTTGCCCACACCCGGAGGGGTAGGGACCCACGTTGCCGCCACCCCATGGGCGTGCCCACACCCAGGAGTGTAACGTCTCGAAAAAATTCGTACAAAGACCTAAGTATCACCTCAAGTAAAAATCACTAAGGATCAAATCCTTTAAAAATTAGACGAAAATTAATTAAGTACTAAACTTAATTGATTAGTAAATTAGCTTGAACTTCTTTCTATACAAACTGCAAGACTCAAAACAATTAGAATCGCTAACCCAACATTACCTAAAAACTTAAGATAAATCTCAAAACCCAGTTGCTCTTGGGAGCACATTGAAACTCTGTATCAGACCTGAACCGCGTGTCGAAAGTCCAATTACCGCGAAACTATATGGTTATGACCATCTTACTGGGCTTGACAAGCATTGCGGGAATCAAGTCCAAATAGTATCCAGAAACGCACAACTTGAGCCTAGAGCAAAGTGTGTGGGAAACGCAAATATCTTTATAATATAAACCCAAACTTAAGTGAATTGGGCCGTTCATTTACAGGCCAAATTTAAAGTTTTAGACTGTCAGATTCTGACCCAACTACACCCTTGGATCAGGAAAATTTTTCTGCACATGTTAGTGTACTTGTGGCGGTGATCGAGTGACAATGATCGTTGAACTGAAATTGGTCCTCCATGGTCGATCCACTGATCTGATCGGACTGAAATCTTAACCTAACATAGATTCATTGTCAGGAAACTTTTTTCAGACCGTATGCATGCAATGGACCTCCAGATGAGCTCTGTTAGACCGAAACAGATGACTTTTGGCTGTAACCTAAGTATACCATGGCCTTAGGGTCATTGACATCAGTTCTGGGCCTATATAAGGGCCTCAACCCACCCCTCTCTCATTCCATACGAATTTCCAAACCCTAGGAGAGAAGAGAGAAAAGAGAAGGAAAGAGTGAGGAGAAGAGAGAGAGTTAGAGATACTTGTTGGGATTCGTTCCTGCCACTCTACGTGCTGAATCCCTTCTTCTGTGTCGCTATACCGGTGATTTTGACTCTATTTTTGGGTAAGGAATCCTAACCCTAATCTGTTTAGGTATCCAAATAGGTAGATCGGTGAAATAGCTAACCTATTTCATGCTATAGGTAGTCGTTGTGCCGTAGACAAAGACGTAGTGTTCAAACTGAGCTCGATACAGCATACCGACGAAAGGTGAGGACTATAAATATTTAGGTTATGGTTATCAAGGCTTTCAATATCAGTTAATAATTTATGACTGACTTGATTGCTGTTATGTGTACTTAGATGCGATATTTTTCGTGTATTACACCTATATATAAACTATGTTGAATATGATGCATTCCATGTGTTTGTTGAAATGTTTGAATGAATATAGAATTATAATTTATGCTTACCATGATTATTGACTAATGATACATGATTGTTACATGGGTGACAATTCCTTGTGAAAGGATTTGCTATAATATATGTCATAATAAATTTATTACATGTGTGTTGATATGTGTAGTCTAAGTGTTTGATAGAATGTCTGATTGAGAAAATGCTTGTTGAAACACATTTAATGAGGGTGTTGAGATAGGATTCTCAATTACCTGATCTATAGTTACAGTTTCCTTCATATAACCTATCTTACTACTACATGCTTTATGGATGAAATGCCTATATATGACAACATGTGTACTATGTGTTTGTTAAAATGTCCAAATGAGGTTTATATTTGAATTGGTTGTCATATGCTGTTTGACTATCACATACGAATGCTTATTGTGTTTGAGTATGATTGGAACTACTACATAGTCTAGGCAACCGGTAATGATCCCCGAATTAGTGGCCGAGGTCGTTTCGCCACATAAGACACGTTCGATGAGTACATTGACAGTGGTTAGGCCACAAGGAATGCGTATGCGCTCCATGTCGATCAATTTAGCATGCGCTCATACCAATCGAACTTGTCAAGTAACCTGATTGGCCTAATGTGTGTTTACCATGTATGGATACTAGTGCTTGAATTTAAGGTACCACTTACCAATAAAAAGTCCATTTAACCATGGTACTACGATTCGCCAAGACTCATGATCCAGGCATGGTGGTATGGGACACCGTGGTCGAGCTGTCGGCCTACGCTGGGGTGACGAGCTTCCCCGTAGTGTCCAGTAAGCAAAACAAACTCGTGAGCCGAATACGGTGGTATAAAACACTGTATTCGAGCTGTCGGCCTGCTAAGGTGACGAGCTTTTCCCGTAGTGACCTCGAGTATAAACTAGGCCTACGCCAAGGTGATGAGCCTCCCGTAGCGCCCTGAACTTGCCTGTCCATTATTTTTGAATTAGGGGTGACATTGCCCTATAACTTACCTATCGTATGTGATAACTAGGATTGACAACCCTAGATGGATCATTGTTTGGGTAAATAATACAAAGGGAGGTACCTTAGCTTCCTAAACCTGCTGTATGAATAAGTTTAAGTAAGAACTTGGCTAACATGATCATGCACCATATTGAATGTGCCTTTGGCGTGGGTGTTGAGCACAATGGGAGTTTAGAATGCGCGACCATGAGCTAATATCTCAGAGGGAGTGCAGGCGACGGGATGCATCATTAATACATAACATTCTTACATTAACAAGGGTACTTAGGACATGATTGTTGTACTGCTTTATCATTACTACTTAATTGAATTAATAACATGTTAACCTTTGCCTTATAGCTCCACTTAGTTGATCACTCACTCCCACTTTGGGATGGTGTTTTAAAATACCAACCAGACTCTTTTATAGTTGTAGATAATAGCGAGGCTTACGAGATGGAGCCTTTCTTCTATGACGACAAGGAGTTCTCTTACTTGCAGATCTCTGACGGGTCTATGTAGACCTGGAGTTGCGTCACCGGGGTTACAAGGATATAGATTAGATGACATTACACTTTATTATTGTCACGCCTCAAACCCGAAAATCTGATTCACAGGAATTCCGATTGCCGAATTCGGTACCGACAGCCTCCGTAGTACCCCATTCTCAGCGCCTAGCGTTCATACGCCAGATTCCGATTCTGAGATCCTACAAGGAGGATTTTTTTTGTGTGTACATTTAACTAGTAATAAGCATAACCACAAGATTACCCAATTCACAAAGGTAACATCAACATCACATATCCACTAATAAAATCATTAGAGTACAATGCTGAAAGGGAAATACATAAAACGAAAATCAAGCTCCAGAAGACCGTTGCTCGCTCCAAACTCCACACTGCTGCAACCTAACATCACCTGCAGGCATCTATCGTGCATACGCTTATAAAAAGCTTAGAGGGTGGTGTAAGTATGTGCACAAGGTAAGTGCCAAGTATTCAATACAATGCCATAATCATATAATACCGAAAGTATTGGAAATCTATAAATCGTACAATATCAGAATATATAGAAATACTAACAAGACCACGAATTATCAGAGTAGACAGAAATACTGACAAGAACATAAATCATACAATAACAGAGCAAGTGAAAATACTGACAATCCCATGAGTCAATCAATATCAGAATATGCAATACAGATCAACTATACAAACAAGGAACTATACAAATGAAGAGTCATAAAAAACCAATTATAGAATGTCGAGGATGCAATGTAATATACGATGCGAATGGAATGACCATGCTGAAGTGTGAAGTCGGGATGATAGTACGTAGTATCGCAGGCTATGGGGTCCATTACAAGAGACTTCTATCCAAACCAGTCCCATACCTAAATTTGGATAGTCAGACTCAATGTGGTAAACTCCTGATCTCAGGTTAGTCGCGCGCCTAACCAAATCCTTGCCATAACGAAGGTACACAACAGTTTATTGCGCACCACCAGCCCAGTGGATAGTGAATGAATGAATGAATGAGCATGCAACTCCTACTTAATAAGTCCACATATCAGTATGGTTCCTCTCTGAGAAATCACCGGGGTCTATTACACTCCAAACCAGATTGCCACCCCATCGTACGCAACAAGGTGAGTGAAAGAGGCCTCACTATCCGCCTGCCAATATCGGGCCCGGCTCGTCAATAGCGGGCCCATTCCTCAAGCTGGTCGACTCAGCCTAGCATTGCCCCCTCCTCTCGGGCAGGTAAGGCCGCACCCCCTTCCAACCGACCACGACACAGTGGAGAGCGCAGTCATCTGGTAATTGGCACTCGGCGCTCATCTACCCACTCGGTCTAGACGTTGGAGAAACCTCTGGAATCAAGAGGGTTCTGAAACTTTCACCCAAGGATATTTATAGCACCCCATGTAGAACAGATTTTTGGTGTCTCATCCGTCCATCCACGAAATACCTGTGGAGGCTACGACCCTGATGTCGCTAGGGTATATAACATACAATGAAAAATGCATGAGTCATACAATCTAGTCATACATCAATCCTGTGCATGCTGCGCACTCATGTGAGATAACCTCCCCCTATCAGGGAGTCTCATCTCAACATGCTCAATGAAATATGCAATGATCAACCACATCTCATAACAAACATGCAGATGATGCGTATGGGCATGTATCATGATGTTATGCAGTCACATACTCATAATCGGGATCAATAACAGGCATTGACAATCGACATCGACGACGTGGACATTTAACCCACATTAACCCCAAGGAATGGCCCACGTAGAGCCAAACATATAATGGGCCTGCAACCTCACACAAAGGTCTAGTGGGCCTTACTCAAGGACCACATATACACAACAGGTGAGCCTCAAATACATGACATGTGGGCCTTACACATGGGTCTCGACTACCTCAAGTGGGTCGTGCCTCATGGGCCTAATACATATCACAATGGGCCTTGACCATAGGCCACGATACATCATGATGGGCCTTGCTAAATGGGACGAAAATATATCATAATGGGCCTCTTCATATGGGTCAAGAATAAATTACAATGGGCCTTGCCAAATGGGACGGAAATATATCACAATGGGCCATGTCCCATGGGCCTCAAATATATCACAATGGGCCTCTACCCATGAGCTCCAAGTACATCACAATGAGCCTCAACCCATGGGCCGTAATACATCACAATGGGCCCCAACCCATGAGCCCTAAATACATTACATTGGGCCTCATCAAATGGGCCCCAAATACATCAAATGGGTCGTAACCCATAGGCCTCAATATACACCAAGTGAGTTGTATCACATGGGCCTCAACAATCGGAGTCGGCGTCAACAATCGGAATCGGCCGAACAAGGCCTAGTACAATCAAGTGGGCCTCATACCCGGGCCTTATAGGACAATCCACACGCTCCCAAAAGTGGATGGACGGCGTGTATATGTATCACATACAACAGGTGGAAACTGGTTGGACGTCCAGCCCAATACTTCCTGCAGTGTGGGTCAACTGAGTTTGGATCTGCCTCATCCTTGGGCCCATGTCCCAAATTGGTGTTAGAATTTGGACAGACAGTCTAGATTCAAAACATCCACATAGCGGACCATCCGAAAGGTGGGCGGATCCACACATCACCCATTAGGTGGCCCGACAACTAGTTAAAACAGTACATGGGCTTATCGTGATGGATGACATGGATATAACGAATACATACATCTATGTGGGCCTCGTAGATGGGTCACAAGTATATCAAAATGGGCCTGACGAATGGGTCATACAATACATCAAGGTGGGCCCCTCATGACGAAGGGCCCATGGCCCTAAAATAATGAGTGGGTCACGTGTGCAATACATACATCATAATGGGCCTCATAGGGGTAGCCCATGGCCCCAAAAAAAAATGGTAAACGGTGTGTACATAACACCTACATCATGCTGGGCCTAACACTTAACAGGTGGGCCCTGCACGTGGGCCTCGGAATACAAGGTAGGTGGGTCCTATCACACGGGTCTTGCCCATGGGCCTCGAACACATCATATAGTAGGTCACAACCCATGGGCTTCAAACATGCAATAGGTGGGCCCTACTCATGGGCTTAATATATATCACAGGTAGGCCCTGCACATGGGCCTTATACACAACAAGTCGGGCCTATTAATGGGCCCTAAGGAGAGTGACAATGCAGACATTTAACCAACAGTGTACTTACAATGTAGACGTCAAACCAACATTGCTCTCAAGGCATGACCCGCCACAATATTAACATACAAACCATGGAAAAATCACACATTGCAATGAACCCTAAGGGCACCCCGTTAGGCCTCAACCCATGGGCCTTGGATACATCAAATGGGCCGCATCATATGGGCCTTATATAAATCAAGTGGGCCACATCAATGGGCCTTATGTACATTGCAATGGGCCATAACCCCTGGGCCTTTGAATACATCACAATGGGTCGCATGACATGGGCCTTATATACATCAAGGTGGCCCTCGACAACGGGCCACAAATACATTGAATGGGCCTAATCACATGGGCCTTATGTACATCAGGGTGGGCCTCGACAGCGGACCACAAAGACATTAGGATGGGCTCACCTTACATGGGCCTTATGTATATCAAGTGGGCCACAACAATGGGCCACGACAATGAGCCACACCCGAATACAAGTGGTGGTAATAATTTTCACCATTAAAATTCCTAAGGCCCACCATAATATTTATTTCCCATCCAATCTAATTATAAGGCCTCACATACCTGAATTTCAAAGGAAAAACCAATGTCATATTTGGTCCCAAACCTATTAGCCCAAGGGTCTTAATGGTGGACATTCAAACCCATTACTTCCTATAATGTGGTCCATCTATTCCTAGATCTGTCTCATTTTTGAATTCAAGCTTTAAAATAAGCTTACAAGTGGTTGGATGACTCATATGCAACACATGCATCATGGGGGGGGGGGGGGGGGGGGGGGGGGTCCACACGGACCATGGATCTAATTCATTCTTTAGCTCATGCCTAAAACGAGCAAAATGGATTGACGGTTTGGATGCAACACATGCATCATGGTGGGTCCCACCGTCCAAACAGTGGACGGTGAGGATGAGACACATACATCCTTGGTGGGTCCCATGTGGGGCCACCATAATATTTATTTGACATCCAACTGTTGATAGGGTCACATAGACCGGATGAAGAGGAAAACAAGTTTCATAATGATCCAAAACCTCTGGACCAGGAGGTTTCAACGGTAGACGTTAAATCCCCATTGATCATGCTGTGTGGTCCACCTGACAGGCAGCATGGATATAAAATGCAAACATCACTGTGGGCTCCACGTGGGGCCTATACGTTGGATAGAACACATACATTTACGGTGGGCTCCACCGTCCACCTGACAGCTTGAATGAAGCACAAACATCACTGTGGGCTCCATGTGGGGCCCACCATAACGTTTATCTCCATCCAATCCATTCATAAGGTCACCCGTACTTGGAAAAAAAAAAGAAAAACAAATTTCATTTTGATCCAAAACTTCTGTGGCCCAGTATGGGTTTCAAAGGCAAACGGTCAATCCCACTGTTTCCACTGATGTGGGCCACCTGAGCTTTGGATGTGGCTTATTTTTGTAAGGGGCCCTCTGCCCTAAATGGGCCAGCAAATGGACGGCGTTGATGTCCAAACACATCACGGTGAGGCCTACGTTTTGGGGCCCACGGTCCCTGGCCGACCGTCCCAGCGCAGGACACCACTGGCGCCCTCTGACGGACAGCAACAGCAGGTGCTGCTGCTCTCTCTCTCTCAGTTTTTTTTTTTTTTGAAAGATTAATATTTTATGAGGAATTTCTTAGGTGGGGTCCGTGTCGGGTAAATCCACCCCACCCATTGGATTCTATGGATCGAGATGGACCAAACAAGTTCAATATGCGACATGTCTAGGCATGTAGAAAATTTAAAGTGGGTTACAACGGTAATAACCGCTGTTTTCAACGCTATGGCCAATCAGAAAAATCAGATTGGCTTCATTTTTCGGCTCAATGCCTAAAATGAGCCTGGGAATGGAATGGACAGTGTGGATTAAACTTATACATCAAGGAGGGGCTTGCATGAGTGGCCCCCCTCCAAAAGCTAAAAAAAAGTGGCTCTTTTGGTTGCTTGTGAGTACACCCACTGACGGTTCACATTTCACGGCGTGGACACGTCTAGCGTCCCTAGACGCTGGACAGTTGCCTGTAATACATTTAAAGGTGGGCCCCACTTGGAAGTGGCCCCACTTGAAAATTAATATGATATTTGTGTCTTCTCATCACCTAAGGTAGGGCCCACATGGGTTGAATGGTTTGGATAAGACATTCATTAAGATGAGGTTCATTTGGGTGGACCACACAGCCACATCATCACACCATAATATTGAAAGAGAGAGGGGAGAGAGGGAGAAAGAAGCACCCACCTTATGATCTTCTTGGTCCGTTGAAAAGTCGGTCTCCTAGAGCTTCACTTTGATGGTGAAAGATGAGGTTTGAGTGGCTAGGATGATGAATCTAGGGAGAGGAAGTGAGCCACCAAAATCACTCTTTTCTCTCCATGGCAGAGCTTGGACGTGAGCCTCCTCTCTTGCTTGAAATTTTGTGAAGAGAAAGAGAGAGGATGTAAGGAGAGAGAGTGATGGGTGATGGAGTGATGTGTACTTTGACATGAGAGGGATGGGTTGCTTTGACTTTGGGGTTGCTTTAACATGAGAGGTGATTAATGGGATTGATTTGACATGTGGTAGAGATTCTCTTGGGATTACAAACGCGCGGTATTTTTTAAAAATAAACGCCGACTCGTGTCTTCCTGCCAGGGAATCGGATCGCTGAACAAGTCGCGGCGTTGGAACCGCGCCGACGGTGAGGTCGCAATGGTACAAGTCTTGGGTCAAGCCGACTCAAATCTACAGGGCACGACTTAGGGTCGTGCGCAAATGTCGGTTATCGTCGCAGGTTACTAGAATTCGACGGGAAGGATCGCGGGAGTTAACGGAACAGTATGAACTAGGATACGGGTCTTACAATCATTTTGTATATTTTAAAATTATACATGTAATTATTCAGCCTGGTGACATGATCATACTCTGGAGTTTATATCCACTTATACACTTTACATATCTATCACAGTCTTTCGCTTGCTTAATTTAATCGTCTCTGGAGTATGATATGCTGATTTATTGTAATCTCATTCATGTTTAATGCACTAATATGGACAACATTCAATCATCATTATCTATGTTGCATAAGTGATGCAACAGATCTCGGGAGTTGAGCCTATGGTTGACCCTTGAAAGTCGGGGCGTTACAGGTAGGGCAGTAGACTATGTTGCCCATGCCGAGGCCAGGAAGGACATCGAGGACGCCAACAAGCTACGTTGCCCACGCCCGGACCATTGATGGGTGGCCCCCTTTGAAGACCCATACACGTGTGGGCCTATTTCCCTTGCATTCTAAGCCCTATAACCCCCATTTTTTTCTTTTTTTTTTCCTACACTCCATCCCTCTTAAAACTTTAGAACCTCTCCTTCCCTCCAAACCCTTGAATCTACATAAAAAAACTCATCCTAAGCTCTCTCAAACCCCTTTCTTCAATACCCCTTTCCCTTCTTCCTTACATCTACATCGCCCCTATCCCAAACTACATCCACATCATCCTACCATTCCTTGTCCCTAGTCTCCAAGAACCCATCTTCACCCCTTGTGGCTCCTCTTCTAAAGTCCAAGGATCTCCATCCCCTCCTTTACAAACCCATCTTCCCTCCTCAGACTTGGGCAAGGGAAAATGACATTCCTTGCATTCCTCACCTCAATCCTTTATATTCCCATGATTCTCTCTCTCATAGGGAAGAAAAGACCGCCCCTGAAGAAGCGAGGCTAAGCCATGAGAGGCGGAGCAAGAAGAACGCTGACCCAAGGGAAGGGCCAAGCCAAGAAAGACAAAACAAACGAAATGCTAATCCGCGAGAAGTGCTGGTCCTCGAAGTTCAATCTAAAAGGAAAAATGACCCCCAAGCAGAGCTTAGGATAAAAGCCGCCCGACCACCTGTGGTAGATTTGGAAAACTTCTAGGAACACAAGGTCACCTTCGAGGCCACCGTGGAGGAGCATTTATTTGGTAAGTACGACCTACTCAACCTACTTGTGCAAAAAGAATGGGGTCCATGTTCGACGGAAGCCTACGGGCCGATGAGGGGTAAGCGAGGACGTTCTACGCCTGAATCAAAAACCCCGAATACAAACCCTTGGGTTTGACCTCGAAGTCGACAATGATGTTGTCCACATCGGAGTGGAGGCCGTCTTGAAATTTCTTAGAATGCCGAGAGGGAAAGTACTAATTAGCAAGAAGGAATTGTAGATGAGACTAGGTCGGGAGGAGCATGCACTCTTCTTGTGCGGACACATGGTTCCGTGGATAAGGGGCAACACCATTCATGCCTAAGCCCTAACCCTAGAATATCATCTCCTTCACCATATCTGCACTTATAATGTGTACCTGAGAGGGAAGAACCGTACTGATTGCACTTGTTATATAGTAGAATTCCACTACCAAGTAGGTCGTGGAGAAGACGTGTACATTCTCAGCACAATACTTCTCCAAATCGTGAAGCCCGCAAGGGCGACGTGGAAAAAATTGGGCCTTCCTTTTGGTCATTTAGTTTACCAGCTAGCTTGCTAGAACTGGATTGGGGGATCAAACGGAGATTCTGAACCGGTTAAGATATTGGGCGATGAGACCTTGAATCGTATGACGTTGGGCCCTAAGCAACGACAGGCCCAAATAGAAGAGTTTGGAGATCAAGATGATAAGGAAGAAGAAGAGAAGAGTGAAGGAGAAGAAGAAAATGAAAGTGATGAGAATGCTAGTAAGGAGGAGACCGAAGAGGCTGGCGAAGAGCCACTTGCTACTCTGGGTATGCATGAGCGCCTGGATGAGCTTAACGCTCGAATGACTAGGATGGAAGAAAATCAGGGGAGCTTGGAAAGAAGGATTAAGAAACTATCTTGCACGATGAAGGCAATATTATGCTGCGTCCAAGAGGACGGAGCACCCCCTCCTTCGTCCGACTCTGAAAACTTAGTAGTTTAGTACTGACGTTAATTATTTACTTGTTGCCTGAAGTAGTTAGGATATACTTCTCTTTGTTTGACATGTAATGGTTAGTTTCTGTTTTGACTAGGCTATAGTTTTCTTATATCTACGTGACTAGTAACTCCCGTATTCCCCATACAAGTGATGTAACAACCCATGTTTGAATGACATTTTGGCTATAATGAGAATATATATAAAGTTGCTTAAAATTGCATGTCACCTTTAAAATTTTAATAATTTTTTTACAACTCCAAATGAATTGAAATTTTTTGAGATGACTTTAAACTTAATGATAAACCGTTATAAAAATGTTTAAAATATTTTATTGAATAAAAATATAGAAAATGTTACAAGGAATAAAGACATTATGGAATCATATAGAAAATCGTTGGTTTTGGACAATCGGTACTTGCGTAATTTTTATGTTTTTATGGAACTTAAAATGAATTAAAATTTTGTGAAATAAAAGTAAAATTAATAATGGATTACTAGAAAAATTATAAAAAAATAATATAGTAACTAAAGGCGATAAATATGTTCCAAATAATAAAAGGGTTGAAACCAAAAATTTCTGTAACTTCAAGTTGCTAATAGACTAGTCATGTCTTTTCATATTAAAGTTTAGTATTTGGTGTCTATTTAGGAATCATTTATAACCGTACTGAGAATCATTCCGTGATTAAATTTGGTTATATATATATCGTTTAAATTATTTTGGTGCAATTAAGTTAGGACCCTTGAGCATGATTAAGTTCATTATTTAATACTCTATAAGCTCTATTAGAGGCGGACTACAGTAAAATATTTTGAGCTTTCTTATTCTCTTATGGACTTAAACATCGAGAGGATGAAATTCTTAATCTTTCCTTTTCTACATTCTTATTAGCGTTATTAGCACTCCAAACCTCCAGAATATCTTAGAATTCTTGATTCTTCCTTCCCTCTCGAAGTTAACGAAACTGAAGTGCAGTTTGCTCATAACACACTAACCATAAGATCGAAATGGCAATATACATATAAAAGTTTATGCCATTAGAAACCTTTTTAGGATGATCTTTGACCATAGGCATATTAAGAGATTTATTATTCCTTAATTTGGTCATAAATTAAAGCGAGAACTCTCTTAGAATAAGACCCAAAGGACAACCTTATAAATAGGAGATTCAAACTTTTTAATGATAGGTATTCTCTAAACATTTAGGTTGATCGGACTACGAAATTACAAAACTATACACCTGTTAAGCATTCGCGGCTTGACCCAATTCTCAATCCTGAATGACTACCAATGGACTCACTGCTTTGGCCGAGCATAAGACCAGGATCCATCAGGACTAAAAAGGGATACAATGAACCTTCTACCATGACCAGGTAGATGATTGATTTATTAGGTTCAAGCCACTACAACTGTTTCTTTGGGTTGGCCGAACATTGAAAACATATATTTTTACTCTAGATAGAAGGGAATCATCATCATGAATTCAATTTTTTTTTTAAAAAAACTGGAGTAAACCGTCAGAGTAAAAAAGTTTTAAGGGGGGTAGACTACAATAAGCCATACTAGCATATTTAGTTGCACCCTACCGTGTAGATGAGCGTGAAATCGACAGAACCTAAGCGTACTATATTAGAATATCTTTACCTATTTACATTAGGCAATTTCGGGGACGAAATTATTTTTTTAGGGGAGTAGATTGTAACACCCTGAATTTTCACTATTTTGGATTGCAAAAAAATTCTTAATTTTTTTTTTTATAACTAGACACGTCATCACCTACTGACCCTTGATGCTCGAGGTGATCTTATACGCGGCTGGTACTAATAAAGAACCGTGCAAATAAGATTGATCAATTGTAGAAAACCAATGAATCCAACCGATCACTTAAACATCGAGTTTAGTCCCATGATTTATTCACATAGGGCCCAAATCTAACTGACCCATCGGTGATTAATCAAGACAATCGTAACTAAATTAAAGATCTATCCAAAGCCGAGTCAGTTATGGCCTGGACCTTAATTAATAAACCAAATCAACCCAGTTACTCTTTTAGTCTAAACCGACGGTTTAGAGTGATCATGATCGAATCACCATTTTCACTAATTTTAAATAGGCTATACTGTGAGCTTATTTAATTCAGACCTTAACAAGTACGTCCAAGAAATCTCAGGTGGACCACACCATAGGAAAACAATAGTGATTGGATATCCACCATTAAAATCCTCCTAAGGCTCACTGTATTGTTTATTTGACATCCAATCTATTGATTGGGTCATACAGAACTAGATGAAGGGAAAAAGCAAAAACTTAATCCAAAACTTTTATGGCCCTAAAAAAGTTTTTAATGGTTGATGTTCGTTCAACACTGTTTCCTCCTGTAATGTGGTCCACTTGAGATTGGGATATACCTACTTTTGGTTTCATACCATCCACGTGATGTTGGACCTGTTGGCTCTGCTGAGATGAGTTTATGTAAGCCAAATGGTTTTTTTTTTTTGCTACACGAACGGACACACGCCTAGGCACGCCGTAGTGGGATTTCACCACCTATGCATATCGTGTTGGGGATTTTGACTTGCGGAATCACACAGATCTAGATATAGGATAGCAATTCAATGGCACCAAGCACACAAGAGAACACAGAGAACACCCAGATTTAACGTGAAAAACCCTTTCGAAAAAAAACCACGGCACAAAGCGACAGATCTCTACTATGAAAAACAAAAATTATAAATAAAAAGGACCTACCCGATTCGAACAACCTCGAATCTCACCCTTGCTACACCCTTTGATAACCCTAGAACTCTTTAGAAAGCTTTACCATCCCTTAGAATAACCCTAGGGACCCCTATTTATAGTTTAGGAAACTTTCCTTCCGCATCCTAGTTGCGAAAGGACTCAAATCCACAGTTTCGCACAAAATCGCGGAACAAACTGCGTAACCTACGACTAGTCCTGAAAATATCAGGACTGATCTTAGCCTCCTTTAATTGGTCGAAGCTCACTTACGACTGGTCGAAGCCCACTTACGACTGGTCGAAGACCGCGGAGAAAAACAGCAAAAACTCGCTGGACTTTGAGTCGTGCCAGGGCTCGAACCCACGACCGGTCGAGCGCCTCCCACGACCAGTCGAAGCTGTCCCACGACCGGTCGAACGACCTCAAAAACTTCAGATTTAAGACTTTTCTCAACAATCTCCACCAAGTCTTCAATCTTCAACCGTGTAGCTCCTTGACCTCTTCTCTTATCTCTGCATTACATCATAGCTTCTCGTGCACACTCCGTCCTTCTTTTCCGCCGTCGCCAAGCCTAGAGAAGTTACACATAACTTAAACTTCTCTGCAGGAACGACCTAGGTGAGCATGTCTGTCGGATTAAAATCCACGTGCTCAACCACCTTTGCTCCTTTCTTCTCAAAAAGAAAAACGTAGTCTTCTTACCATCTCACCGCTACCCAATATTGCTTGCTGGGGTACTTGCTCATAACACTGATAGCCTGTGAAATAATCGGTCTAAACCAGATCATGACATACACTGCCCAGCGCATTCGAATAAGGCTCATGAGATATCCTGCTTTTCCTCATCTGTGTTGGGACATGTCCTGAGGAAAACTTGAGGAGAGACACGTAGAGAACGCTCTCCAGCTTTACCTGGCCCATCACATCCTTGATCAATACCTACACATAAGGTATTCCTCTTGTGATTACCAAAGCCTACTTCTCCTTCAGTCTCAACGCCGAGAACCATCTTTGCAACCCCCCCGATCCTTCATCCTGAATGTTCCAATTGACCAAGTCTTCAGTACATTGATTTCAGACATGTCACAATTGGTGATCCGCATGTCATCAACATACAATACCTGACCCACTATGAAGGAATCAAACCACTGCCTAGGCGACAGGCCGAATAACGACCTCCTACAAAGTCTTTTCTCAGCCCCTTTCACTTCGAACCGCCCTGGTTGCTCCATGTAAATCTGCTCTTCAATTTCCCTTGTAGAAGTGCAGACTCCACATCCTTCCTTCCAGCTCAAGATCACATTGCCAACCAGCGCCAATCACTGATCTAATAGACACCTGCTATACCGTCGGCACGAATATCTCTGAGAAGCCACTCCCTTCTCCCTGAGCATAACCCATCGCCACCAACCTCGCTCTGTATCTATGCTGTATCCTCCTAAAGATCCACCTGTATCCAACCCTTTCCGGCTCACTGGAAGCTCCACTCGCTCCCATATGTGGGTCTGGTATAATGAATCCATCACATCTCCCATAGTCACCTTTCACTTCTCAGCACCAGGCTCACCTAGAGCCATCTGAATAGAAGATGAATACTCCTGTGATATTAGAGTCGTCTATGTACCTCGCCGATATCCCGCGATCATGCCATGTGTTTCTTCTCACAGGTGGCTGCTCCACCTGCTTTGTATCCCTGTCCACGCGTCTCAGCCTTCCTACCCTTTTCGCTCATGTGGCCATGCCCATCATGCCACACACGTGCAAAGGTGGAATCCGCTACATCCACCGTAGCTCCACCTTTTGAAGTGCTCCCGATCAACTTGTACAAGTTACCGAGTCGTTGCGCTTTCATGATTATCCGTGCCCTCTTGGATACTTTAAGAGCACCATCAATACCTGTATACTTGCATCCTTTTGCCTCAAGCACACCAAGAGAAATCAGATTCCGCTTCAAATCAGGAACGTGCCTCACATTTGTCAAGGTACGCTCCACCCCATCAAACATCTTGATGCGCACAGAACCAACAGCCACAACATTACAGGCAATGTCATTACCCATAAATACCTGTCCACCATCGCACTTCTTGTAGTTGGTGAACCAACTCCGATGAGGAGTCATGTGAAAAAATGCCCCTGTGCTTAGCAACCACTCGTCCTTACGATCATCGTATGATCGTCTGAACGAAGACACAGATAAAACATCACCATCACTTCCATCTGACGTGGCAACGTTGGACTCCCTGCATGAAGCCTCAGAATCTTCCCTCTTCGATTTAGGATTTTCACAATCCCTCTTCACATGTCCTTCCTTCTCACAATTCCAGCACTTTACCTTTCCTTTGCCCTTGCCCCTGGATTTGGATCTAGAACCAGAAGAACCTGTACCTTGTCCAGAATTCCTACCCATTGTAAACAGTGCATCAGAAGACGTCCCCATGTCGCTGTTTAGTTGTCTCATAGCCTTCCCTTGAAGGGCTGAGATTACTGTGTCGACACTCAGGGTTTTATTCATGCTGCACATAGTGTCCTTGAATGCCTCATAGAACACTGAGAGAGAATTTAGCAACATACATGCTTGTTCTTCATCTTTCATCCTCCATATCCAGCAATTTACAAACCAATTTATTAAAATTACTGATGTGAGCCTCCAGATCTCCACCCTCTGCCATCTTGAAGTTATACCACTGCCGCTTCAAGTATAGGCGATTTTTTGAGGATTTCTTCGCATAGACATCCTCTAACTTCGCCCACAAACCAGCCGCATTTTTCTCCCTCATGACGTTGTAGAGAACCTCATTCGTGAGACATAAACAGATCGATGATAATACCTTCTTATCAAGAGTATTCCATTCATCATCTTTCATGGTAGACTTCCACTCCTCAAGAGCACCATCCTCGCCTTGCTTGGTTAATAGGGTAATCATCTTAACCTTCCATAACTCAAAATTATTTTTTCTGAGTACTTTTCAAACTCATACCTGACACTCGCCATTATTACTAATCCCTCAGATTTAGATCTGTGCCTCAACGATCGCTCTGATACCAGTTGTTGGAGATTTTGACCTGCGGAATCACATAGATCTAGATCTAGGATAGCAATTCAATGGCACCAAGAACACAAGAGAACACAGATAACACCCAGATTCAGCGTGGAAAATCCTTTCGGGAAAAAACCACTGTACAAAGCGACAGATCTCCACTATGAAAAATAGAAATTACAAAGAGAAAAGACCTACTCGATTCGAACAACCTCGAATCTCACCCTTGCTACACCCTTTGATAACCCTAGAACTTTTTAGAGAGCCTTACCATCCCTTAGAATAACCCTAGGTACCCTTATTTATAGTTTAGAAAACTTTCCTTCCGCATCCCAGTTGCGAAAGGACTCAAATCCGCATTTTTGCGCAAAATCGCGGAACAAACTGCGTAACCTACGACTAGTCCTAGAAATTTCAAGACTGGTCTTAGCCTCCTTCGACTGGTCGAAGCTCACCTACGACTGGTCGAAGACTGCAGAGAAAAACAGTAAAAATTCGCTGGACTTTGAGTCGTGCTAGGGCTCGAACCTACAACCGGTCGAGCGCCTCCCATGACCAGTTGAAGCTGTCCCACGACCGGTCGAATGACCTCAAAAACTTCAGATTTAAGACTTTTCTCAACATATCGAACCTAAGACCTGGTGTTGAAACTGATCAGAGTCTACCACGAAGATAAGGACTCGAACCCAGGGTCAAACTAAATGGTTTGCATGTCAAGCATGAGCTCAAAATGTGGCTTATTTAAGTGACTGGGTTGGCTAAAAAATGTACCCCATTTAAGTAAATTGGTGGGCTCAGTTTGGCTCTACCCAACCCGGCTAACTCATCAGCTGACACATCATGGCTGGACCATATGACCCCAATCCAACCTAACCAAGATAAGAAACAAATTAAATGGGCGAGGATGATAATACCTTTAATCCATTTTTACATTTTTATAATCTTGAGCCGGTCCATGTCGTGTAAGATCGGTCAACCCTAACTTATTTATAATGAAATGGGTTAAGTCGGGTCAAGCTTTTGGCTTCAGTAAGGAAATGTGCCATGGATTAAGTGGGGCACAAAATACTCGGCCCATCCAGTGAATGGGATGGGCTCCAGGTGAAACGGGTGAACTCGAACCCGTATTGCCACCCTTATCTGTGGGTATCTACGATGTCCACGGGCTCCACACGGTGGGCCCACTATGGACGGGCTAAAATGAAGAAATTATTAATAAAAATGAATTTAAATTTTTAAAAATGAAATAAAAATAGGGTTGCTTTATGTTTGTGTTGTCTTTTTTAAAAGTTTTCCTTGCCTTACTGGATAGGGGGATGTATCGGATAGACCTCATGGGAGAACTTTTGCAGGGAGTAACAGGACTTGCTACTGAAGTGATCGTCACCAAGTTCTGTGGGCCTCACCATTATGTATGTTTTATATCCACACCATCCATCCATTTGAAGAGATCATATTAAGCCACTATTTAAGGAATGAGTCAGATCCAAAGCTCGAGTGGACCTCACCACAGAAAACAGTGGGGAGAATAATGCCTACCATTAAAAACTTTTAAGGGCCACAAAAGTTTTCAATCAAGCTGATATTTGTGTTTTCCCTTCTTTCATGTCTGCGTTGACACATGAACAGGTTGGATCTCAAAAAAACATCATGGTGGAACTTAGGAAGGTTTTAATGGTGGACATCACTCTTCTCACTGTTTTCTATGGTGGGGTCCACTCCATATTTGGATCTGCCTCATTTAGAGAGATTGTGGACTAAAATGATCTCTCTAAATGAATGAATGGTGTAGATACAACACATACATCATGGTGGGGCTCACAGAACTTGGTGACGTCACTTCAGTAGCAAGTCTCGCTACTTAACCTGTCTGTAGCTAATCTGCGCCCGGTCAATGGGGACGCGGGTTGTATACTGACAATGTCAATAGCCAAATTGCTACTGAAATGACGTCACTAAGCTCTGTGGACCCCACCATGATGCATGTGTTCTATCCATACCGTCCAACCATTTAGAGAGATCTTTTTATGGCATGAGAAAAAGAATGAGATAGATCTAAGTTCAAGTGGACCCACCACAGAAAACCGTGGGAGCAGTTACACCTATCGTTGAAACATTTATAAGTCTCACCATGATGTATTTTTGAGATCCAACCTATTCATAAGTTAACATAGAAATTGATGAAGTGAAAAAAAAAATATCACCATGATTGTAAACTTCTGTGGCCCCTAAGAAGTTTTGAACGGTGGATGTCACTGTCTCCACTGTTTTCTATGGTGAGGTCCACTTGAACTTTATATCTATCTCATTATTTTTCTCATGCCATAAAACGATCTCTCCATATGGATGGACGGTATGGATACAACACACGCATCATGGTGGGGTCCACGGATCAATAGCAATTTGGCTACTGACCATTTCAATATCTAATCCGCGTCCATTTCACGAAGCATATCCTTATGCCACGTGTCTAGGCTTTGACTGATTCAACCTGATAGTTGCAACTCAAATTTCAACTTTAATGGTTCTCTCGATGGAGTTAACAACAATTATTTTTATTTTTCATAAGAAAGGTTTTTCAGAGATTTTTTTAAAAAAAAAATCTATTTTTTTATTTTTTTATTTAAAAAAATTCCTATACACTTTCTTTTTTTATTTTGGAGACGGGTGAATTGATTGCAAGACATATCCGTTGGGGTCCAGATGTAGGGTGCACCTTTTCTAAGCCCTAGAGAGTTGTAGAATCCCAAAGGCTAAAAAGTTGTAACTTAGCGCATCAGGAGATAATTTTAAATCTCTTGTGAGGCTAATTTGTTTTCAAGACAGAGTTATTATAACTTGCCTTATCTCTCTTTAATTCTTAGATTTTTTATTATTATTATTTATTTATTTATTATTTTTTGTTTCTATTTATTTTATTTATAATTTGCATGTTATCTTTTAATAAATTCAATTATTGTCTTTTTACTTTACAATTTTGTGTGCCATTTCTTTAGAAGTTATTCCATCAATATCATTTAAAGTAATTCCAACAATTTAAAGGCATTATTACTACTCAAAATTTCATTTAAGATAACATTTATGTTAGATAATCATATAATTAAAGTTATATATATATATATATATATATATATATATATATATATATATATATATATATATATATATATATATATATATATATTTAAGGGTTTTTTTTATTTTATTGCAAGTGATTAAAGAGAATTTGATTGAATTCAACATTAAATAGTACTTACCATGGACTTTACATTCGAATGGAAGCCGCAAAGGAGTTGACATCTACTATGCTTGGGTAGCTCCTCACAAAATAATAAGGCATAAATCCATGTTGAGACAAAGGCGCAAATTAAATAAATTCTTGATTCAGCCAGTCTAAATCTGAAATTGGTATTGCGATCCATCCCCAACTGCAAAGGCCAACCCGTCATCATCAGGTGGGCCCTACAAATAGACAACCTGAATCATTATATTCGTGGACTACCCAAGCCCATTAATTGTGGATAGCTGGGTTGATGTTCTTTTCAATGAGAAATTATTTTATGTACTTGCGTAACAACATATATAGTATAGTATCAATTATCATTGATACCCGCGTATCAACTATCATACTCTGCCAGAGTATTGTATAATAGGCAAACTATTTGTCTCTTTACTTCAATAACCCATATCGATATATTTCAGAGCTCGATGAGACGAGCCTCTCCTCAAACCTTTACACTCTGAAGGAAGTGAGGTATCCCACTTGTAACGGGATGCTCTCTCACAACAGCTAATGATGGTATTTAAAGACGAGGGTATGGGGCACATTAAAGGAGGATGATACCAGCAACAGTTAATTTGCCTGTGAAGAGAGAATCCTCTCTGAATTCTTGTTGGATTTTCAATCATATGGAATTTCATTGGGATGCGCCGCCTGCATTGTTAATGAATTTATAACTCATGGCTAGTCATTTCAAACACGTGATCTTGATCATCATTACATACCTACATGTAATTATATGTAACTACGTCAAATCAAAAAGGCCATGGAAGATTATAAAGGAAAATGAAAATTTTTCTTAATAATTCTAAAATTGTTTTATGTTCTAAAAATTATGTCCTCACCTTCTTATGCTTTTGCGCTTATTGTTTTTTTTAAACGAACTAAATGGAAGGAAGATGATTACTTGTGCCATAGTCATATTTTAAGTGTAATGATAAATGAAGATTATGATATATATAATTGTTATCACACTTCGGCCAAAGATATGTAAGAGCATTTTAGAGAAAAATTCAAATATGAATACCAAAGGATCAAGAAGAGTTGTTGGTCGATATATTGAATTTAAAACAACCAATAGTAAACCAATTATATATTAAGTTAATAATATATAAAAGATAGCACATGAAAATTTATCCGAAGTCAGGAAGATAGATGAGGTCTTCTAATATATTGTGATTAGTTAAAAAAAATTTACAAAGTGAGCTACCCTTATCACTCATGGACAAATGGTTAAGCTAAGTTTCCAACAAGAAAATCATATAAATTCTGAAAAAAATGATAAATTCCAACCATAATGATTAGTCAATTAGATTGACAGATGCTTTATGAGTTTACCGTAGGAATGCTTGCTATTTACCTGTATAGTTGGAACATAAGGCGTACAGGACAATTAAAAATCTAAACTTTAACTTAGATAACACCGGCTCACTGTGCAAACCTCAATTAAATGAACTTGAAGATAACCGAATTGATGCTTACGAAAATTCAAGAATTTACAAGTACATAATGGAGGTGTTCTACAACCGGAATATTTTTCAAAAATCATTCACACCACGTAGTAAATTGGACATTGAAATACTAACAAATGCTACCTATCATGTGTCCTGAAGGCCATTGACTTCAGATAACCATGGAACTTGCATCGTACAAAAGTGTGAATCATTCCGACATTGTTAAGAGTCTCATACGTCAGAGATACTAAAGAAAGTACATCAAATTGCATGATAGTTCTTGTTATTCGGTGATAGGATCCTTACCATTGGGCGCTTGAGGGTCTGCACTAAGCATAGAAGGTCAGGAACATAGAGATTAGTTCTAAATCATAGCACCCATTGTCCTTAAACAATAGCTAATGGAAAGTGGTGCCCTACCCTTGGTATAGATACTGCAATAATCTAGACTTCGGTGCAAAGCCTTGTTTATTAGAAGCCTAGCACCTAGCGCTTAGGCTTTTCCTGGGACGTCTGTGCCTGGCGCAAAGCCTTCCAAGTGGGAGTGGAAGTGTTCTTACTAGCCCATCGAGTAAATGTCGGTGTCTGAAGTCCACGAAGGTGAAGTCGAAAAATCTTGTAAATGATACACTACCATGTATTTAAGTCCATTAGGAGTGGGGTCTTGCTTTTCCATAAAAAGTTTGTTATATGGTTGTGGACACATGTTATCATTCCATTGGATAAGAGGAGCTACATTATGTAGAATGTTGGGGACTATGCAAACTTATGCTTGTTGTAGAATAAGCTAAGCATCAAACACTTAGGTGTTAGTGCTTATCCCTTGGCATGTTGGCACAAAGAACTCTACAGGATAGGTGTAGAGGGAGATTTTAGGCGTAGAGCATTTGGAGCCAAGCTTGATTGGCATTAGGGCATCATTTGATGTGTTTAAGCTCATTTTAGGAAGTGATAAATTCCACATTAATGAAAGAATTTAGATTTTAATTCTTCCAAAAACCCTCAAAAGAGCTCCTTTTACACTCCCACTTTAAAGTTGATTTGCAAAATCCACTCAATTCCACATGTTGCAAAATTCAATTGGTTCTATAGGATTTTAAATCTATGCTGCCAAATGGCTCCTAACATAAGTTCTACCTCATATCAACAGAATGGCTCCAAGATCAAAAAGCCCTTCTTAAGAGATTCTCAACTCTGGTTGCACTCTCAAATATACTGTCGTGGGCTATTTACTTAAACAAAAACAAAATCACTAACTTACAAAAAGACTTTTAAGAGAAGACAAGAAAAACTTAGAGGCTAGTTTTTCTCCCTCTCAAATGACCAAAGAGGGTGCACACACAGCCCCCCTTAGAGAACCGTTATTGGTCTTTCATGTGCCCATTTGTTACTTGCAAAAGTGGCCTTTAAGAAAGGCAGTTACAAAAGGTTTTATATATATATATATATATATATATATATATATATATATATATATATATAGCTTGCACTCTTGCATGTGTGCATCTATACACTTAGATCTGCACACACACCGTTAAATGTGTGCATGAACACGCTTTAACCTCCACTTGTATCTCCTTGGTCACCCTTATAACCATAAAAAAATAAAGCCCAGCTGAGCTGAACATCTATATTTAGCAGTTATTGATACTCTGGCAGCATAAGATGCTTGATATGCAGGCTCTTTAGGATTGAACACGTGGAGCACATCCACTAAAATTAAAACTGACTAAATTGTAAAACCTCCTATGAAATGACATGGTCCCAAAATCAAATATGTGGAACAATCCCAACCCCTTATTCTTAGACACTTATTTGTTGAAATAGGACGTCATTGGATATTTCTCACATTCAAGTGTCCAATAAATGTCCACCAATCCCATGGTCAGAAAAATAAATGTCTCACACTGAAGTGGAACCAATAGTTTTAAATGTCTCACACTGAAGTGGAACCAATAGTTTTAGATAGCTTAGATAGAGGAACTGATGGACCACTCCATGAATGCGCTGATTTATTCTGCATAAACCTAATGGTGGGGCAATGTTGAAAAATTGCAAGGATCGGCGCCATTCCATTGGACTTGTTTAGCCTATTGCTCTAAACTATTGGTTAATCCGATTCCATATACATAACACACTAATCAAGAATAGGGAACGACCTGGCGGATGCTACTTAGGGCTTGTTTGTTTCTCCAATTACCAGAGTAATGTAATAAAAATATACAATATTTCACCAATTACTACAATAAATGTAATGGAAATGTGCAATGGTTATAAAATATTTGTCTCTCAACAACGGCTGCATTTGACTTCAAATTTATATGTTTAGTTTATTGTTGATAAAATCATAATATGGCATCTTTACATCATTTTGATATCAAATCATCATCCAATTACACTAATGTTATTATTTTGATTTGAAATATTTATGGTAATGTTGTGAAAAAGTGCAATGATTACACAAGTACAAACTATTCTCACATTTGATCACGGTGGTAAAATCATAATAATAACACATTTCCTTTATGGTTGAATTTTGGTATGGTTGCAATGGCTCAGTACAAATTTCAATTTCCATGGCGCACCGTCCAGCTCATTGATAACCCTGTAGGTTTGTGTAAATGGGTTTTATGAGCAAGAGATCCACCCGGTCCAGCAGGTGGTACCCATGTCTAGTCTTGAATCCAAACAGAATGGCATGGTTTCTGTCATCCATTCATGTGGCCAAGGGCAATCGGATGAATGAATTGGTTGGAATATAAACACTAGTGGACTCCACATCACTAGTTAGGGGTGGAAACCAGTTGGGTCATTGGACCTGTCCAAAAGCAAGACCTTAATTGCTAAAAGGGTTTGAGTCTGAATCCTCTCAAAATCAACCTCACACGGACCCATTTTGTCAATGGCTCACTTGGAATTGTGTAAAAAGGACTTGACACAGGCCCAAACTGAAGAAAAGGTAGCTAATTGGTATGCAAGTCTTTTCTTTGACCTGTTGCTAGCCTTATCATGCAGAGGCATACCGTGGAAATGACCATTCAGTTCTAAGCCAATACGGTGTGGGAAGAATAAATGCAGACCATCCAACGATTGCTAGCTGAATGACTGCGCTTGATTGTGTAGACTGTAGGCATCTAGTGGGCCCGATGTGCAATAATTGAGGGAGAAACATCAATCAGATGATCCAACCCATCCATCAGGTGCATCGTCACATTTACACCATGGATCCTAACAATAAGTCAAATCCAACGCTAAGGTAGGCCACACCATAAAGAAGGGTATAAAATCATGCTCAAAACCTCTAAACAGCCCATGAGTCTAGGAATACCCTTTTTCTTTGGGGCGTCCCTTCATGCTAAGGGAGGGCATAATGATCAGACCCAAAACCTAGCCCGTTTGGCCAGGATTGGAAGGGATTGGAAGTTATATCCCAAGATTGCCCGGCGAGCCAAACAGGCTCCATATAGCAATCTCAGGATATAACAATCCCATATATTTTAAGACAATCTACGGACAACACCATCATTACCTTTAAATCCCCGGGATATAACAATCCCATATATTTTAAGACAATCTACTGACAACACCATCATTACCTTTAAATCTCATCCAATCCACTCTAATCCGCTCAACTTTGCCTGGGATGTGTTTGGTTCAAGGGATTGGAAGGGATGAGAAAGTTTAATCCCAGGATTAGTCCGGAGTGCCAAACAGGCTCCATATAGCAATCTCAGGATATAGCAATCCCATGAATCTTAAGACAATGCACTGACAACACCATCATTACCTTGAAATTCATGCCATCTTCTCTAATTCCATTCAATCATTTCCAATCCACCTGGCCAAACAGGCCCTAAATTCACGCCGTGTAGCCTTCGTGAGTTTTGGAATGCCCTGATTCTTTGGGCGTCCCTTCAGATGAAGATATTAGATGGCAGAGATACACACCCAAACGCAAACATCTCAACTTTTCCGCGTGGTGTGGGCCACCTGAGCCTTTATTCGTACGGAAGTGAAGCGTTCTTAAAATCAAAGCAAAGAAACAAAAAAAAAAGGACCAGAATAGTCGACAACTCCGGCAAATTCACTCCGACTATCAAGAGATAAACATTATTAGAACCATACATTAAAAAAAAAAGTTAGCTTGATAGAAAACTTCAGTAGGCTATACCAATGGGAACAATGTAAATTTTCTTTTAAAACATCCAACTTCACCAGGTGTGGCTATGGTAATGGGGAAATCTTAGTCTGGGCCACCACAGCCGTTGGATAATTTAGGGCCTGTTTGGATACCACCAAATAAGTTATTTTTTCTGCTTACAGCAGTAGATAAGTAACTTATTGAGATATATTTGGTTTATGATCAATTATAAGTAGCTTTTTTATTTAAAGCTACTAAATGGAAAACAAGAGCTCTTTTTTATTTAAAGCCACTTATTTTGCATCACTTCAATTTATTTAAAGCAACTTCTTGGATGGAATAATAATAATAAAATTAAGTATCACTTCAATTTATTTAAGCAACAGCTTATTTTGCCTCCTAATTCAGCATGGTGATTTACACCTTATTAAGTGGTTTGATGAAAAAGTTAGGCTGTCATGTGAATTCAGAGGTTTTTGGATGGTTATCAATTGTTTTCTCTAGTGTCATCCACCTAAAAACTACATATAAACCATATATATCTGATTTTTGAAGCGTCCCATCAGCATTGCCAAGGAATGCATGGATAGGAGTACATTAGTACAGCGATCCTCACACAAAAAAAGGCAGGTAAATAAGGGAATACAAATATAGGCATGTAAATAAGGAAATAGGTGAATAGGACACGGCATAAACCAAAATCATCATGGACACACATTTCTTAGAGTGAGAATTGTGTCATCTCCCAATCTCCAACACCTGATCCTTTACAACACATATTTCAAGCAAAACGCCAAAGCTTGTGAGCCCACCATGTTTACATATGTAAAATCAATTAAGATTATTCCTGTATTTTGTAGGGAAGCGTGGAAGGTGAGCCCTCAAAATCTGACGGTCTACACGAGTTTTGGAACCCTCATAAAGCAGAAGATTGACGCTCCAACGGTCCCTTTATCTACTACTGGAGCAGATGGAACTATTCACCCCTCTGATACTATGGTATAAGTGGCCCCGGATCACGATCTACGGATTAGATAGTCCCAAGGACAAGCCAGAATGGACAAACTATTGTGCACACTTTCTCTCTCTCAGTATACTCTCAGTTTATCTTATGATTCAATATATTTGCACGAGAGAGTCTCTTCCTTTTATAGGGAAGGATAAGAGATTGGATGAGACCAGATAATCCGGTCTTATCCCTATCTCTTATCTTATCTCTATTTCCCATCTAAATCAAATTCATATTTGAATTTGATTTTGGACGAAAGAAGAAGCCGGATAACACATGGGATACCCACTAGTGATTGCTCACAAGTGGGCCCCACTGGCCTACGTCCAACATATTCTAGGATCCAGGCCAAAAATTCAGGGAAAAATATCAACAATTACATGAATTGGATGGTTAAGGCAAAATTCCTTGTAATCCAAACAGGCCATAATAGGAATGGTTTAGAATATTAGCTATGTGGAAACTTAATTACAATTCCCATATCTTTGGTTATACCTGCTGTTAGGAAAAAGTCTTAAATCTGAAGTTTTTGGGTCGTTCGATCGGTCGTAGGTTCGAGCCCTGGCACGACTCAAAGTCCATCGAGTTTTTACTGTTTTTATCCGTGGTCTTCGACTAGTCGTAGGTGAGCTTCGACTAGTCGTAGGTGGGCTTCGACTAGTCGAAGGAGGCTAGGACCAGTCCTGGAATTTTCAGGACTAGTCGTAGGTTACGCAGTTTGTTCCGCTTGCGAAACTGCGGATTTGAGTCCTTTCGCAACCGAGATGCGAAAGGGAAGTTGCCTAAACTATAAATAGGTGTTCCTAGAGCTTTTCTAGGGTATGAAAAAACTTTCTAAGGGGTTCTAGAAAAATTAAAGGGTGTAGCAAGGGTGAGATTCGAGGTTGTTCGAATCGGGTAAGTCCTTTCTCTTTGTAATTTCTATTTTTATAGTGGAGATCTGTCGCTCTGTGCCGTGATTTTTTCCCGCAAGGGTTTTCCACGTTAAATTTGGGTATTCTCTGTGTTCTCTTGTGTGCCTGGTGCCATTGAATTGCTATCATAAATCTAGATCTGTGTGATTCCGCAGGGCAAAATCCCCAACAAGTGGTATCAGAGCTATCATTGGGGCACAGATCTGAATTTGAGGGATTAGTAATAATGGCGAGCACTAAGTATGAGATTGAGAAGTACTTAGGAAAAAATAATTTTGAGTTATGGAAGGTTAAGATGATTAGCCTGTTAACCAAGCAAGGCGAAGATGGTGCTCTTGAGGAGCGGAAGTCTACTATGAATGATGATGAATGGAATACTCTTGATAAGAAAACTTTATCATCGATCTTTTTATGTCTCACGGATAAGGTTCTCTACAATGTCATGAAGGAGAAAACTGCGGCTAAGTTGTGGGCGAAGTTAGAGGATGTCTATGCGAAGAAATCCTCAAAAAATAGCTTACACTTGAAGCGGCAGTGGTATAACTTCAAGATGACAGAGGGTGGAGATCTGGAGGCTCACGTCAGCAACTTTAATAAATTGGTTTGCAAATTGTTGAATATGAAGGAAGTGATGAAAGATGAAGAACAAGCATGTATGTTATTGAATTCTCTTCCAGCATCGTATGAGGCATTCAAGAACACTATGTGTAGCATGAATAAAACTCGGAGTGTCGACACAGTTATCTCAGCCCTTCAAGGGAAGGCTATGAGACAATTGAACAGCGACATGGGGACGTCTTCTGATACATTGTTTACAGTGTGTAGGAATTCTGGACAAGGTACAGGTTCTTCTGGTTCTAGATCCAAATCTAGGGGCAAGGGTAAAGGAAAGGTAAAGTGTTGGAATTGTGGGAAGGAAGGACATGTGAAGAGGGATTGTGAAAATTCTAAATAGAAGAGGGAAGATTCTGAGGCTTCATGCAGGGAGGCCAATGTTGTCACGTCAGATGGATCGAGTGGATGTGATGGTGATGTTTTATCTGTGTTTTCGCTCAGACGGTCATACGAAAATCGTAAGGATGAGTGGATGCTAGACACATGGGCATCTTTTCACATGACTCCTCGTCGGAGTTGGTTCACCAGATACAGGAAAAGCGATGGTGGACAGGTATTTATGGGTAATGACATTTCCTGTAATGTTGTGGCTATTGGTTCGGTGCGCATCAGGATGTTTGATGGGGTGGAGCGTACCTTGACAGATGTGAGGCACGTTCCTGATTTGAAGCAGAATCTGATTTCTCTTGGTGTGCTTGAGGCAAAAGGATGCAAGTACACATGTATTAATGGTGCTCTTAAAGTATCCAAGGGGGCACGGGTAATCATGAAAGCGCAACGACTCGGTAACTTGTACAAGTTGATCGGGAGCACTTCAAAAGGTGGAGCTACGGTGGATGTAGCGGATTCCACCTCTGCACGTGTGTGGCATGTTGGGCATGACCACATGAGCAGGCAGGGTAGGAAGGCTGAGACGCGCGGACAGAGATACGGAGCAGGTGAAGCAGCCACCTGTGAGAAGAAACACACGACATGATCGCGGGATATCGGCGAGGTACATGGACGACTCCAATATCGCAGGAGTATTCATCTTCTATTCAGATGGTTCTACGTGAGCCTGGTGCTGAGAAGTAAAAGGTGATTATGTGCGATGTGATAGATTCGTTGTACCAGACCGACATATGGGAGAGGGTGGAGCTTCCAGTGGGCCAGAAAGTGGTTGGATGTACGTGAATCTTCAAGAGGATACAACATAGATACAGAGCGAGATTGGTGGCGATGAGTTATGCTCAGGGAGAAGGGATCAGCTTCTTAGAGATATTCGCGCCGACGGTATAACAGGTGTCTATTAGATCCGTGATTGGCACTGGTTGGCCAATGTGATCTTGAGCTGGAAGGAAGGATGTGGAGTCTGCACTTCTGCAAAGGAAAGTGAAGAGCAGCTCTACATGAAGCAACAAGAGCGGTTCGAAGTTAAAGGGACTGAGAAAAGACTTTGCAAGAGATCGTTGTTCGGCCTGTCGCCTAAGCAGTGGTTTGATTCCTTCATGGTGGGTCAGGTATTGTATGTTGATGACATGTGGATTGCCAATTGTGACATGTTTGAAATCAATGTACTGAAGACTCGGGACATCCAGAATGAAGGATCGGGGGGGTTGCAAAGATGGTTCTCGGCGTTGAGACTAAAGGAGGAGTAGGCTTTAGTGATCACAGGAGGAATACCTTGTATGTAGGTATTGATCCATGATGTGATGGGCCAGGTAAAGCTGGAGAGCGTTCCCTACGCGTCTCTCCTCAAGTTTTTCTCAAGACATGTCTCAAAACAAATGAGGAAAAGCAGGATATCTCATGAGCTTTATTCGAATGCGCTGGGCAGTGTATGCCATGGTCTGGTTTAAACCGTTTATTTCACAGGCTATCAATGTTGTGAGCAAGTACATCGACAAGCAATATTGGGTAGTGGTGAGATGGTAAAAAGACTACGTCTTTTTTTTTTTTTTAAGAAGGCAGAAGCAAAGGTGGTTGAGCACGTGGATCTTTGTTTGTGAAACTTCTCTGGGCTTGACGATGACGAAAAAGAAGGACGGAGTGTGCAAAAGAAGCTTTGATGTGATACAGAGATAAGAGAAGAGGTCAATGAGCTACATGGTTGAAGATTGTTAGGAAAAAGTCTTAAATCTAAAGTTTTTGGATCGTTCGACCGGTCGTGGGAGGCGCTCAACTGGTCGTAGGTTCGAGCCCTGGCACGACTCAAAGTCCAGCGAGTTTTTGTTATTTTTCTCCGCGGTCTTCGACCAGTCGTAGGTGAGCTTTGACTAGTCATAGGTGGGCTTCCACTAGTCGTAAGTGAGCTTCGACTAGTTGAAGGAGGCTAGGACCAGTCCTGAAATTTTCAGGACTAGTCGTAGGTTACGCAGTTTGTTCCGCGATTTTGTGCGAAACTGCGTATTTGAGTCCTTTTGCAATCGGGATGCGAAAGGGAAGTTGCCTAAACTATAAATAGGTGTTCCTAGGGATTTTCTAGGGTATGAGAAAGCTTTCTAAGGGATTCCAAGAAAATTAAAGGGTGTAGCAAGGGTGAGATTCGAGGTTGTTCGAATCGGGTAAGTCCTTTCTCTTTGTAATTTCTGTTTTCATGGTGGAGATTTTTTTCCGCAAGAGTTTTCCATGTTAAATCTGAGTGTTCTCTGTGTTCTCTTGTGTGCTTGGTGCCATTGAATTGCTATCATAGATCTAGATTTGTGTGATTCCGCAGGGCAAAATCCCCAACACCTGCCTACCCAAATTTGAGTCTGTCCATAAAATTCCAACATGATTATTAAATGGGCTGCGGCTGGAATCCCTTTCCACCCAACCCAATCAATCTATGGACCCTAACAACTAATGGTGGCTTATCCAGCTACCAGCTGTTGCCTATGGTGTGAACCTTAGTTTAACCTCATTTTCAGGCTTCTCTCCCGGGGAAGCCCTACGCTTGCTTTTTCAACACTTAATTGTTCCAAATATGAATTTGAAATCCCTTTCCACCCAACCCAATCAATCAATCTTTGGACAGCTGTGAGGATATTTTAACCAATCAATTTTTTCATGTGGCTCAACCTAAAAATTAAAATTGAGTTACCCAGTCGCATCTGCAATGGCGGGGTGCAGAATCAATCAAGACTGCAGATCTCAGTCCCTAAGCTGAGATGGTGTGGGAGGTTAGATTGTCCCAGTCCTTTTGAATTTAGCCATTCCTTAGCATGGGGAAATACTTCAATAAATCATTTAAAGGCAAGATGTGTACTGAATCCTCTAACCACTGAGAAAAGAAAAAGAAGTCACCGAGCATTTTCACCAAGCATCAAAATATAAAATCCATACCAAAACCAACTACAATACCAAAACAAAAATAGTTCCCACCAACACGCTTTTCAAGTTCTACCAACCCATTCTCACAGATCCTGGACACTCAGACCTGCACCACAAGATAAAAAGGTAAAGGGTTAAATTTTTAAAAAAATAATAATAAATTTAAGTATAACACTAGCAGATTCAACCACAACATACTCAACTCAGGCCAGTCAAGAGCCCTTGTTAAACTAATAGCAATGGGGAGTCATTTGATACTCTGGAAAAGTATGAATCCTGATATACAGAAACATGAAAATTGCATGCATGGCATATATCAACTCAAATTAAACCAACTGCATTATGGAATCCACTGTAACCAAGTCACTATACCAAAATGAAATTGGCTTGAACCAACATGCCCTCTGACTCCTGGAGGCTTGCTGAAAGAGGAGAGTTGGGTACTTCTTTAATTTCAAGTGTTTAATAAATGTCCACCATTCCCATAGTGTATATATGGTCAAACAAGTGTAGTTTTCTGTTTATGATGATTCTAAACTGAAACCATATTTTGGCCAGTTCAATTTCAGTTTACTCATGTGGCCCCAGGTACAATTTTCAGTGCCTGCTTATCATCCATCACAATATCGCAGGCATGATAAACTGAAAAGGTGCAGAACAAAAAATAAAATAAAAATTAAAAAAAGAAGAAGAAGAAAAAACTAATATCAATCAGAATTAACACACATGAACCTTTGAGCAGAGGATATGCATTTGTAAAAGTGGGGCTTGTGAAACTAACGAACAGTAATGTGGGTAAGGGATTCTCAAAGATTTTGCTGTTTGGAAGGTCAATAAGAATCCAATACCTGGCCCTTTTCCCCCGTGAATGTGGACTCTTGCTTTATTTTTTGCTAACCTCCTATTTTCAGGTCAAAGATCCAAGGGTTGGTATTGTTCCAGCAGGGGATATTGGGAAATACCCAACCCATGGTGGGATCCATCAGTCTGGACCACCAACACATGGGTCCCACTTGAAAGATCTCTAGTTGTGGCTCTTTTGGCAGCATGGATCTTGGGCAGTTAGGAATTGGAATCCAGGATTCTCAATCCAAATCATGTTTGGCAAACCCCAAAATCCTGGATTTCAAAACATGTTTGGCAAACCCCAAAATAGCCCCTTTCAAGATCCATGAGAAAAGGAGGGGGTGCAAAATCTTGGATTTTCAATCATCTCCAACTGTCATAACTGCCAGAGTTCTCCCCTCTTCAAAACCCAAAATCCAGGCTGCCAAACATAATTTTTAGATTCCATGGGATTGAAAATCCAAGCTGCCAAACGCAACTGAAAGAATCACAATACAGGATCTGGATTCAAATCCATGCCATGCTGCCAAACAACCCTTTGCATTCACGTCAAGGATCATCATACAGAACACTCAAGCAAGAAACAGCCTGTTCCCAGACAAGCTAAAAACAAGTATAACAGTAACAGGTTGCTTGCATGTGCATATGACACCAGGACAGACAATATGCTAAGTATATCACAGGAATGAATGATGCAGACTTGCAGATGCAGACATGTCTACTAACCTGGCGGAAGGGACAGATTCAATTTTTCAGCCTTCTCCGAATCAAACACGCAAGGTGTGTAGATGTATTTGGAGCACCCGACCTTAAACTTCACGACATCCTTGCTCTTCTTGATCTTAACTGATCGAGCATCCTTCCTTGTCGCAGTGAGAAGGAAATCCTTGATCTCGTGGATCTGCTTCGGCTGTGGAGTCCAAAACCGACATGAGAAGTTTAATACATTTACAATATCAAAGGAGCAAAAGCAATGGCTAGATTGTTTTAAAAAAACAATGCCACAGCATTAGTTAAATAAGGGCATGCTCCAGTGGTACCAGTACCACTATAAAACAACCCCCCAGGAACAAGCAAGTCTGTTTTAATGATGAAACTTCCTTTATTAATTATCCAAAAGATAAAAGGGTGTCAAAATCCTTCATTCACAATCTAAGTACTGCAATTTAGATTTATTCTCACTAAAAAACCTGTCACGATTAACTACCTATGTAAGAATTCTATGTGGTGGGCCTTACATATCAACGGTCAGGATTGTCCTTCAGTTGGACTATGTGATTAAAGTACACCAGTGGGCCCCACTTCAGGTGATCCACTGCGTAGCCTATCTGCGAAGCAGTGCGCATTCTAAGACACAGAGCTATGGAGCGTGGGAGAGAGAGTTGTGATGAGTTTCAAACTCTCTCTCCACCGATTAGAAGCCGAATTCCCATCTACCCTTTTGAATAAGGATGTGAAGGAAAGGAAGATAACAACATTGGTATTCTGGTATTCTTATTTGGTATACGTGCCAGTTAGGTAAGTCATCTGAACCCTTGCCCCCATGTCCTATGCACAACCCAATCTCAGGGATTTCCACATATAGTTGATCCCACAACCTATACGATTCAACGAGTTTATCTTGTGAGTTGAAGTGAGACAAATTGAATTGCAAACACCCTAAAGCTAGCTTTATTTCCTTTTCTATCTGGAAGCTCTACAGAGGTTTGATAATTCCCCCACACACATAGAACAGTATGCATCCCACATGTGGGCACACATGGAAATATGAAGCGTGTGTGAGACCTGAGCATTCCATATAGTTGGAAATAAATCATTAGATCATCGGTCCGAAAAATCAGACAAAGTTCATTCTTCAGGTGGACCACAATGTGAAAAGTAAATTGGCAATTAATTTTTTTTCTAGCCATTCGTTTATTTGTTTTCATATTCTGTGGCCCACATGAGGTGTAAAATGGACAGATTTTTATGCCAGCAAATCTAAACAGTGTAGACCTGATGGAAAGCTCAAAGCTCTAAGAAGTGTCACACACATGCATGTGTATGTCTACTGCTCTGACATACATGTGGATGCATAATGCTCCCACATGCACCAAAAAGTGTGATTGTTTTAGAAACTCTCTTCAAATCTAAATCTAAACCCCATTTTGGCATCTTCTAACAAGACTTACCCACAAATAAAATACAACTAAGCAAAAATGATCAATAAAATACTACAGATGATGGGGAAAAGAAAAAGAAAACTCTAAATTTAACAATCCACTTCAACCATCAACACAAACCCTAGCTAACAAAGGGAAAAGAAGAACAATAAACCACAGCCCCCACTTTCATTGATGAATGGAGAAGTAGACTCAGGGTAGGGCCCACCGTGACATGTGTCACACATCCAAGCAGTGCATCAGAGATGCGCACTGCCCAGAAAATGGGATGCCCCAAATCAACCAAATCCAAAGCTCAGGACCAGACCATCAAGAGCAGTGTAAGATCACCTATAAAATCTCTACATCGCATGCTGTGGCCCCATGAGTTTTGGAATGGGTAAAAGTTTGGGTAACCCATATCTATATGGGGCACACGGAACAAACGCATTTGATGGAACCTCTACATCGCATGCTGTGGCCCACTAGAGTTTTGGAAAGGTCAAAAGTTTAGGACAACCCTTATCCATATGGGGCACACACAACAAACACATTTGATGGCATATGAGTAGGGGCAGCAATGAGCCAGGCTGCAAGGCCCAGCCCGGTAACCTGGCTGTGAAGGGGAAGGGTTTGGGCCACTAAACTTGGCCCGAGGGCTGGGCAAGGGCTTGAAATCTACACATGTTGTTTGGGCCCGACCAAGTAGGACCAAGGTCCGTGATGAATAGCCCAGCCCATTTCCCTAGTGTATGCTACATAGTACACAGGTATTAGTTACAGACTACAAAGTTTGTAGGGTATATAGTAATATGAAGAACTTTGACACTCTAGTACAGTGTGATGGATGATACATGTGCACTTGTAAACTATCTAAGAACCCCAGTTTAGATGGGGAACTATATATTGGGTGGGGCATATGCTTAGTTGATAAATCATCTTAGCATATACAAGGTGTGCCACAAAAAAAAAAAAAAAAAAAAAAAAAAAAACTCTCTGATTCTTTGGAAGAGCATGATGGTTCATAAACACACACTCACCTGTGCACGTAGCTTACATGTAACTTATCTTTAACTTATCGGGTTGGCCCTGTCCCAGCCTTGCCCAGCTCAGGCCTCTAGTTGGTGTTTGGTGCATGGTATTAGATGGGATTACTTGGGATGGAATTGCATTTGGTCCCGTGCTAATTCCACTCAATGTTTGGGAAGAATGGAAAAGCTTGGAATTAGATTAGATGGAATTGCATCCAATCCAGTGCCAATTCCGCTCAATGTTAGCAAGTTGTGTAGGTCCCATCATGATGTGTGGGCTATATCCACACTATCCACCCATTTTTGGAGATCATTTTAAGCATGGGCCAAAAAATCAAGTAGTTCTAAAGCTGAAGTGGACCCCACCATAGAAAACAGCGGGGATTGAATACCTATTGTTGAAAACTTCTTTGGGGCCACATAAGTTTTGGATCTGCCTCATTTTTTGGCCCATGCCATAAATTGAGGTTACAAAACAGATTAACAGCTTGGATATAACACGTGTTAATCTCAATCGTTTCCAATGATGGTGGGTATATCCATTCAATGTACCACCATATTACAAAAATAGCATGGAATTAAGCTTATCCCATGGTAGCCGGAGACAATCCCTGCCATTTGTAATAATTACATTTTTTGAATCCCATCCCACCTAATCATTCCCAATGCCATATGCCAAACACCCCTAGGGTGAGGGCTAAGCTGGAGCTTAGGGCTCTAAGACTGGCTAGGGCCAACATTGGCCCGACCCATTGTCACCACTACATATAAGCAACATGGTGGGGGGCCAACACAGAAACCTACATTGACCGTTCCTTCTCCACCGTTTCCTGTGGCGTGGCGACCTGAGTTATGGAACAAGGTGATATTTGTCGAAAATCAGTGGTTTTTTGAAACAAGAAATTAGAACTTTCAAAATTTCGAGAATTTCCTGGCGTAACGCTTTTTGAAATTTTGAATGCAAAACTGCGGTGTGTGTGTGCTTTGTCCCATATCGGAAATGTAACGAAAAGTTTTGTGGTTTATATGAAAACTTGTGAAGAGTATTCTTACTTGTAGTTTTTGGAGGAGGTGATACTCGGGTTGCGTGTTCCAATGCGCATGTGCGTGGGCAGTGTGGCTATAGTGGCACTAGATGACGCACTTTGCACTTTACATGCGTCGCAGAGTGGTCACTCCCTCGGGAGATGGTGCAACCTCAGTGCAATAGGTTTGGTCAGAGCCTTAGGGCGGTGGATTTGAAAATCTGAAATGAGCTTGCGTTTTATAGGTGACTGAGAATGGTCGGATCTTAAATCCGAAACGTCCAGCCATTTCTAAAAATGGATAGCCACCTTGAAAGCCATAATAGTTCGAAAACGGACGGGCTAGGATGATCCAACGGTCAGATCTTCTGATCTAACGACCAGAAACGTTTAAGATTAATTGTCAATGGCCAGAAACGTTTTTCAAACATTTTGGACCATTGAATACCACACAATAATGGTGCTATACCTGATGCCTATATAAACTGGACCATTATAGTTTGATTTCATCATCTCAACACACCATCTCTCCCATCAGAAATATCCAAATCTCCTTAGTGAATACTGTGAACATTTCTCTATATTCAATATTGCCAGAGCAAATCAATTGCGCTACAACATTTCATAGTGGATCCATCGTGGTTGCTGCATGTTGATTTAGTACAGGCTTGTCTTATCCTGGAAGTAATTCGCCTATAACCCATTAACAATTGATAAGGGGGGCGAATCCCGCTTTAAGGACAGCGTTTCTATACATGATTCAGCCCAGTGAAACAATTTTCTTACATTTTTTAAAATATTTTTCGATGTATCTAAACATCAAATTCTAACATTCTTAAAACGTGATTTCATGGACACCGAAAGTGTTGCATCAGTCAAATTGATGAACCAGGATTTGATCCGATTGGAGCGATTTGATGATTTAAATTTCCCTAGATGGCAGGACAAGTTGAAATTCCTACTGATAGCTATGAAGATCTTCTACATTCTGGACCCAACTCTCCAGCCTCTGCTTGAAGCAAAGGACGTTGACACTCCAGAACAGGTTGCTGCTAGGGTCAAGCGATAAGAAGATGAACTATTGTGTCACGGCCACATCCTCAATGCTCTCTCTGATTGGTTGTACGATTTTTACATGGGGACCACATCAATGAAAGAAATATGGAGCGCGCTGGAATACAAGTACAAGGTCAAGAGGAAGGTACACAGAAATTTCTAATTGTCAGGTATTTCGACTTTACGATAGTAGACAATTTACCGCTACTTGCCCAAATCTAAGAACTACAACTTATTGTAAATAAAATAAAAGCCATAAAAATTAATCTTCCTGAATCCTTTCAAGTCGTAGCTATTATCGCAAAATTTTCTCTGAACTGGAAAAACTAGAAGAAGAAACTACTGCATAAATTTGAAGAATTCACCCTATAACAAATCTAGAAGCATCTTCATGTTGAAGAAGAATCTCGTAACCAAGACAAAAAGGATGACGCTAATGGTGTATCCTTATCCAAAGTGAACGTAGTAAAATGACTATTCCAAAATAATTCGTATGAGAAAGCTGATTCCCTTAAACTTAACAAAGATCAAGGGAAATTCAAAAAAACTCAAAAGAAGAAAAATGACAAACCTAAGGGAGCTTGCTATGTCTGCGGTAAGACTGGGCATTTCGCTTGAGTCTATAGGGACCGAAAAAAGCCTAAGAAAGAGACTAATGCAGTAGATGATGATATCGTAGCCATGGTCACAAAAGTGAACCTATTTCAAGAGAAAATTCTTGGTTGGTGGTATGATACAGGTGCCATAGTCCATATATGTAATGATCGATATGCCTTCAAAACCTATGAAGACGAGACTAATAGTTAAGAGGTTCAAATGGGAAATGAAGGACGATCGAAAGTTACAGGAAAAAGAACCATGGAATCACTCTTTACTTTTACAAAAAAGATAATCCTGACCAACGTATTGCATGTCCTAGACATAAGGAGGAATTTTGTCTCAAGGGATCTCTTAAGAAAACTTGGGATTAGGTTGTGTTTGAATCGAGCAAGCTGATCTTATCCAAGAATGAGAACTTTATGTGTAAGGGATATGCTTGTAATTGAATGATCAAATTATCTCTGAATGAAAAGAATTCTTCTGCTTACATGATTGAGTCTGTAACGCTATGGCATGATAGACTAGCCTACATTGGCTACAGTACTATAAAACTCATATCTAAGAACAACATAATATCATACAATGATGGTGATAAAGATAAATGTGAAGTATGCATACAGTTTAAAATAATCATGAAACCATTCCCTAGCATTGAGAGATCATCTCAAATATTAGACCTATTACATACTGACATATGTGAACCAAGTGACGTTCTTACCCGTGGAGGTAAGAAGTATTTTATAATATTTATAAATGATTGTTCAAGATATGTATATGTGTATCTTTTAAAATTGAAAGATGAAGCATTTAATGCATTCAAGATCTATAAATCTGAAGTAGAAAATTAATTAGTTAAAAATATTAAAATCCTTCGTAGTGACTGAGTAGGGAGAATATTTCTCTAATGAATTTTTTAACTATTGTGAAGAACACAACATAATACATCAGTGCACAGCACCTTATACACCACAACAAAATGGTGTAGCAGAGAGAAAAAATAAGACATTAGTAGAAATGTTCAACTCAATGCTAATACAAGCACAGTTGCCATTAAACCTATGGGGAGAAGCATTGTTAGTTGCGTGTCATATTTTAAATCGAATTCCATCTAAGAAAATAAAAACCTCTCCATATGAAATATGAAAAGGAAGAAAACCAAACATAAGATATCTTAGAGTGTGGGGGTATCTTGCATATTGCAGAACTCCAGAACTTAAAAGAACTAAGCTAGGACCAAGAGCTATCAAGTACGTCCTTGTAAGATATGCACAACATAGTAAGGCTTATAAACTTATAGACTTAGACTCTAATGTAATCATAAAATTTAGAGATGTAGAGTTTTTTAAGAATTATGTATTTACGGAGAAAAAGAATGCTGAGATTCAATCTCCTAATGAAACTATAAAAGAAACACAAATAGAAGAAATAACTCCAAGTAAATCTCGTAGGAGTCAAAGAGCAAGAATAGAGAAGAGTCTTGATCCTGATCATATAGACTCTCAACGACTCTCTTTTCATCTAGTTGAGGGTAATAGAGAGAAGGTCATTAGGAAAATACCCATGGTTTTAACTATAGAAGATGAACCTAAAACCTTTAGTGAAGCTATGACTTCAAGAGACTCCATTTTTTAAAAAGAGGCCATTAACGATGAAATGAATTTCATAATATCTAACCAAACATGGTAATTGGTAGCTCTACCCCCAGATTTAAACCAATAGGTTGTAAGTGGGTATTTAAGAAAAAATATCACATAGATGGTACAATTCAAACCTTTAAGGCAAGGTTAGTTGCTAAGGGTTTTCGACAGAAAGAAAGAATTGATTATTTTGACACTTATTCACCAATAGCTAGAATAACATCAATTAAGATCTTATTCGCTCTAACATCTATATATCATCTTCATATTCATCAAATGAACGTGAAGACAACATTCCTGAATGGTGATTTCGATGAGAAGGTATACATGGAGCAACTAGACGGATTTGTTCTACCAGAAAATGAAAGAAAAATGTGTAAACTTGTTAAGTCTTTGTATGGATTAAAGTAAGCACCAAAACAGTGGCATGATAAATTTGATTATAAAGTTCTATTTTATGGTTTTGAACATAATATTGCTGATAAATGCATATACTCAAAAGTGTGTAATGATTATGTTGTAATCATATGCTTGTATATAAATGATATGTTAATAATCAGTAATAAAATGAAAGGTGTAACTGAAACTAAAAAATATCTCTCTTTAGTTTTCAAAATGAAGGATCTTGGACAAGTGGATACCATATTAGGTATCAAAGTTAAAAAACATCGAAGGGGTTTTGCATTATGTCAGTCTTATTATATTGAGAAAATAATAAACAAGTTTATCACTTAAAAATTAAAGAGGCAAAGACCCCGTTTGATCCAAGTATCAAGTTAAAAGAAAACAGTGGAGGAGCAGTTACACAACTAGAGTATGCTAGTACTATAGGCAGTCATATGTATGCAATACAATACACAAGACTGGATATAGCATATGCTGTTAGTAAACTAAGTAGGTTTACGAGTAATTCAAGTGTTGAATACTGAAAAGCAGTAAGTATAGTTCTAAGTTATCTTAAAGAAAGCAAAGAACTAGGGCCATTTTACTCAGAATTTTCAGCGGTATTGGAAGGATATACAGATGCAAGGTGGATATCGAGTGCAGGGGATAACAAGTCTACTTAGGGTGAATATTCACCCTACGAGGTGCAGCTGTATCATGGGGATCTAAGAAATAAACTTGGATAACGCACTCAACTATGAAATTTGAGTTTATAGCTTTAGCTGCTACAGACAAAGAAGCTGAATGGTCAAGGGATCTTCCATTAAAAATCTCATTTTATGTGAAGCCTATACCAGTTGTTTCACTTCATTGTGATAGTGAAGCCACTTTAGCAAGAGCCTATAGCGGTACCTATTATGGGAAGTACAGACACATAAGTTTGAGACATGATTATATAAGGCAATTGATTCAAGATGGAATCATTGCGATCTCATATGTAAAGTCGAGTAATAACTTGCCTGATCCTTTTACTAAACCTCTGACAAGATCCTTTTACTAAACCTCTAACAAGAGAGGTAGTAAGGACAACATTTAGAGGGATGTGGTTAAAACTCTTTACTCAAAGTTTCACCAGTGAAAGAAACCCAACCCAAAATTAGAACATCTCTAAATATTGAGTTTAATGGGTAACAACAATTCACTGATAAGTGAAAAGTTTTAGCAATAAATAAAATTAAATAACCTCATCCAGGATCATAGTGCTAGCCGTTATAAAAGAAGGATGGGTATTAAACTCGTAATGAAGTCCGGTCATACAGGACAATTTTTTTAACGGAGACATTGAAAGGATTTCACCTATGTGAACGTAGAAGTGGTGTTGCTTCTCATGAGAGTTAGAGTTATCTCGGAATCGTTCATAAAACAGGATAAACACATGGCCATTAAAAGTACTAAGTGAGATTATGAAGGAACATGTAACATAGGAGCTATTATGTGTGTAGTATTTTTTATTATATCATATAAGAATAATTGGTTCAATGCTGCGGTAACCAGAAATTTTGAAATAACTTTAAAATACTTACACTAAGGAAAGATTCAAATTGAAAGATATCTTTTTTTTATGCATAATAACTGTTATTATTCTAGCAGAGTTTTCATTGTTTTAAAAAATAAGTGGGGGATTGTTGAAAATCAGTGATTTTTTGAAAAAAGAAATTCAAAATTTTAAAATTTAAAGAATTTTTCGCCAATACACTTTTTGAAATTTTGAATGCAAACGTGCGGTGTGTGTGCTTTGTCCCAAATCAGAAATGTAAAGAAAAGTTTTGTTGTTTATATGAGAACTTGTGAAGAGTATTCTTACTTGGAGTTTTTGGAGGAGGTGATACTCGGGTTACGTGTTCCAGTGCTATGCACTGGAACACACGCACGCGTGGCGTGTTCAGGCTCGTGCACGGGCGAGGGTGTGGGCAGTGAGGCAATGTAGCTATAGTGGTGCTAGATGACGCACTTGTGTCACAGAGTGGTCACTCCCTCGCGACCTTACGCAAATCGACACAAGACGGTGCGACCTCGGTGCGATAGGTCTGGTCAGAGCCTTAGAGCGGTGGATCTGAAAATCTGAAATGATCCTGGATTTTATAGGTGATTGAGAATGGTCGGATCTTAAATCTAAAACGTCCAGTCGTTTCTAAAAATGGATAGCCACCTTGAAAGCCATAAAGGTCCGAAAACAGACGGGCCAGGATGATCCAGCGGTCAGATCTTCTGATCTGATGACCAGAAACATTTTTCAAACATTTTGGACCATTGAATACTGCATAAAAATGGTGTTATACATGATGCCTATGTAAACTGGACCATTTCATTCCGATTTCATCATCTCAACACACCATTTATCTCATCAGAAACATCTAAATCTCCTTAGTGAATACTGCGAACATTTCTCTATATTCGATCCTGTCAGAACAAATCAATTGCGTTACAACGTTCTATATCCATTGTGGTTGCTGCACGCTGATTCAGTACAGGCTTGTCTTATCCTGGAAGAAATTCGCCTATAACCCATCAACAATTGATAAGGGGGCGAATCACGCTTCAAGGATAGCGTATTCTATATGTGATTCAGCCTAGTGAAATGATTTTCTTAAATTTATTATATATATATATATATTTTTTTTTTTTTTCAGTGTATCCAAACATCAAATTCTAACAATATTTGGGCTCTGGGAATTTGCAGGTGGGACGAGCACTACATCATGGTGGGGCTCACAGAAGTCAATTAGTATGTGATCTAGATCGAGAATTTACTAAACCCGAAATATCGTACGCTTGCTTATTGCCTTACGATGATTCGAGCCGTTCTTATGGTGGGTCTTGCCATGGACATTTAAACCCACATCCCAATAGCATGTAACTATTCGATCACTCCCCATTTTAAGAAAAATCACTAGAGGCAATCATCCAATTGCAATCCACAAATGGAAGTAGGGAAGATAATGACTCATGGCCAAATTCCTCAGCGGACCCATCCTGCCATCCATACCACTGCTAGGTCGAACAAAACAATTGCTAGTTCTTTTGATCAAGCATCAATCAACAAACATAAATCTAAGCAAAAAAAATAAACCCTTACCCTAGCTGTAATCTAATCCAAAACCCTAACTAATCCTATCTTTTCTACCATTCATCAAAACAAATCAGACAAAATTCATCACCAAAATAATAATCCACAAAAAGAAAAATCATAAGAAAAAATGCAAATTATAATCCAAAGAAATGAATAAAATGATTTAGAGAAAAATGAAAAGAAACGAAAGATGGAGAAGATTTAACGTATGGATCTAAAGACAGGAACAAAATCATAAAAGAAAAAATGTAGGTGAAAAAGAAAACAATAAGCGATTATATCTTAAATGAAATCGTACCATTTCTCAAGGAATTGGAGGAGCTCCTTTGTAATTCCTCCACAAAAAAACTATAACTCTCCCCCAAAGAAAGGGAAGAATGGTTTTTATAAGCGGACCGCAAAACCCTAATATTTGTAAGGTGTAATGCCTAAAATGCCCTCAGCGCATGTAGGAGCATAATATCGTCGAAAATTAGAGTTAATTATAAACACCTCACCTCCTTTGCGACAATTGTAAATACCTCCCTATTGCTAGAATTATGCAATGTCTCTCCACCAAATGACAAAAATACCCTTATCTTAAAGGGCTCAATTTGCAAATCTGTGGAGGCTACTATTATGTTAAATGGTATCTGGCAAACGTGATTGCCTATGACACACTCTCACACAAAGTTACTTTGCTCATGAGTTCAGTGGGGCATTGCACAAAGTTTTTATGCTCATAAGCTAAGTAGGGCCAACAAGATGTTTATGAGAAATTAACCTCATCCATCTAGTTTTTCAACACATAAGTTAAGACATGAGCCTATAAATGAGGAGATACAAAACAAGTTTCATGATACGGTAGGTAAGGAGATTCCCATTAACGAAACCTCCCAATGATCTATTGTGATGTTTATATGTCATCCTTACCGCTCATAAGGTTAGATGAATTAAAAACACCAAAATATTACCCCAATCCAAAACTTCTTTAGCCCTGAGATGGTGGATGTACAATCCTCATTGTTTCGTATTGTGTGTCCTATTTAAGTTTTGAATCCGTCTCATTTTTTTGGGTTCATGTCCTGTTGTGTGGGATGCCTTGAATTCTGCCAGTCTAAAGAAGCCCTATCTCAGTTTGATTTATCCAACGAATTAAGGGTGGATTCTTATTTTGCATGCTATGAAAATTTGCACATTTTCGGTTTGACCAAAAAGTGTGAGTCGATTCCATTTGGTGCGACTGATAGGTTATGTAGATTAGTGCAAATCGGGATATTTAAATCTAATTTTGATTAGGGGCTTAATAGAATACATGTATTTTCTCTCTAAGGGCAATAGTTTTGTAAGAAGAGGGTTTTAGATACTTATAAAGGCTTAAGAATGAATTTTCTTAAGGGACTAGGATTTTTCTAGGTGCACATCGTGAATAGAGATTAAGTTTCATCTGTAATCGAAGAAGGTGAGTGGTGTAAACTTTAAGGCTTTTGATTATAGTGGATTTTTGTCGCTTTGTGCCATAATTTTTTTCCGCAAGGGTTTTCCACGTTAAATATCCTGTGTTTGGTGTGATGCTTTATTAGTTATTAGTTATTTGATTGTTCTATCTTTGTTGAACGTGCTTCCGTAAAGTGCATAGATTAATGGTGGTATCATATCCAAATTTCTAACGCCTAAGGTTGATCTGGGTTTGTTGTGGTTTAACATTACATTGTAGTGGTGTGAGATAAGAGCCAGAACTTCAACAAAGTGGTATTAGGGCGTTAGGTTTAAAGTACATTTGGGAATTCAGTGAAGATGTCTAGGTCGAAGTTTGATATACAGAAATTTGATGGGAATAACAATTTTAGTTTGTGACAATGAAAAGTTAATGATGTTTTAATACTACAGGGGTTCATACTTATGAATGTGGATTCTAAGTGTTGAAAGTGCCCTGGTTTGTCAATTAGTATGAGCTTTGAGTTAGCTAGACAGAAGAGCCTCACAGGAAGATTGATCAAGCATTTACCTCAACTGGATGTGTGCCAGAACTCGCCACAGATAAATTTTAGCCTCACATCCTGTGTCCCAAAACACCAGGTAATTAAAATTCTTAAAATTGGATAGATCACCCTAAGGAATTATGGTTAGAAAAATTTTTTGAAACTCAGAAAAATCTTTAAGTTTTCTGCCTTTGTCGATTTATCAACAAGTGGTTCGATGAAATCGAACCATGTTGTTGATGTCCTTAAAGCTCACTTGATATTATCGAAATGAGGACATAAGATGTCTAGCAACCACAAAAATCTCTGGACAGAATTATCGATGTATCGATAGAGGATTTGATATCATCAAAATTTGAATCTCGAGTCCATCGAGTAGACTCGATAAAATCGACATCAGGTCTATTATGTCCAAAGTTCTGCTAAGGCAAATCATGTAATCTTCAATATATCGAAGAGTTCCTCGATATCCCCGGAATTCAAATCTTGATGATATCGGAAGCCCTTCGATGATCTCAGATTGGGACACATTTATATCCAGCAAGTTTTTCAAGTTATTTTTCTCGGATCGAGGGTCACTCGATAAAATCGATATTTAAATATCGATCATATCGAGGCATGGTCGATGTCATCGAAGATGGACATAAATTGTCTAGTAAGCTTATAGAAAAATTTCTTAGAATTATCGATGAATCGACACTGCACTCGATATCATCGATATTCAAATTCCGATGATATCGAGTGATGCTTGATCATATCTTTTTCCTAAGAATCTTCAAAGGCAAGTGTCTCTTATTTTTAAATGTCGAGGAATCGAACCTCGTGTCGATGAAATCAGAGTTCGAAATTTGATGACATCGACGCATGTTCAATTTTCTCGACCAATTGGCAAAAGGTTTAAAAGTGTTTGACATTTGAGTTCGTGTTGTCGAGCGGCCAATCGATGCTATCGACAGTATACGCTCGATAATATCGAACTTCGTAAAAAATGTGACCGTTTTATATCCGTTGGAACCTTTTTGCCTATTTAATGAGAGCTTACCCTTAGTTGTTGGATAAAGAAAATAGAGAGTGCTTTTGTATGTTTAACCCTAGATCATATACCTTAAGCCTTTTTCTCTTTTGGGAGTTCATAGAGTGGATTGGGGAATGAACTTTCGTATTCAAGGATCCTACAGCTACCACCTTAATGGCAAATCATTAAGCTGGGATGCCTTGAATGCATAGATGATTGGAATCACTCTATCTCCCTTATAGGAAAACATTTAATAGAGTAGGATTCCATTATAACCTTGATCCAACTCGTCACCATGTATTAGTACATCTTTTGAGTTGCGGTTCAAGGAAGCAGAAGATTCTTTGTCATCAGAGGAGGAGATCTTCGACAACATGCTGAACGGGGCTCATCTACTTATCCGTAAGTCATTAGAGTCCAGAAGACCCTTGTGATCATTCCTTTTGTAAGATTGAGTCTAAGGTATTCCTCACCCCTTACAAGTCCTCATAGGAGGCCTCTGACAGGAGTGTACATGGGGGTGCTTTGTGTTGACCATTGCTCTGTAAAGAGCATAAAGTCTTAGGTCCTTATGTAGGTCCTTAGCCAGTGTGGCCTAAAATTCGGGTGCTATGTGTTGACCCTTGCTCATGGGAGTATAAACAGTGTCGTGTAGACACGTTGTATCAGCCTAAGTGTAGGTTGTATTGGTTAGAGGTGAACCTGATTTAAAACCTCCAGTTTGAGGTGAACCTGTTGTGAAACGTCTTTTAGTGAGATCCGGTACACTCAAGGGTTGAGTGCGTCCACCGAAAGTGGAGTAGACAAGTAGTTAAACCACTAAAAAAATGACTGTGTTTGAGATTGCTATTCTCTTTCATTGCTTATGTGATCTCCTTAAATGCTTTCATATTTGATCACATTTCACACACAGTCATTTCCATCATAAGTTGTGTTTGCAACTCGTTTATCATTCTATGAGTTTTATGATTAGATCCTCTATTTGGCTTGGAAGTCATTATAGTTATTCTAAATAAAATCCTGGTGCATGCATATTTACTCAGGATTAGAGCGATAGGATTTTAAATAACCATATAATATTAAAAAGTCCTATTCACCCCCCTCTAGGACATATTATGATGTAGAGCGGGTCACAAACAGTTTCATGGCCAAGATCTATCAGAAAAGGCTCGATTGATGACAGAAGTGATCTGGACCGTCGGACCTTAGATCGGGCATGTCTCACAATCCAGAATAAGTTATCGAGCGTAAAATATATGATTTTGGGGTAAAATAAGCTACTTTAGCCAACCAACTCTACTACGTTAGGTTGTGTAAGCTAGATTTACAAAATACCCCTAGATCGACGGTCGTTTCCCTATTTTAATTTCATTTTTTACTATAAATAGTAAGTTTTAGTCTGATTATAACTCTTCATCTGTTAGGCTTTAGGAGTTGTGTCCAACGTGAAAAGAGCTAAGAAAATTAGGAGAACGGTTTGGTGAAGCCAAATAAGACACTTACTATTTTTGGCCGAAAACCTTGCGCACTAGTAGACATCACGATCGTCTATAAATAGTAAGTTTATTATTTATAGTAAGTCGTGGATTCTAGGAGTTTTAGTTGTAGTTTGATTCTGATTTCTTTCCCATTGCTTGGTACCCCTATTTAAAGGGTTGTGAACTCATTTTTATTCATTAATTAATTAATTTTGACTTTATTAGAATTTATTTCTATTTTCTGCATTCTTTCCTCATGAATTCGAGAAGTCTCTGTGAGGAGTCCAGAGAAGCTCCATGGATTCGGAGTAGTTATCCTCATCACGTTTATCTCTGCATCAATTGGTATCAGAGCGAGGATTCCCCTCGGGCCGATGGCCAACAATGAAGGTATGAATCAAAATCCTGTGGACGATGATCAAGGGATTCATTATCTTTCGAAAAGAATGGAAGCTTTTCATCAGGAGGTCAGTTGATCATGCAAGGGTTGCAGGTAACCCTTGACCGTCTTGCGGATGCACTACTTCCGCCCCGAGCCTAGGCAGTGCTCCACCACTCGTGGTTGCTGTATGACACAACTCTGATTTTTATAGAGCACTACTAGTGGCAAACCGTAGGGCTACACCAGATGATTCAAGTTCTAACGATGAAGATCTTAATGAGGGTTTTACCCGATGACCAATCCATGAGGTTATCATCTAGATCGTACTGAAAGAGACTATCAAGGTAAGGTTAAACTTCCTAGTTTTAACGGTTTATTACGTATGGAAGATTTTCTCGATTGACTAGCCGAAGTAGAGAGATATTTTGATTATATAGACGTGTCAAATCATAAAAGGGTAAAAATAATAGTGTCTAAATAAAAATTTGGTGCTTCTGCATGGTGGGAACAATTACAACTCTCACGAGCCCGTCAGAATAAGGCGTCTATCTCATCATGGCCATGGATGAGACGTCTTCTTTGATCACGATTTCTCCCCTGTGATTATGAGCAGATATTATTCCAACAATATCAAAATTGTCGACAAGAAAATCGAACCGTCACAGATTATACTGAAGAATTTTATCGGTTGGTTACACGAAACGATTTGTCAGACTCTTAGTCATAGAAGGTGACACAATTTATAGGTGGGTTGCAACCGATAATTCAGGATAGAATTCAGATGTACCCAGTCGGGACCGTGAATGAAGTAGTTTAATTGGCGGGTAAGGTAAAAACATAACTTGCAAGAGCTCCTGCTCGTCCATATCCTTCAACTCGACCCCCCATGACAGGTCCTACGCAGGATCTAGTGCTAGCATGAGGAAAAGTTTCAGTATGAGAACGTCCTCAACCTCCTACTATCGTAAACCGTGATACGGGGAGCAACTCATCCAGATCTCAACGTGCCACAATAGTGGGCCCGAGTAGGATTCTAAATCCTTATGCTTGGCCAAGGTCGAACAATTCTTACTGCTGTGGCCAGCCAGGCTACTTATCAAATACTTGTCCTCAACGTCTTACAACACACTTAATTATAAACGAAGGAGGCATTGAAGATGAGCTGCAGAAGAAGACTATGACTTTGATAAATATGAACAAACCACCAAAGAAATAACAGGTGGTGATGAAGTGACAAGTGAGGATCATGGCAAATTTCTAGTTGTGAGGCGATTCATGTATGCCCTACGAAAGGAATTACATCCACAGCGACACAATATATTTCATACTAGGTGTATTGTCAATGGAAAGGTCTGTGATGTGATCATAGACAGTGGTAGTAGTGAGAACATCATCTCAAAAGTGATGGTGGATAAGTTACAGCTACCAACGACGAAACATCATTCCCCATGCTTAATTGGCTGGATAAAAAAGGTGAATGAGATCAAGATAACTGAACAATACACTATCTCATTTTCAATTGGCAAAAATTATAAGGATTAAATACTTTGTAACGTGGTCGACATGAAAGCTTGTTATATGCTACTCGGTTGACCCTGGTAGTCGGACCATGATGCGACCCATCGGGGACGAGATAATGTATATATATTTATCAAGGAGAGTCAAAAAATAATCCTTTCCCCTATGGCACTAGAGAACAACATTGAAGCCTCTAAAGTAGAGGGGAGTTCCCTCTTGACCATTCAGGATTTCATGGAGGAATCCAAGGAAACCGGCAAGACATACGCCGTAGTGGTGAAGGGCGAGGAAGAGGAACCCTCAAACATTCCTCCAAGTTTAAGACCGTTGGTAAACGAATTCAAAGAATTTTAGCCTGAGAATTTACTTGATGAATTGCCCCCCATTAGGGACATTCAACATCACATAGACCTCATCCTTGAGGCTAGCCTGCCCAACCACCCTCATTATTGGATGAGTCCGAAGGAGTGTGAGATACTTCAGGGGCAAGTGGAGGAATTTATCCGTAAGGGTCTCTTGAGAGAGAGCATGAGCCCATGTACCGTACCATCATTATTAATGTTAAAAAAGATGAAAACTGGTGCATGTGTGTCGATAGCCGAGCAATCAACAAAATTACCATCAAATATCGGTTCCCAATAGCACGTTGGATGACATGCTCGATATGCTAGAAGGGGCCAAGGTGTTCTCTAAACTAGATCCAAGGAGTGGATACCATCAGATTCGTATCCACCCGGTGATGAGTGGAAAACGACAGACTAAGGAAGGGTTGTATGAGTGGCTGGTCATGCCCTTCGGCTTATCGAATGCACCAAGTACCTTTATGCGTTTGATGAATCAAGTTCTAAAACCGTTCACTGGCCGATTTGTGGTAGTATATTTTGATGACATATTGATATACAGCTAGGATGAGGCGGAGCACAGGAAACATCTCAGGCAGGTGCTGCAGGTCCTAAAAATTAACAAGTTATACCTTAACTCGAAAAAGTGAAGTTTTTAACTGACAGCCTGTTATTTTTAGGATTTGTTATAACGTCCACAGGCATTCGTGTGGACGATGAAAAGGTGCGAGCTATTACGGAATGGCCGATCCTGACAAATATTCACCAGGTGAGGAGTTTTCACTGGTTGACGACTTTCTATCATCGATTTGTGCGAGATTTTAGTGTTTCCTAGGTGGTAGTATATTTTGATGATATATTGATATATAGCTAGGATGAGGTGGAGCACAGGAAACATCTCAGGCAGGTGCTGTAGGTCCTAAAAATTAACAAGTTATACCTCAACTCGAAAAAGTGAAGTTTTTAACTGACAGCCTATTATTTTTAGGATTTGGTATAACGTCCACAGGCATTCGTGTAGACGATGAAAATGTGCGAGCTATTACAGAATAACCGATCCCAACAAATATTCACCAGGTGAGGAGTTTTCACTGGTTGGCGACTTTCTATAACAGATTGCATGAAAAAAGGACCGTTCCAGTTGACCGATAAAGCTGACAAGAGCTTTTATGAGATCAAGCATCGTTTGTCTACAACACCAGTTTTAGTGTTTCCTAATTTCAACAAATTGTTTGAGGTTGAGTGTGACGCTTCATATGTCGAAATTGGAGGAGTATTATCATAGAAAGGCAGGCCGGTAGCCTTCTACAACGAGAAGCTCAGCGAAGTCTGAAAGAAGTGGTTGACTTATGAGCTTGAGTTGTACGCAGTTGTTCAGGAACTGCGACATTGACGACATTATCTGATTCAAAGAGAGTTTATTTTATACATTGACCAACAAGCATTAAAGTTTATTAATAGTCAGACTAATGTGAATCATGTGCATGCTAGATTGGTTGTGTTTTTACAGGAATTCACGTTTGTTCTGAAGCATAAGTCAGGGTAGTAGAATAAGGTGGCTGATGCACTTAGTCGTCGTGCATTAATACTTGTTACGATGAGTAATGAGGTGGTTCGCTTCGACTGTCTTAAGGAGCTATATGCTTAGGATGAGGACTTCAAAGATTCTTGGATGAAGTGCCAAGAAGGTCAGCCTGGTGACCTTCATATACAGGATGATTTTCTCTTCAAAGGGAATCGATTGTGTATCCCCCAAAGTTCTTTGAGGGAGCATATTATTCAGGAGCTACATGAAGGTGGCCTCGGTGGACACCTTGGGCGAGATAAGATGCGAGCTCTTATGGAAGAGCGGTATTACTGGCTGCAATTAGTACGTGATATAGGAAAAGTCGTACAACGTTGTCATGTTTATCAAACCTCCAAGGGGTAATCTCAGAATATGAACCTCTACACCCCGTTACCTGTGCCTGACGGTCCTTGAGAGGATTTATCAATGGACTTCGTCCTTGATTTCCCACGAACAAATCGTGACATGAATTTGGTATTCGTGGTGGTAGGTCGTTTCTCTAAGATGACACACTTATCCCATATAAGAAGACTCTCGATGCAACACACTTGGAGAATCTATTCTTCAGGGAGGTCATACGGCTACACGGGTTCTCCAAGACCATTATTTCTGATCGTGACAAAAAGTTCATTAGCCACTTTTAGCAGACTTTGTGGACTCGATTCGATACACAACTTCAATTCAATAGTGCTTACCACCCACAGACTGATGGACAGACCAAAGTTGTGAATCGCATATTAGGAAACCTCCTTCACTGTATTTTAGGAGAAAAATTGAAGCAGTGAGATTTGGCCTTGTCTCAAGCAGAGTTTACATTCAACAACATGGTGAACTGCTCGACAGGAAAATCATCATTCCGTATTATCTACGTACGAGTGCCTCGCCACACACTTGACTTGGTCCCTCTGCCCAAGCACCCATGCACAAGCATTGCAGCAGAACATATGGTAGATAAGATCATAGGCATCCATGCGGAAGTGTAGACTAAGATATATGCCTTGAACGAGAAGTACAAGGAACAAGCGGACAAGCATCGACGATAAAAAGTGTTCGGGGTGGGCGACCGCGTTATGATCCATTTGTGCAAAGAGAGATTTTTGATTGGGACGTACAACAAGTTAAAAAATAAGAAGATTGGACTCGTCCTAATCATTCAAAAGATCAATAACAACGCTTATGTTGTTGATCTTCTAGATGACATGGCGATCTCACGGACTTTCAATGTCATGGACTTGACCGAGTATCATGAACCAGAGCAGGATGAGAACTTAAGAACGAGTTCTTTTGAAGTGGAGGGGACTGATATAGAGTAGGTTGCGGATAGTTTTATGGCCAGGATGGATCAGAAAAGGCCCAGTCGGTGGCAGAAGTGATCCGAACCGTCAGAACTTAGATCGGGCATATCTCACAATCTGAAATGAGTTATCAGGCATAAAATATATGATTTTGGGGTAGAATGAGCTACTTTAACCAACCAAACCTGCTACGTCGGGTTGCTCAAGCTAGATTTGTGAAATACCCCTAGATCAACGGTCGTTTCCCTAATTTAATTTCATTTCTACTATAAATAGTAAGTTTTAGTTTGATTATAAATCTTCATTTGTCAGGCTTTAGGAGTTGCGTCCAATGTGAAAAGATCTTAGAATAATTAGGAGAACGGTTTAGTGAAGCCAAATAGGACACTTACTATTTTTGGCCTTAAACCTTGCGCACTAGTAGACATCACGACCATCTATAAATAGTAAGTTTACTATTTATAGTATGTCGCGGATTCTAGGAGTTTTAGTTGTAGTTTGATTCTGATTTCTTTCCCATTGCTTGGTACCCGTATTTAAAGGGTTGTGAACTCATTTTTATTCATTAGTTAATCAATTTTGACTTTATTAGAATTTATTTCTATTTTCTGCATTCTTTCCTCGTGGATTCAAGAAGTCTCTGTTTGAAGTCCAGAGAAGCTCCGTGGATTCGGAGTAGTTATCCTCATCACGTTTATCTCTGCGTCAATCATCATCAGAGTGAGGATTCCCCTATGAATCAAAATCCTGTGGACGGTGATCTAGGGATTCGTTATCTTTCGAAAAGAATGAAAGCTTTCCACCGGGAGAGTCAGTTAACCATGCAAGGGCTGCAGGTAACCCTCGACTATCTTGCGGATGCACTACTTTCGCTCCAAGCCCTAGGTGATGCTCCACCACCTATGTTTGCTCCACCACTCGTGGTTGCTATACGATACAACTTCGATTTTCGTAGAGCACTACCGGTGACAAACCGTAGGGCTACACCAGATAATTCAAGTTCTTGTGATGAGGATCTTAATGAGGGTTTTGCCCGACGACCAATCGATGAGGCGATCATCTATATCGTGTTGAAAAAGACTATCAAGGTAAGATTGAACCTCCTAGTTTTAACGGTTTATTACGTATATAAGATTTTCTCGATTAGCTAGCCGAAGTAGAGAGATATTTTGATTATATAGACATGCCGAATCATAAAAGGGTAAAATTGGTAGCATTTAAATTAAAATCTAGTGCTTCCGCATGGTGGGAACAATTACAACTCTCACGAGCCCGTCAGAACAAAGCGCCCATCTCATCATGGCCACGGATGAGACGTCTTCTTCGATCACGATTTCTCCCCAGTGATTATGAGCAGATATTATTCCAGTAATATCAAAATTATTGACAAGAAAATCGAACCGTCACAGATTACACTGAAGAATTTTATCGGTTGGCTACACGAAATGATCTGTCAGAATCTGAGTTATAAAAGGTGCCACAATTTATAGGTGGGTTGCGACTGATAATTCAGGACTGATTTCAAATGTACCCAGTTAGGACTGTGGATGAAGCAGTTTAATTGGAAGGTAAGGCAGAAACACAACTTGCAAGAGCTCTTGTTCATCCATATCCTTCAACTTGACCCCCCATGATAGGTCCCACGCAGGAACCAGTGCTAGCATGAGGAAAAGATCCAGTAGGAGAATGTCCTCAACCTCCTACAACCACAAACCGTGATATGGGGAACAACTCATCCAGACCTCAACGTGCAGCACCCATAACCGTGGGCCCGAGTAGGATTTCAAATCCTTATGCTCGGCGAAGGTCGAACAATTCTTGCCACTGTGGCCAGCCAGGCTACTTATCAAACACTTGTCCTCAACGTCCTGCAACATACTTAACTATAAACGAAGGGGGCACTGAAGATGAGGCTGCAAAAGAAGACCATGAATTTGATGAACATAAACAAACCACTGAAGAAATAACAGGTGGTGATGAAGTGACAGGCGAGGATCATGGGAAATTTCTAATTGTGAGGCGATTAATGTATACCCTATGAAAGGAATTACATCCACAGCGACACAATATATTTCATACTCGGTGCACTGTCAACAGAAAGGTTTATGATGTGATCATAGACAGTGGTAGTAGTGAGAACATCGTCTCAAGAGTGATGGTGGATAAGTTGCATCTACTAGTGATAAAACATCCTTCTCCATACTCAATTGGCTGGATAAAAAAGGTGAATGAGACCAAGATAACTGAACAATACACTATCTCATTTTCAATTGACAAAAATTATAAGGATCAAATATTTTGTGACGTGGTCGACATGAAAGCTTGTCATATGCTACTCGGTCGACCCTGACAGTCAGACCATGATGCGACCCATCGAGGATGAGAAAATGTATACATATTCGTCAAGGATAGTCAAAAAATACTCCTTATTCGTATGGCACTAGAGAACCACCCTGAAGCCTTTAAAGTGGAGGGGAGTTCCCTCTTGACCATTCGAAATTTCATGGAGGAATCCAAGGAAACTGGCGAGGTATACGCTGTAGTGGTCAAGGACGAGGAAGAGGAACCCTCAAACATCCCTCTAAGTTTAAGACTGTTGCTAAACAAATTCAAAGAAGTCTGGCCTGAGGATTTACCTGATATATTGCCTCTCATGAGGGACATCCAACATCACATATATCTTATCATTGGAGATAGCCTTTCCAACCGCCCTCATTATCGGATGAGTCCGAAGGAGTGTGAGATACTTCAGGGGCAAGTGGAGGAATTTATCCGTAAGGGTCTCTTGAGAGAGAGCATGAGCCCATGTGCCGTACCATCATTATTAATGTCAAAAAAAGATGAAAATTGGCACATGTGTGTTTACAGCTGGGCAATTAACAAAATTACCATCAAATATTGATTCCCAATAGCATGGTTGGACGACATGCTCGATATGCTAGAAGGGGCCAAGGTGTTCTCTAAACTAGATCTAAGGAGTGGGTACCATTATATTCGTATCCGACCCGGTGATGAGTGGAAAACAGCAGACTAAGGAAGGGTTGTATGAGTGGCCGGTCATACCCTTCGGCCTATCGAATGCACCAAGTACTTTTATGTGTTTGATGAATCAAGTTCTAAAACCATTCACTGGCCAATTTGTGGTAGCATATTTTGATGACGTATTGATATATCACTAGGATGAGGCAGAGCACAAGAAACATCTCAGGCAGGTGCTGTAGGTCCCAAAAATTAACAAGTTGTACCTCAACTTGAAAAAGTGTAGTTTTTAACTGAAAGCCTGTTGTTTCTAGGATTTGTTATAACGTCCACAGGCATTTGTGTGGACGATGAAAAGGTGTGAGCTATTACAGAATGGCCAATCCCGACAAACATTCATGAGGTGAGGAGTTTTCATGGGTTGATGACTTTCTATCATTGATTTATGTAAGATTTTATCACCATGGTCATGCCTATAATAGATTGCATGAAAAAAGGACCGTTCCTGTGGACCGATAAAGCTGACAAGAGCTTTTATGAGATCAAGCATCATTTGTCTGCAACACCTGTTTTGGTGCTTCCTAATTTTGACACATTGTTAGAGGTTGAGTGTGATGCTTCATACGTCAGAATTGGAGGAGTATTATCACAGGAAGGCAGGCTGGTAGCCTTTTACAGCGAGAAGCTCAACGAAGCTTGAAAGAAGTGGTCGACTTATGAGCTTGAGTTGTACGTAGTTGTTCAGGCGCTATGACATTGACGACATTATCTGATTCAAAGAGAGTTTGTTTTGTACACTGACTATCAAGCATTAAAGTTTATTAATAGTCAGACTAACATAAATCGTGTGCATGATAGATGGGTTGCGTTTTTACAAGAATTGACGTTCGTTCTGAAGCACAATTCAGGGCAGCAGAATAAGGTGGCTGATGCACTTAGTCATCGTACATCACTACTTGTTACGATGAGTAATGAAGTGGTCGGCTTTGACTGTCTTAAGGAGCTGTATGCCGAGGATGAGGACTTCAAAGATTCTTAAATAAAGTGCCAAGAAGGTCGACCCAGTGACCTTCATATATAAGATAATTTTCTCTTTAAAAGGAATTAATTGTGCATCCCTCAAAGTTTTCTGAGGGAGTAGATTATTCAAGAGCTACATGGAGGTGGCTTCGGTGGACACCTTGGGCAAGACAAGATGCGAGCTCTTGTGGAAGAGCAGTATTACTGTAAGCAATTAGTACATGATGTAAGAAAAGTCGTACAATGTTGTCATGTTTGTCAAACCTTTAAGAGACAATCTCAGAATACTGACCTCTACACCCCGTTATCTGTGCCTTACCCTTACCTTGCACAAGAGTATGAGTGTGTCATGTACATAGGATCTTGGTTTGCACATTTGATTATTCATATTAGTAAATTGAGGTCAAGCTCATAGTCTAAGGGCCCATTAGCTTGGACTGTGATCGTGAGATCAAGACTTGATGATGTATAAAAAATTGTTTGATCTTGGACTTGAGGACGTGTAAGAGCTATGATCTTAACTGGTCGGCTTTGTCTCTTCTTACAATGTCCATGCATGGCCTAATAAAGTAGACATAGATGAGTATTTCCATCAAGAACAGTTGATTCTTGTATGGGTTAACAAGGGATCCACCGGTTTGCATAAGAACATATTTATAGCTTTGATTTAGATAGATTAAGGAGTCATCAAGTGGTTCTTCCATTGGGCCTAACACTTTAAATGTTTTATTCAGATTTTTGAGGGTTTTTAACCGTTGAAGTTTTTGTTTTAACTATTAAAACTGCTTTAATCACACTTGATGATAGCACGATGGGCCATATATGAATGGTTCACTTCTGATTAGCATGAGGTATGATCATTAGTGGATACGCTATGGTAGTTGATGGATCGAATCATGAGTATATACATAGCTAAGGTGGATCGACACGTTTCCTTCACAAGGGATTACACTGAAGTCTGTAAGGTGACAGAGCATTATATTGAATGTACATTTGAAACTCATCCTTATTCATATGATCCTATCCTAGAGGAGAGTAACAACTTGCCCTTGACATCCTTGCTCCATGGGACGTGTGAGTGTGAGGAGAAAGAGTCTTAGAGAGAGTGGAGATCTACTCCATCCTTCTTTATTGTCCTCACATATGGTCCACTTGTGTGAATAGTATATGTCTTCCTTGGCACCTATCAAAAGTTTAGACATTGGCTATCTTAATTATCCAGTATTTGAATGGATCAAGGAGAGACCTTTTAGATTAGAGGACCATCATCGACATTGGATCAAGACATATCATTTGATTCCAAGAATGATTTAACTTTACTAAGTTGGTTCTTTTATTCTATAATTTGTACATGATCATGTTTGGGAGATCTTGGGATCAAGATTTCAATTTCAGATTTAGAGAAATCGTATTCCATTTGCAATCCGATGAAATCCCATTAATAGGACCATTGATTTATGCGTTACACTTGCACAAAGACAACCATTGATCCTGGTGTTAAACTAGTTTGATTACAACTATTAATTTGTACATTAAATTTGTCTAAACTTGATCATTTATCCGTGTACCAAATCAATCCAATCTTAACAATTGATTAGTGTAAAAAATCTCCCTAAGTATGCTTATCAAGTTGCATCGTGAATCAACCCATTTACAACCATTGAATTGTGAATCAAATCCGTCTAATTTCAATCGTTGATTGTGCATTAAACTTGTCTAACCATGATCATCATTTTGTATATATTAAATTAACCCATTCTTTACCCTTGAATTGTGACAAAATCTATCCAAGTGTGACCTTTGAATTGTAGCTTAAATTAGCCCATGCATGACTATTGATTTCATGACAAATTTGGTCAATTGGGACTGTCGAAGAAAATGTTAAATTTATCCACCATAGACCATTGATTTGAGCATCCAATATACTCAATTTGGACTATTGATCAACACATCAAATCTATGTAATATGAACTACTAATCAACACATTAAATCTGCCCACTTGTGACCGTTAATTTGTCTCTTGAACATGTCTAATTTTTGTTGTTAAAGTGCACTCAAACCTATCCATGGATGACCGTTGAATTGCACCTCAAAAATTGATCAATCTTGACCATTAATTGAATGACCAACACCGTCCAAATCCATCAAGTAATTGTCATTATTAAAACTTTCAAAATTAGACCTTTATTATGTAAGCTCGACCTTGATTCATGTTCGTCAAACCTCAAACCATTCTAGCATCCATCCATCTTTACAACCATTCATTCAACCATCCATTTAGGACAACCCATTTGTAAATCCAAACTGTTCATTAAATTCATCATTTAACCATTCACATACCTCATGAATTAACCATCTAACCACCCATATATACATCCAGTTCTCTTAAACCATCGCCACACGGTGTACACCACATCCAACTATCCGATTATCTTACCATCTTTATCATTGTCCATCCTATGGACCCTTTAACCATCTAAAATTCTAACCATCCAAATGTATACACACTTTGTGCATACATTTAAGCTCTCCCTTTATTACCACTTATTGATGCAAAACCCTTCAGAAAACCATATACTCCCTTCAAAACCCTTTTATAAACGTTTAAGATCTCCCTTTATTATCCTATTCCTGTATTACACATATATATATAGTAAAACAACTGGAATAAGGAACTAATTGTGCAATTATGCAAAATTGCATGCGTCGTCGATCTAAGCATTGAGCAGTCCTCGATCGATTGAGCCCCACATGTTCGAGCGATCAAACATGCGCGCGTCTAGAGATTTTACAAGTATTTTTAAAATTTTTTCAATTGATCAATCCGATAGTTCGATCAATCAAGATTGTCCAAAAACTATCCAGAGACCAATCTAAAAAATTCAGGGCTTGTTAGATTAATCGACCAGGCTAGCCATTCGATCGATCCCTTGTTTTTCTCACAAATTTAAAACATTAGACAATAGTTGCCTCTCTCATCTCTCTCCTAACGACTTTCAACTGATTCCCATGTTTGAAATTACAGATTTGGGATGAAGAAGATGAAGCAATAGGCTAGGTTTATAATGATAAGCTAGGCTTGGCCTAATTCTATTTAATAGAGCTTATAGCCTTATTAGACCCATGTCCAAGCCATACATGCTAGGCCCAATCCCAACCAACATGCCAAAGTAAAGGTTCAAGCCTGCTTGGTCCACTTGGCCTGTTGCTAGTCCATCTTAGACTTGGGCTTACATCTAATTAATGACCCATTTGCATAGAAACCTAGGCTTAATCAATTTGAATGACATTTATCAAAATAAATGAACATGAAATAAATGGTACCTATCTGAGCCCATGAGTCAAATCCCATTGTTGGACCAATCTTGGCCCACAAGATCTATTCTAGCCCACAGACCAATTCCATTGTAGTATGCCATGCTACAACCCCTGCAGGAGCAATAATAGATGCACATTATATGATAGAAGAGGAAGAACCTTTTTATTTTTTTTACACACCCACACCCCACACACTAACACACACATGCACCCACACCACATGGGGATCGTGTTGAAATAGAATTTTGTTTACCACTGAGCTATGGAGTCAATCGACCTTTGAAGAAGAACCTTGATGTGTCCACAAATGGACATGTTTTTATATATTCTACTAATGTGATTATGAATGGACTTGATATAACATGCTTCGACCATATTCAGATGAATAAGGAATTTTTATTCACTTACAGGATATAATTCATGAAAGAAAGGGATTATGGTGTACATCGAAGTTACCCCAAAGATCAGTTAATAATGTTTTTCTATGCCATTAGCTACAACATAAACTCACATTCTACAATATCAATTTAACCATTCAGTTGAAACTATCAGTTGATACTTTAACAAAGTATTAAACGTGATTATTAGACTACATGACGTATTTATAAAACCTCACTAGCATAGAATCCTTTCAAAAGTATAAGAATGGCTTTGTCTCACAGGAAATGATAGCTTCACAATATAAGCTTATTTGTGAAAGAGTGTACGAACATTATAAGGGGCCTCCAAAACTCTTTTAATATTTTTGTGCAAATACATTAGGAAATTGTTCATGAGAGGCTTGAATACGAGACATACGCTTACGAGCATGACAAGCATCACCAAACCGTTTAGGTAGAAAGCATTAAATCATCCACAAAACACAAAAAATTTGCAAAGCTCTATCTAAATGTTTCTTGAGTTGAGCTATGACTTTACTTGTTGGGCTCTTTTTGTCATTTACATTTTCTTGTCACTTTTGGATATTTAGACATTTATGATTGTAAATTCCATGTTGTTTTTCAGTTTTAAACCTTGAGTAGATTATTAAAAGTTTTAAATATATTTATGAAGTTAGCCAAATAAATTAGATATGCAAATTCTTCATGTAGTTGTCTTCTAATGCTACAAGACAAATATTATGTGGCATTTGCCAATTGTTGCTTGACATTTTTGTTTAGATGATCTTGGCCGTGCATATTAAAGGCTAATGAGCAGATGGTAAGATTGGTTTGATATTTGCAGGGTAGCCCATGAAACTTATGTAAGACTTAATGAACGGTCCAAATCAATGGATTGGATTGTCTGTGTCCCAAGCAACTAGAAGCAGTATAACATATGGAGCATCTCTCTTGTATATAACTATTTACGTTCCATGTCATAGGGCTGTGAATGGGCCGGGCTCGGGCCAAGTTGAATGGGTCCGTCTAATAGATTTAGACCTGGCCGGTACAGTTCAAATTCCGGGCCCAACCCAACCATGGGCCCGACCCATTGACAGCCCAATCCATGAATGCTAATGACTGCCAGTGTTGCACGTGGCAAGATCCTCACCAATAAGAGGAAGAAGCTATGTGTGGCCCACCAAGATGCCAGTCAGAAATCCACTCCGTGGATCAGTTTTGCAAGCTCACAATAGGACAGGAGTCCAAATATGAAGCAGATCCAGAACTCAGGTGGGACACAAGACAAGGCCCAAGATTGGAAACTTTTTGGGGCTAGGAAGTTTTGAATCAGGATGATATTCGTGCCTGCAACTCATCCTGGTTCTGGTAACCTTATGAACGGTTTTGATGACATAAAAACATCATGGTGAGCTCCGGGAAGTTTTCAACGGTGGGAGTTTCCATTCTCACTATTTCCTTACGTGTGGCGCACCTCAGTTTTGAATCTGCCTAATGTTTGGACTCCTTTCCTACTGTGAGCTTGCAAAACCGATGGACCGACTGGATTGCTCACCGGCATCTCGGTGGGCCTCAAATAGCTTCCATGGGGCACAGGCAATTGGCATCCGTCCCACCGTCAACTCCCTGTTTATTGGTGGATCACACGTGCACAGAGAAAATAGATGGCTAGAAATGGACCGGATTTCCTGCGAAAAGCCTTTTGCAGGAAGTTCCTGCGCCTGAAACCTACGTGAAGCCCACCGTGATGTTTGTGAGAAATCCACCCCGTCCAACCGTTTGGTTAGATCATTTTAGGGCATAAATACAAAATTGAGCCGGATCCAATACTCAAGTGGGCCGAAAACGTGAGGATTGGACGTCCACAGTTAACATATTCACGAGGCCACAGAAGTTTTGAATCAAGATAATATTTGTGTTTTCAGTTCATCCCAGTGGGAAACACGTTATGAACGGTATGGATGGCATGTAAACATAACTGTCGACCCCGGGGAGGTTTCAACGGTAGGAATTTCCCTACCCACCTTTTCCTTTAGTGCGGCCCACTTGAGTCTTGGATCCTGCTTATTTTTATCATCATGCGCTAAAATAAGATCACAAAACGGATGGACGGGGTAAATTTCTCACAAACATCACGGTGGGCCCCACCTAGGTTTCCAACGCAGGAACTTCATGCGAACGGCGTCCGCTAGAAATAGAGAAATGCTAGTGCATCCAAACTGGGCCCCACCCAATCAACAATCAGGATCGCCACACGTTTGCCACCTCTACCTTGATGTGAGATCTGCATACACCGTCTATTCATCATGTGTTGTACATCAGCCTTCCTCTTATAAAACTATAACCAATGGTCTATATTCAACGTACGCGTTTCATGTCTAGTGAGCTGGCCTGGTTTTTAAGGATATAATGCATGGACCACTGACCAATCATGGTTTTGGACGCATCTAAACCCTTGTTTCGATCCAAAACGTTGATTTAGTGGCTCATTTCTATCGCCATCCAAAATCATTTGTTTCAAAATTTTAGGGCTGGTTTTTGGGGAGTCAAAGCCTTCTGTGAAAGTTGCATCCAAACGGGCCTAAAGGTGAAATAGGGTAAGACCCTTTTGGTGTTGCTCTTCTAGGCCCAGTAGCTAGAAAGAGGATTAGGTGTGGCCCTGAGTGTGGGCCCTACCTTGATGTATATGCAATATATCCACACCGTCCATCCATTTTTCCAGCTCATTTTAAGGTGTGGGCCCAAAAATGAATGGGAATACAAATCTTACGTGGACCACATTACAGGAAACAGTGGTGATTGAATGCTCGCCATTAAAAACTTCCTAGGGCCTGCTATAATGTCAATTTGCCATCGAACCTGTTTGATAAGGTCAGACAGACCCGGATGAAGGGGTAAAAAAAAATCAGCTTGATCCAAAGCTGTCGTGGCCCATAAGAAGTTTTTAATAGTCATCACCACTTATTCATGTAGTGTGGTCCACTTGAGTGTGGTTCTGCTTCATTTTTGGTCACATACTCTAAAATGATCTAGAAAAATGGATGAACAGTGTGGATATACTATGGCATGGATATATTACACAAACATCAAGGTGGGCCGACAGTCAGGGCCGCACCATGTTCGGCAACAGCCAGGCCCACACCTAATCCACTCCCCAGTAGCAAAGTAGGCAATGCCAATCTTCACAAGGGCTGGAGTAAACAACCTGGCCCAGGCCCAACTGTCTTAATTCTATTGAGCTTGGGGACTTGTAGCATCCAGATTAGGCCTAGTTTCAGATATTAGCAAATGTACTGAGCCTTACATGGGCCCAAGCAGGGGTGTAAATGGCTTAGCCGTAACAGGTCCATTGACTTTTTCTTTGGTGGGACATGACGTGATGAGCAAGTTAATTGGTGGTGTGGGTGGTACCGGCTCATCATGTAGAGGCCGGCATCATATGTGTGTGTACATCTCTCTCTCTCTCTATATATATATATGCTCACCTGCACACTTTTGCACACGTGTTATGGAACCAAAATCCAAATGGTCTATGTGATGCGGCACCCATGAAACTCCTTGGGACCAACTTTCAACCTGATCCTAAACTCTGGTGGGCCGTAGCAAATAGAGAGGGAGGAAACTATTTCATTTTACCACGTCCCACCAAAATTTTGGATCAGGGCAAAAGTTGGTCCCTTACGGTTTCATGGGATGCTGCATCACGTGGATGGTTCGGATTTTAGGCTCGTGAGATGAGTTCTCAAAAAAGTTCTCTACACACCTTCTGGTCCATGTGACGTGGCACCCCAGACACCCCAATGACCAACTTTCAACTTTATTAAAAAAAAAAAAAAAAAAACTCTGGTGGGCCATGACAAACAGAAACAGTTTCCTCCCTTGATTTGTCACTATCTTTGTTACGGCCCACTAAAGTCTCAAATCAAGTCAAAAGTTGGTCGCAGAGGGTTTCAAGAGGTGCTGCATCGGCACGCGTGCGTACCCACACACACATATATATCACTTGGGCACCTTTGCACATGTGTCATGGGTGTCTAATTTGAACGGTCAATATGATGCAGAATCCCATGAAGCCCTATGGGATCAATTTTCATCATATCTAAAACTCTGGTGGGCCATAGCAAAGAGATATGCAAATCAAGAGAGGAAACTGTTTTCTTTTTTCATGTCCCACCAAAGTTTTGAATTAAAGTAAAAATTGAGCCCTAGGGTTTCATGGGGTGTTGCATTGCATGGATTGTTTAGATTTTGGACTTACATAATGTATGATGAATTCTTGAAAAGTTCGCAAGATTTCTAAGCGAACTAGTGCCCAGCTTAGCTTTTGGTTACATAGGTCAACTAATGGCAAGCTTCCCATGAGGTCGAGCTCTATGGGTCCACTTTGATTAAATGTCAGACAACCACCCCATCAATCAGATGCACCCTTTCATGGTGGGCCATGGGTTTAAAAATCACGCCAATCAATAACTTATGTGGATCATATCATAGACACTAGTTGAGAGTAGATACCTATCATTAAAACCTTCATGATCATTTATGAGGGCCAAAAAGATGTGGTTTAGACATCCAACTAGATGTGGGCATCGAGTCAAGTCGAACCGGATTAGGTCCAACTCGACTCGATACTGTTTTTGAAAGTACCTAACCCGAACTCGATCCGATTCGGAATCGAGTCCAGCACGGCAGAATCAATCCGAACTGATTCCTCGCTAGCCTGAGCCGAACCGGGTCAGATCGAGTTGGGTACGGTTCGGATCGAGTCTTCTATTATTATTATTAATTTTTTTTAAAATTATATATATATATATATGAAAAATTTCCAAAAAATTGTTTAAAAAAAAAAAAAGAAATTAAGGGTAACTTTCCTAAGTTATAAATACCTAATTTTACATATATTTAAAATATATTTGAGCGAAATAAAATCAATTAAACAATGAATTAAATAACAAGTGCTTGAATCTTTAACTTTCAACTTCCAAGAGAGGGAATGTAGGGGGGAGAGAGAGAGAGAGGGTGGGACCCACCATGAAGTGCGGTCCACTAGTGAGCTAGGGCGCAACCTACCGTCATGTTCAGTAGCTAATTCACATCCATCCTGATTGAGGGCGGGCCACAATCGATGTTCCGAGCCAGGGCGGGCCACGACGGCTTGCACGGCTGCATCCGACGTCCTAAACCAGGGCGGGAGCTCGAAAATACACAGATAAAATATATAAATGGAACCTACCTGATGAATGGACGAGGATGAACGGTGAAGATGGGGTGCTGGCTTGCTGAGTGGCCTGGATTCTGATCGAGTTCGGTGTGGCGCCGGCTCGGGTAAGGTTAGGGTTTAGGTGGTAGAAGAGTTAAAGTATAAAAAAGAAGAAGTAAAATCTGACTTTATACTACCGGATTCTGTTTCATATCAGACCGGATCCGATCAGTTTGGATTACGGATCGGATCAGATTGAGTTGCTACATGACCCGAACTTGACTTGTTTTGGCGTCGGATCCGAGTGGGCCGGGTTTACTCAATCCGACCCGACCTTAGCTTTCAGTTCGGTTAGGGTCGGATTGAATCTGACCAGTTCAGTCAAGTCGGATCCTACCCACCTCTACTTCCAACCCATTCACTGTGTGTTCCACTTGGATGATAAGCCACACCAAGTGGAACACACCAAGTCGTATTAAAAACTTAGGCCTAACCAGGTAGTTTTAGAGTATTTTAAGCACAATTTCACATGATTTTGAGACACCATAGCCCACTTGAGTTCCAAATGCAATTGATTTTTGAGACATCCCATAACTTAGAGGGGTCCCACCAAATGCATGATGTGGATGTATGATGTAAATCATGGTAGGCCCACATAGCTCAACTTCATAGAAAGTTCCCATAAATTCAGCCTCAATTACTCCATATTGAGGAATGTATATATGATGAAAAGAAAATAAAAATTGTTTGCGTTGTTCAAAGATTATAAAACGTAGTTGAGAAACAATTATGTATGAATATAAAAGTAAAAAGACCGAGGAATTACGTACACATCAGAAATATTTTGGAAACTATTGTAAAGAACATAATATTATACATTAATCAACTTTTTTTATATTATTTTTTTTATTTTTAATACCAATCCACTAACATTTCATTAATTGGAAAAGGGATGTACAACCATTCGGGCGGGTCTAAACAAAAAGGAATCAGACCAGCCTATCATAAGGAGGAAGTATACAAGGCTACGCTAGAAGGGCAAAAAAGGAAAGGGGAAAACCAAAAGCCAGGCCTAGAGAAGAGGAGAAGCTAGGCAAAATGCCAGACCCATAGAAGTGTAGCAGATCAAAAGCCAGGGAACAGCCTAAACCGAAGCTGCCAAAAAAAGGGGAAAGCAGGATAAAACTCAGCCGCCTGAGCTGAAACTAGCAGTAAGCCGAAAACTACCACCAGCAAAAGACCCCCTAACATAGCCCGCTCCTACCACTTGACAGAGGGTTGCCCGCTGCGAACGACGAAGGAAGAAGAATGAAGCTAGCTGACCCCTGTTTTTGGTTTGGATAATCTGACAACGCCGAGCTTGGATTTGTCCAGAAGAATGGAGCCTCTAATGGGCCTAGGGAGATCATTCTGAAGTAAATAAAGGTTGTTTGGATCACCTCCACTAGCCAATTTAGCGAGTCCGTCAGCAACAACATTACCTCCCCTGAGGGTGAAGCCGAAGCGGATGTTGAGGGCCTGTGACATATATTGGATAATAGCCAGATGGTATCAAATGTTCCAGCTGCTTAATCTATTTGGAACAGTCAAAGCTTCAAAGATGACACGCGAGTCAGTTTCTGCCATGATTTGAGATAGGCCAAAATTCCTACAATGGGTAAGAGCATCAGCCAAAGCACGGGCCTCTGCTACTGTGTTAGAGACAGGGCCATATCTGTTGTAGAAAGCGAAGATAAAGTTTCCCAGGTGATCCCTACAGATGCCGCCACCACCCCCCTCGCCCGGGTTACCCCTAGTTGAACCGTCCACATTCAGCTTAACCCATCCAGGCGGGGAGTTGTGCCAAGTGATATACCTTAATAAAATAGTTTGGTATAAAAAAGAAATATAACACTTCTAGATATAGTTAGATAAATAGCAGCACACTCAAATTTAGAAATGTTTTATTGGAGTGGCTTTGTTTACAATTGCCTATGTGTTAATTAAAATCCCAAAATAAAGTTACAAATGCATGTTATATATGTTTATATTTGGCTTGACATAGCCCTAATCAATGAGCGAGAAGTCTTTACGTATCAACATACTTGTACCAAAACAAAAGAGCAAACATACTCATTGCTGGAAAATACTGCAAATACCTATATGTTGAGGGTACACGTATCCTAGTAGGAAGGCTGGATGCTTAGAGACATAAGTACGACTAAAACTCTAAAAGGCATTCGTTTATCTTATGACATGTGACTAGCAAGCATAAAGCATGCTTGATTAGCAACGTGTAGAGGAAGTTTTGCCAAAGATTTGCCATTGCTAGACTCTTGCTTAACCAATCACTCCCCAAAATGGCCTTTGCCAAAAAAATTACTGTTATAGGACTTTAATTCTGAGAGAGAAATACACCCGAATAACATATGAGACCCTTCTAGCTACAAAAATAGAATGTAAAGAGCTCAAAGTCACATTAAGATAGATATATTTTTGCTCATAGTGGCATAATGCCTGAATGACTCCATAATTAAATAAAGCACATTACTAGAAAGGCTGCTATATAATCATGAAAGTTATGGAATCTTACGCATGGCCACCATGTGCCTCTTCAAACCTATAAAAGTAGCACAGAAAGAAGAGCTCGGGGCCTCACGCTAATACAATCATATATAATGTTTTTCAACTCTACACTGCGTATCTTATCTTTCGTCCCTCATAGTACTAATTCCAATTGCTTTTAAATCTAGTTTTCTTCACTTTTGTCGAGCACCATGTTACGTCAAACTTAGTTTCCACTTCTATCCAACACACTGCTTTAGCAAGCTGACTAGCTAGTTAGTTTAAATATTCATGGCCCTATCATCGGATCTCACAAATTGCTGAGTTCTTAGTAGGCATATTTTTTGCATGACTTGTTATCCATACACCACGATTGTTTGGTTTTTCTCATGACTGTCTCACGATTGTCCATGTCAAAAGTGTTGTCAAGACCAAGTCCAATCTACCAACATAAACTGATGTTAGTAATTCTTCTACTTTTCTTTTACTAATTATATGCATTCATATTCAAATTATATTTTTTTAAGCTTTTATGTCTTTATTTGTTGTTTAGAAACATGACCAAAGCTATCACCATTGTAAGAAAAGTTTTTATTTCCAAGGTAAAAAGGAGCGATGAGGACTAAGCCTCCCCTTTATAAATTGTTTGATAGCTTTAACAATCGGTGGTTGAGTAGTTAGGCCAATCATCACAGATAGGGTCCTAGTTCAACTAATTTGGCACTTGGGGTTACAAAGTGTTAAGTTTGATTTGAGTTGATCATGACTCTGGCATGCCTGACACTTAACATACTCAAACAAGTTTAATCAAAATTGGGTCATTCGTTATTTGTGTGGCCGTGCATCCAGATTCAACAACAACAATATAAATAATATTCTAAGAGAAAGCCATACCTTATTAAATATTTTTGTAAAACAATGAGTTTTTGGTTTGAACTTCGCCAAATTCAAAAGGTTAGTTCGACTAGGAGAGATCTTCCAACATGACAATCCTCTATTCTTAGTGGGAATCATTAGCCCGAATGTGGTTCCCGATTAGAATTGAGAAAATCTAAACATGATGAAGTCCATAAAATTTACCTATATTGGATGTGCAAAAAATTCCACATGATATAAATTTATCATACATTATAGTAATGTGAGTTTCAATGCACTGCACTCGAAAACAAATATACTTGATTTTTAGAAGAAAAAATATATTAAAAGAGTCATAAGAAACTAATAGAATGGTTTGCAATTGGAAAAGAGTGAGAAATAAATTCAATGAATATTTATTTGGAGAATATAATAGAAAAGCCTAGTTGGACAATTTGCAAACAATTTAAAGAGAGATGCCCTTCACATATTAAAGATAAGTAGATGGTTCAATTAAAATAAATTCACTAAAATATGATAGTAAGTGAAAAATGCAATGCGAGAAAAAATAAAATTAATAATAAAAAATCAAGTATGTGAATTAGTAGAACTTTTAAAATATAGGAAGCTCATTAGATGTAAATAGATACTTAAAAGAATATAAAGTCTATCTAATTAAAAAAATATATAAAGTCAAACCAGCCACTAAGGTTATAGCCATATAAAGGAGACCTTTGTAGAACTCATCTCATATTATGTGTGTACAAAATTTGAACCATCAACTAGATGAGTCACCTTCTGAAATCCCCAGGGCCTAAAAATAGCCTGATTTTAAAAGTTAGGTGAGCCATAACAAAGTGGAAGGGAATTCCCACCCTTGATTTTTACCCGTTTCAATTGTAAAACAACATGATTTTTTTATTTTTTATTTTACCAAACCCTTCATTTAAGCTAGATGAAAGACCTATATATCCTAAATTGTATATACACATCATGTGAAATGAATTCTCACAGGTTTTCATGAGGACCGATTCCTAACAGAAAACTTCTCTCTTTTTACGTGTGTAGGTGTGCAGATATTATATTTGAAATTTTATATAAAAATTACCTAATTAATATGAAATTTACAGTCCAATACCTTTTAAAATTTGTTTTTAAAAAACTACCTTATCAGTGGATGTAATTATCATTCCATTACCTTCCCTCACGATCTTATGAGAGCAATTGGGCGGGGTTTCTTAGGTGGGCCCCACCATGGTGTTTATGTAACATCTACCTGACCAATAGGTGCATCACCCCATTTTAGATCAAGAGCCCAAAAATCAGCTCCATCCGTGATTCAGGTGGACCACATGATTCAAAATAGTGTACAAGGCAATGCTTGCTTTCTAAACTATTTCCATTAGTGTGGCCCACATGAATCACAAATGGATATGATTTTTGAGGTATAGACCTAAATATTTGTATTGAATTTAGTAATTGGAGTGGATTTCATATAATTAACGGTGGGTCTTGTAAAAATCATGGGTGGCATCTCTCTCTCAACTATTTCCTTTGGTGTAGTCCACCAAAGTCAAAGGATAACCTAGTTTTTCTCTCAAGGCCTATTATACTAAATATCTAATGGTTGGAGAGGATCTTACATAAACATTACCATGAGCCCTATCAAAATTAAGAGTGCCGTCCCATACCATTTTCTTTGTTCTCCTGTTACCCTCTCTACAGTAGAGAGAGATGCTATGACTTTTTTCTTGGGCCCACCATGACTTCTACATAAGATCTACTCCAATAATTAGATGCATAATCTCGGTTTAGGCCCCGAGCCAAAAAATCAGGCTGACTTATGATTCAAGTGGGATACACCAAAGAAAATAGTTGGGAGAAACACATTTACCTTTGAATTTCGCAGAGCCCAGTAGGATGATTATATGACATCCACTCCAACCATTAGATGCCACCCAAAAATTTAGGCCTAGGGTCTAAAATTCAGGCTTGTCCGTGATTCAAGTGGGCCATACCAAGGGAAACATTTTGAAAGGTGAGTGCTTCTTGTAACATTGTTTCCATTCATGTGGTTCACCTGAATCATGGATTGGGGATGATTTTTGGGCTCTTGGCTTAACATGAGGTGACCTAATACTGTCAAGGCAGTTGTTACATAAATATCATGGTGTGGCCCTTAAAGTTGCCTACTCATTAATTTGCTCACCTATCCAACTGTCCGTTAAAAATGTGTTACTTGAGTCATGGGCTGATAATAATATAGACTAATGAGGTAGTTATTTGAAAACCTTTTTGAAAAATGTACTAAAATGTAAACTTTATATTAATTAGGTAGTTATTTGTATAATTCTCTATTATATCTCATTCTTAATCTCTATGAACACATGCACACACACTCAGAGAGAGAGAGAGAGAGAGAGAGAGAGAGAGAGAGAGAGGAGAGAGAGAGAGAGAGAGAGAGAGAGAGAGAGAGAGAGAGAGAGAGAGAGAGAGATTGATTCTCTTCGGAATCAATTCTCATGAGACCTGGTAAGAACCTTTAAGAACTCATTTCTATGATGTGTATATGTAATCTAGGCCATATGGGCCCTTCATTTAGCATAAATGAAGGGTTGGACAAAAATCACGTTACTTTGCAACTTAGGTGGGCCTTGCTGAAAATCAAAGATAGGAATTCCCTCTACCTTGTTATGAACCACATGATTTTTGGATCAAGTTGACTTTTAGGCTTAGGAGATTTATTAGGTGACTCATCTAGTAGACGGTTTAGATTTTGTGCACATATCACATGATCAGATGAGTTATCAAAGCGTTCATATGTGTGTTCTATGAGGTCGACCTGATGAGATGCTCCCATGAGATTGAACTTTGTGGGCCCCACTGTGATATGTGTTGGGCATCCACATTGTGTATTTGGTGGGACCTCTATAGGTTATGGGATGTCCTAAAAACCAAATTGTATCCGAAACTAAGGTAGGCCACACAATTTAAAACTATGTAAAATCATACATAAAAACATCTAAAAGCAGTTGGTGAGCCCCACCTAAGCTTTGGGATGATATGAAATTTGATTTGACCCATCATCCAAGTGAGACACGTACATAATGCATGGGTAACATGTCGGTAAGTGATAATGTTTTAAGCACACTAGTAAATTGTCAAATTTCTTAGATAAAATATAGTGTATGGAACTTCCGCTCACTTCAATATTTCAAGACTAGAGTGTGACTTAACATATCAATATTAAAAGGCATAGAAGAATTTTAAGAGAAGAATCAACTGTATGCCAACCTATAGGTAATTAAAGAAGACCTTAGGAAAGATCCTATGTTAAAGTATATATGTATCTTAGTGATTGTGTAAGTTATAACTTATTGCATTTTTATATTAAAACTCAGGGTTTTTTGGCTAGCCCAACTCTATTTTCGGCCAACCGAACCATTTCGAGTTAGTTCGAGATTAACCTAAGTCAAGTTTCCAGCAATGCATGATTTTGAATTCCAAAAATCTTATGCCAACTCGACCTTGTCTTAGGCCAGCCGAAGGAATCTCAGGCCAATCGAATTCTATTTCGCCCAGCCTAAGTTTGGTTCAAATCAGATCTTGCAGAATCTACTAACTGTTGCAATAGAATCATGGAAATCCGGCTAGTTGAAGGGATTCTTAGCTAGGCTAACCGAAGCTCTAATCTTTTAGCTATAAATGAGCTCATTTCTTGTGATTTTAAGAAAAGAAAATAGATAGAAAAATACAGGGAAACAAAAATGAGAAAAAAATTATTTGCATTGTTTTATATATATTAATTTTACCTTATTTAATTCTCTTCTTAACTGTTGTTAAATTTAAATAGAGAGTGATCGTACTCAACTTGAGAATAGATGATTGAATCTGTAGCTTTTAAAATTTTGTTCTTTGAAAAATCATATATTCTTAGATCCTTTTTGGTTTTGCGTACATTAGTTCATTTCCATATAAGAAAAGAAAGGATCACTGCATTTACTGAGGTTTTATCTTCAAATCCTTCATCGATATCCTCCCTTTGACTCACATCTTTAAGAAGATAATTTTCATCTAGTAAATTACTTTTACTTTCAGTTGATTGATATTTTTCGAAAAAATCTCATCGAGTTGAGAAGTGATAAGCTCATTAAAATCACTTGAGGTTTGTTGTGATAAGTTGTGAAAACCACAAACTATAAGAGGTTATTGAGGTTAGCCTATGAAAACCTTGAATATAATGGAAAGCCACGATTACATGAATAAGTAATTTTGAGAGTGGATTAGGTGTGTGTTAAACACCGATCTACTATAACTCTGTATGTTTTGTGATGATTGATAATCTTTTCCTTATATTTATTATCATAGAATACTAAAATTAAGAAAATCGTGAAATAAAGTTATCCTACCTAAGGATTATGTGAAGGTTGTGTTGCGACTCAATTAAAATCAATATTTCTATTCTAAATTTATTTTTTGAGATTGATTATATATATATATATATATATAAATGGTTAAATCCTATCCACCTCTCCTCTCAAACATCGATAGCTCAACTTACAATGTCTGAATTATATCTTCATAGGCTTTGCAAACAATCATAAAGGTTTTAATGAGTGGGCAGCCACTCTCATCTATTGTCTATGGTGCAGCCTACCTAAGTCATGGATAGAGTTTAGGGTACCATGGAAGGGTGCATCTAATTGATGGTGTGGATGTTTAACACACATTATAACGGGGTCCATTTGGCTCAACCTCCCGGGGTCTCATGAGGTTGACCTTATAGAACCTTCACACACACATTTATTACTATTTTCTACACACATGCTCACACCCCACATATACCATCATGGACACTTGAACCCATACACCATCATGGACACTTGAACCCATGATCTTAGTGTTGAAACTTAAGAGTCTACTACACACAAAAACACAAGGATAAATGCTCACGCAAATAGTTGTAATATTCAACTAATTGGCATGTGAGACCTACCATAGTGTTTTCATGACATCACATGCAACATTGTCCCACCAAGAAAATAAGATGCCCTAAAATTCAGGTACATCCAACCATAAAAGCAGTGTGATGCCTCAAGTGATCGTGGAGTTTTTTTTTTTTAGTGGTTGTTCATTAATACTATGTGGCATGTCCCGCATGATTATTGGGGCATCCCATTTTCACGATGGGACGACCTTGCAAGATGGGGGAGATGTCATACAAACATCTTGGCCATAGGAATGGTTGTCATCAATGTCTCTTCAACCCTAAATATGTGGCCATTGGTGCTAGCCTATTTTGATAGTTCTGGTGGTGACTCATCTATCATACACATAGAACAGTTATACAATGATCAAGACCGTTGAAATTGTTGATCCAACTTTGAACTTTAGATTGAGAACATAAAAAAAAATCACATTGACCATATCATCAAAACCATCTAATTTTTAAAATTGAATTTAGACCACTAACTATTTCATTTCTAACCACTTGAGATGGTTATAGGATTGCTCAATCAGAGTGATTCTTAAGCCATGCTCTATCAACCATGGCCCCAACAAATTTGAAGAATTATATGGACAGCCCTCCATCCATCCATCCACATGCAAGGAGGATGAGTCGCCACCAATTTGAAGATGATGGGCGAACCACCATTGGTGTGTTAGCAAAGAGGAATTATGGGATGGGAAATGAGGCGTGGGTAGTGTGGCCCACATCCTTACACATCATACATGGTTTTTCAATTGACAAGTAGCCCATGGTTCGGCAATCAACACCATTGGTCTATTATTTCCCACGAAAGATTAATTGATTATGACCCATAAATCTCATTGATATGACAATATTAACTCTTGATTTATGGCCCACATATAGAATGTTTAGAAGAGATATACAAAAATTGTACACATTCAACTAAAAAAGTCCCAACAATGGTTGCTGGGATCTTCTAATCTAGGAGATTTTTGGAGCATTCCCCATCCATGGTGGGACTTAAAGAGACCAAAGGTCTGGATTATTGAACCACGGGTCCCATTAGCAAAATTACAAAACCTAATACAGTGTACAAAGATGTCGGCCACATGTTATGTAATTACTTCTTAATAAGTTATTATAAAATGCTAAGGTGCAATTTAGGTTTTCAGCTTATACAAGTGGGCCATGAATCCCACTTTGAATGGAACATTCACCAATAATTCCTGATACTAGAAGAATCCTAACCCTTCAATAGTGGTCAAGAAATAGACAGAAGAACGAACACGGCAACGATTCTCATCCAACAAGAAAATTGCCAAATATTTAACTGCTAGGATTTATGACGCACGGGACATTTGTGGGGTGGCCCATAGTATCAACAGCTTGGATCATTGAGGCATGGGTCCCACTTGCATGAACTGATGGCCGACTTGGCAGGTATTTCAATGAGGACCCTCCAAACTTGTAGTTGTTGGTTTGTGTTTGTAGAAGGATATATGATTGAAGCCAAAGGGAAGGAAATAAATGGTGTGTGGGGCATCCAAAATCTAAAAGGAATTGTTGTTGCTTGTTTACCTGTCATTTTGAAAATTCATTCAAGAGAATGTTATCAAGAACAGGAAGAGAGAGAGAGAGAGAGAGAGAGAGAGAGAGAGAGAGAGAGAGAGAGAGAGAGAGAGAGAGAGAGAGAGAGAGAGAGAGAGAGAGATGATTGCATTTGCCAACGTGTTGCATGCGTGCATGATCCAATCTACTTATCAAGAGGGTCCCACCATGTAGATTCCCTTGATAAAAGTTCAGACTGCAGGTCCACTGATTTAGTGGTCCAAAAATGTAAATAGAATGTATACCTTCTCCAATTCCTTCTAACGGCTGTCTATTTATTTTTGTTCACATGTGGCCCACTTGATAGAAAGACAGTTGATTTTTAGGTCAACACATCTAAGTGATAGGGATAGACCCACTTGGCGAACAACTAGGATCTCACACATGTACCACCTCATTGGCACGTGTAAGTGATGACCACCATAAACTTGTATGTGTTAGGTACGAAAGGAGGGTGCAGGGAAAAAAACATTCTACAAGAAACAACAAACCCTAAAAATCTGAAATGATGAACAGGGTGGCAGCATTGCCAAGAAGGTTAGGACAAAATGGCATCCACTAGCTAGCAAGCACTAATAGTCTACTTTAATGAAGCTTGTCTAAATCAAGAAGGGTAGCTTTCGGTATTTAAGTGGGCCAAAACAGTGAACAATGTTGTAAAAAAGGTATGTATGTGTCCAAAATCACTAGACAAAGAAGCAACCCAAGGATTTTGAGTAGGTATTTGTGCAGGCCACCATGGTTACACTTCATTGACTCATTTCTTTATGTCAATCTAGTAGATTTTAATATCTCATCCAAGTATTCCATTTTTGTAATTACAGTCTCAACATATACTTCATTAATACCACTAAAAAGAGGTTTGGTAGTCCCGTAGGCATGTATAATACGGTTCATTTACGTGCCACCGCATGTGCCAACATGATAAATAGATATGAGTGGATCGGTTGGAGTAGACGAGGAAAACTTACTTTGGTTATGACTTAGGACTAAAAAAATAAGACATGGTTCTAACTAAGCATGACTCGACAATATTTGAATATTAGATATTATTGAAAACATTTAGAAAACTCAAAGATAAATAAATAAATAAATAAAATAACCAAGTTATTTGTCTTAACTCAACTCAAGTTTTTTATTTTTTTGTTTATTATATTATTTTTTTAAAACCACAGGCTTGAGATCGAAGCCGTTCCCCAGGTGGGTTGGAACCTTAGATGCCCTGGCCAAAAGAATTGGCTGGTCCATTTATTAAGTGGCCCATAATTTACAAAACGAACCAGCTTCGACCAAAAAGCACGGTTGATAGGACAAGCCTGACTTTGGGGTGTTGAAGATTAGTTGTGGGCATTTCTTAATTAATGGCCAAGATCACGAGTATGTGTGTTAGTCTATGTTTACACTTGAACTAACCCGATTCGAACTAACGAGTGAGATGCCGCCGTATATCAGCACACTCATATATATAAGCTAAAGAAGAAAGCTGCTCATAGTTGAAGAAAGGATTGCAAGAATCGCAAATATCTATCTACAGATTACGTGTACCCTATCAGAAAGACTAAGCTCTCAGGGATGTACTCACAACTAAAACCCTAAAGGCAATTATCTGCTTTAGGACACATGACTAAGTAGATAGAAGGCACGCAAACCTTGTTAGAGAGTTCATTGTTGGACTCGTACGTTGAAATAGTTGTGCCCGGAGAGCATGCGTGACAATCCCAAAGACTATGAAACCAGACGTTAAGAGCAGGAAGCTATCCAAAGTCTTTGGGATTGATGAAAGATCATCCTTAGAAGTTATGAAATCTTACGCTCATGGTCACCACCTCTCTAAATCTATAAAAGTAATATACAAAAAAGAGTTCAGTGCTTCACCCCAACACAACTATTTTTCAGCTTAACGCTGCCTATCTTTCATCTCTCATGGAGACATATCTCAATTAGCTTAATTAGTTCAAACATTTTCACTTCTGTCCAATACCATGTTACAAAAAGTCTGAATTATTTAGCTTAATTTAGTTTAGTTTTCTACCTCTTTCCAGTGCATCCCAACAGCAAGCCAACTTAGTTTTAGGATAAACATCCACATTCTTGTCCTAGTAGCTCCCAAATCCTAAAGTCCTTAGTGAGTTCTCGGTCATGACTTGCTAACTAGATTGAAATAAATCTTCTGTGGACCACACAATCATAAAACATTATTGGTTGGACGTCCACCATTAAAAATCATTCTTTGCTGACGGATTTATGGGCTACGGCTACGGCTAAAATCCGTCAGATTTACTGACGGATTTTATCCGTAGACAAAGTCACCCCAAATCCGTCGGCTTTGCCCAGTTTTTTGGTAGTTAAACCTATGACTGTTTTGTGACCATCTAACTTTCTCACAATCGTCTCACTACCATCTAGGTTTAGAAGATTGTCAACACCGCAGTCGTTTTGTCATCTTAAACAACCGTTGATAATTTATTATAGTTTCTTTACTTTATCTGTCGATTATACTTCATTTATATTTGGATTAATAAAATCAGCTTGTAATCTTTTTTTCTTTAATTTTGCATTGATTTTGTTGAAGAATGCGACTAAGCCATCACTGTTGTACAAAAAAGTCCTTGTTTCCAAGGTAAAAAGAATTCATTTGAAAGACTAATCCTCCCATTTGTAAATCGTTTGATCACCTTGTCAATCGATGGCTTAATAGAAGATCAATCTTCACAAATCTAGTCTTAATTGGTCTATCTTAGTGGTTAGGGTCACAAGGCGTTTGGTTCAATTTGAGTCAAATACGACTCTGACATGCCTGACACTAATATACTTACATATACATGCAAAATCAAAATCAGGCCATTCATTACACGTATAGTCACGTGCCCAAATTGAGTACCAACACTATGCACATGCCCCAACAGTCACATTTTTAATCCCTCCTAACATGAATCTTGAATCCATATGGATCCTCACGTGCACACAATGGTGCATGAAATATTGAAGAGGGGAGGAATTAGAGCTGGTAATGGATATCCATCTATCCATTTATCAGAGATGGCTGAGTCAAGAAAATCAGATTTAAACATGCAATTTTGATTCAATTAATTTTTTGTTACCTGATTACTTGATCACCTGACTTTTAAGCAGGTATGCAGATGTGGTGTCCATATCTGCTTACCCAATTACTCGAAGGCATTTTTTTTTAATATATAATTTATCCAATTAATTATATTTTAAATTAATATACTAAATACATATGAAATATTAACTAACTTTCTACACTCCTCCCACGGCTGCCCGTTCTGCAGTCCGTCAGCCCCCTACCAGGGCCTCCCCCAGTCAAGCAAACTGCCTGCTCCCTAGTGATCGCTCCTCAATCCCAAGGCATGCCCATTTTGCTCCTTCTATAATTGTAAAATGGATGCGGCCTCCTCCTAGATGGGCTTAAATCAATGTTGATGAATCAACCTTAGGTAACCTTGGCCCATCCGGTGGGGGAGGAATTTGTAGAGATGAAAAAGGGGCTTTCCTATTTTCCTTCGCTGAAGGTTACGGGGCTGGTTCTAATGTCCATGTGGAGCTCAGGGCCATCCATGACGGTATGCATCTGTGTTTTTCTAAGGGTCTGAAGAACATTATAGTTGAATCGGACTCTCAGCTCCTCATAGCTTTCTTGGTTGGGGTTGTCTCTCCAGGTTGGAAGTGGAAATGTTGGATTTTCAGAATCTGCCAAATGGTGGCTATGGGGCAAGTGAAGTTTGCCCATATTCTTAGGGAAGGCAACGCTCCTGCGGATGCAATGGCTAGGCTGGGTAGTAAAGAGCAAACCTTTCTTCTACTTATCTCTTACGGCTCCCTTCCCTCATTAGTTAGAGGCCTTCTTTTGGGGGCCTTGCACAAAACCTTAAGATCTAGCCTTCTAGAACAAACCAGAATTATGAGATAATAAAAGCAATGAAATAAATCAAAGCACAACCACATACCACACAAGAGATTTTTACGTGAAAAACCCTCAAAGAGGTAAAAACCACAGGACTTCGTCCGGATCAACAATCCACTATTAAGTAGATCGTTACAACTGATCACAAGCACACCTTGCTGTGATCAAACCTTCATCACTCACGAAGGAGTGGATAAACAGTAAGAGAAACAAAAGAAAACTGAGAGATCTCACCGATTACGAGGACGTAGAAACGCTGAGATATGGTAGATCACCTCTACGAACATAACCTCCCTTCTACAAGCTTCCTCTCTCTCTCTCTCTCTCACCCCTTTGATATCCCTCTTGTATTTTTTTATCACCAACATTCCCTAGAACAATCCTAGAGACCCCTTTTTATAGTTTTAGGAAACTCCCTTCCGCATCCCAGTTGCGAAAGGACTTGCGAGACGAAATCTGCGCAGAGTCGCGGAATGAATCTGCGTAACCAGGACTGGTCGTGCACCACCTACGACCGGTCGAGCGCCACCTACGACCGGTCGTGCACCTCCCACGGCTGGTTGAGCACCCCTGAGAAAAATATCCAGACCTCACTGGACTTCGAGTCATGTAACTCACAACTGGTCGAGCACTAGCCCACGACCGATCGTGCAGGGCTCACGACCGGTCGAGCACAGTACAAAAAATCCCTTCAAATCTCTCCCTTTTTGACCTGGGAGGAATTCACCTTCTTCAAGCCAGCCTGGTTTCTACAAACCTTAAACTTGCCCTTGAGCAAAGCCTTGGTCATCATGTCTGACCCATTATTATCTGTGTGGACCTTCTCAAGCTGTAACACGTTCTGTTCCAAAGTATCCCTAATCCAGTGATACCAAATCTCTATGTGTTTCGACTTGGAATGCTAATCTAGATTCTTGCTCAAGTGTATAACACTCTGACTATTACTATAGACCACGTGCTGCTCCTACTTTAGGCCAAGTTCCTGTAGGAACCTCTTCATCCAAAGCATCTCTTTACATGCTTATGTGACTGCAATGTACTCGGCCTCTGTCATCGATAATGTTACGATCCTCTGTAGCTTACTCTGCCAAGAAACCGCTCCCCCTACAAACGTGAACATTAACCCGATGTAGACTTTCTGAAGTCTATGTCACCTGCTATATCTGCATCTGTGTAGCCATCTAGCATAGGTTTACCATCACCATATCATAGGCTTAACCTGGATGAGCTTCTTAGATACTGTAGTATCCACTTCACCGCTGCCCAATGTTCTTTGTCAGGATTGGTAAGATACCAGCTAACAACACCAACCGCATATGCTATGTCTAGGTGTTTACACATCATAGCATACATCAAACTTCCTATGGCTGACGCATAGGGTATCTTCTATATCTCTTTCACCTCTACCTTCTTCTTGAGACACTGCCTGTCGCTTAATCTGAAGTGACCATCCAGTGGAGTACTGACCGGTTTCGCTGCATTCATATTGAACCGCTCTAGAACTTTCTCAATAAACCGCTCTTGTGACAGCCAAAGCTTCTTACTACTTCTGTCACAGGTTATCTCCATTCTTAGGATCTGTTTAGCCGGGCCCAAGCCTTTCATCGCAAAAGGCTTGCCCAACTCCTGTTTCAGCTTGTCGATCTTTTTGATGTCTTTTCCCATAATGAGTATGTCATCAACGTATAACAGCAGAACTAAGAAATCACCATCTGAGAACTTACGCCTGAACACACAGTGGTCTGACTCCGTTCTGTCATACCTATGCTGTAACATGAAAGAATTGAACTTCTTGTACCATTACTGTGGAGCTTGTTTCAGCCCATACAAGCTCTTCCTCAGCCTACACACCATATGCTCCTTGCCCTTGACTTCGAACCCCTCTGGTTGGTGCATGTAGATCTCTTCTTCCAGGTCACCATGGAGAAAGACAGTTTTAACATCTAACTGCTCTATCTCCAAATCCATGCTAGCCGCCATCCCAAGCAACACCCGTATGGATGTCATGTTCACTACTGGTGAGAATATCTCTTCGAAGTCTATGCCTTTCCTCTTATCAAACCCTTTTACCACAAGTCTGGTCTTGAACCTCGTATATGAATTCTTCTGCTCAACCTTCTTTCTGAACACTCACTTGTTGCTCAAAGCTTTCTTGTCCTTAGGCAGTTTCACCATATCATAGGTGTGGTTCTTATGCAAGGATTTCATCTCCTCTTGCATAGCTTTCAACCACTCCTCCTTATGCTCGTCGGCTAGGGCCTCAGAATAGTCTTCTAGCTCTCCCCCATCAATCAGTATAATGTACTCATATGGAGAGTACCTCTTGGACGACTGTCTGTCCCTAGATGACCTCCTCCCTATGGCTCAACAGGTGGATCAAGTGGGGGCTGCTCCCCTAGTCCATCTTCTGTAGGAACTCCCTCATCCTCTGCACCTTTCTGTACTCCCCCGTCATTAGGCACCACGGGAGGAGTAATCGGATCCATGTCCTCTATCTCACCTGAACTAGGCTGCTTCTTCTCTAGCTTACCAATGTCTTCTATACACTGATCTTCAAAGAAAATCACATCTCTGCTCCTAACAAGTTTCCTCTCGGTCGGATCCCACAATCTGTAACTGAACTTTTCATTACCATACCCTAAGAACACACACTGCCTGATCTTTATATCGAGCTTGGACCTCTCGTCCTTTGGTACGTGAACGGATGCCCTGCATCCAAACACTCTGAGATGACTGTATGATAGATCTTGTCCAGTCCACACCTTCTCAGGTACTTCTACATTCAACGGGGCTGATGGAGACCTGTTTATCAGATACACCGCCGTGTGCATTACTTCTCCCCAGAATGTCTTAGGCAACTTCGCATGGGATAACATGCATCTGATTCTCTCTACAATTATGCGATTCATTCACTCAGCTACACTATTATGCTGGGGGTCCATGGGAACCGTCTGTTCATGCCGTATACCCAGGGACTTGCAGTACTTATGAAAGTCGTTAATGTATTCACCACCATTGTTAATGCGGATGCACTTCAATGATTTACTTGTCTCTCTCTCGACCATAGCATGAAATAATTTAAACACACTAAAGACCTCATCCTTGGATTTCAATGCATAAACTCAAACCCTCTTAGATGCATCATCTATAAAAGTAACAAAATATAATGCTCCACCCAAGGTTTTTGTCCTCATAGGACCATAAACATCAGAATAAATCAAATCTAATGCATGCACTTTATTAACATGAGAAATAGTTTTAACGAATGAAACTCTATGTTGTTTCCTTGATAAACAATCAAGACAGGTTTTGAGAGGCATGCCTGTTATGTCTGGAAGGAGCCGCTTCCTCGCTAGTAGCTGAAGCCCTTTTTCACTCATGTGGCCTAGACACCTGTGCCACATGTCAATGGCTAAATCTTTCGTTGCGTTCAACCCACCCTTGCATACACTGAGATATGCCTTGTAAAGGGTGCAATGCTTCTTTCCTTTGGCTGCGATCAACGAACCCTTGATGAGCTTCCAGCGCCCACCAATAAATCGGCTTTCATAGCCATCATCATCCAACATTCCCGTCGATATTAAGTTGAGGCGAAGGTCTGGGATATGCCTTACTGTTGAGGAGAAGCCTTCAATCTTCAAGTTTTCATGTTGCTCGACCTGTCGTGGGGAAACCACGACTGGTCATGAGAGGTGCTCGACCGGTCGTAGGTTCGAGCCCTGGCACGACTCGAAGTCCAGCGAGTTGTGCTGTTTTTTTTTTCGGGGTCTAGGACTGGTCGTAGGAAAGCTAGTACTGGTTGTAGGGTTCTACGACCAGTCGTAGGATAGCTAGGACCGGTCGTAAGTTATGCAATTTGTTCCGTGATTTTACGCGAAACTGCGGATTTGAGTCCTTTCGCAACCGGGATGCGAAAGAGAAGTTGCCTAAACTATAAATAGGTGTTCCTAGGGCTTTTTTAGGTATGACAAAAGCTTTCTAAAGGGTGTAGCGAGGGTGAGATTCGAGGTTGTTCGAATCGGGTAAGTCCTTTCTCTTTGTAATTGATGCTTTCATAGTGGAGATCTGTCGCTTTGTGCCGTGGTTTTTTTCTGAAAGAGTTTTCCACGTTAAATCTGGGTGTTCTCTGTGTTCTCGTGTGTGCTTGGTGCCATTGGATTGTTATCATAGATTTAGATCTGTGTGATTCCACAGGTCAAAAATTCCTAACAAGTGGTATCAGAGCTAAAGTTGGGGCACAGATCTGAATCTGAGGGATTAGTAATAATGGCGAGTGTCAGGTATGAGTTTGAGAAGTATTCAGGAAAAAATAATTTTGAGTTATGGAAGGTTAATATGATTAGCCTGTTAACCAAGCAAGACGAGGATGGTGCTCTTGAGGAGCGAAAGTCTACTATGACTGATGATGAATGGAATACTCTTGATAAGAAGGCTTTATCATCGATCCGTTTATGTCTCACGGATGAGGTTCTCTACAATGTCATGAGGGAGAAAACTGCAGCTAAGCTATAGGCGAAGTTAGAGGATGTCTATGCGAAGAAATCCTCGAAAAATCGCCTACACTTGAAGCGGCAGTGGTATAACTTCAAGATGGCAGAGGGCGGAGATCTGGAGGCTCACATCAGCAACTTTAATAAATTGGTTTGCAAATTGTTGGATATGGAGGAGGTGATGAAAGATGAAGAACAAGCATGTATGTTGCTGAATTCTCTCCCGGCGTCCTATGAGGCATTCAAGGACACTATGCGCAGTATGAATAAAATTCTGAGTGTCGACACAGTTATCTCAGCCCTTCAAGGGAAGGCTATGAGACAACTGAACAGCGACATGGGGACGTCTTCTGATGCACTGTTTACAGTGGGTAGGAATTTTGGACAAGGTATAGGTTCTTCTGGTTCTAGATCCAAATCCAGGGGTAAGGGCAAAGGAAAGGTAAAGTGCTGGAATTGTGGGAAAGAAGGACATGTGAAGAGGGATTGTGAAAATCCTAAATCAAAGAGGGAAGATTCTGAGGCTTCATGCAGGGAGGCCAATGTTGCCACGTCAGACGGATCAAGTGGATGTGATGGTGATGTTTTATCTGTGTTTTCGCTCAGACGGTCATACGATGATCGTAAGGATGAGTGGATGCTAGACACGGGGGCATCTTTTCACATGACTCCTCATCGGTGTTGGTTCACCAGCTACAGAGAGTGTGATGGTGGACAGATTTTTATGGGCGATGATATTGCCTGTAATGTTGTGGCTGTTGGTTCTATGCGCATCAGGATGTTTAATGGGGTAGAGCGTACCTTGACAGATGTGAGGCATGTTCCTGATTTGAAGCAGAATCTGATTTCTCTTGGTATGTTTGAGGTAAAATGATGTAAGTACACAGGTATTGATAGTGCTCTTAAAGTATCCAAGGGGACACGGATAATCATGAAAGCGCAACGACTCGGTAACTTGTATAAGTTGATCGGGAGCACTTCAAAAGGTGGAGCTACGGTGGATGTAGCGGATTCCATCTCTGCACGTGTGTGGCATGTTAGACATGGCCACATGAGCGGGCAGGGCAGGAAGGCTGAGACGTGTGGACAGGAATACAGAGCAGGTGGAGCAGCCACCTGTGTGAAGAATCACATGGCATGATCGCAGGACATCGGCGAGGTACATAGATGACTCCAATATTGCAAGATATTCATCTTCTATTCAGATCGCTCTAGGTAAGCCTGTTGCTGAAAAGTGAAAGGTGACTGTGGGTGATGTGATGGATTCGTTGTACCAGACCGACATCTGGGAGCGGGTGGAGCTTTCAGTGGACCGGAGAGCGGTTGGATGTAGGTGGATCTTCAGGAGGATATAGCATAGATACAGGGCGAGGTTGGTACGAAGGGTTATGCTCAGAGAGAAGGGATCAACTTTTCAGAGATATTCGCATCGACGGTATAACAGGTATCTATTAGATCCTTGATTGGCGTTGATTGGCCAATGTGATCTTGAGCTATGATGAGATGCAGAAATAAGAGAAGAGATGAAGGAGCTACACGGTTGAAGAATGAAGACTTGGTGGAGATTGTTGAGGAGAAGTCTTCAATCTTCAAGTTTTCATGTTGCTCGACCGGTCGTGGGGGAGCCATGACCGGTCGTGGGAGGTGCTCGACCGGTCGTGAGGGAGCCACGACCGGTCGAGGTCGTGGGAGGTGCTCGACCGGTCATAGGTTCGAGCCCTGGAATGACTCGAAGTCCAGCGAGTTGTGCTGTTTTTTTTTCGGGGTCTAGGACTGGTCGTAGGAAAGCTAGGACTGGTCGTAGGGGTCTACGACCAGTCATAGGATAGCTAGGACCGGTCGTAGGTTACGCAGTTTGTTCCGCGATTTTACGCGAAACTGCGAATTTGAGTCCTTTTGCAACCGGGATGCGAAAGAAAAGTTGCCTAAACTATAAATAGGTGTTCGTAGGGCTTTTCTAGGTATGATAAAGCTTTCTAAAGGGGTTCTAGGGTTTCTAAAGGGTGTAGCGAGGGTGAGATTCGAAGTTGTTCGAATCGGGTAAGTCCTTTCTCTTTGTAATTGATGCTTTCATAGTGGAGATCTGTCTCTTTGTGCCGTGATTTTTTCCCGAAAGGGTTTTCCACGTTAAATCTGGGTGTTTTCTGTGTTCTTTTGTGTGCTTGGTGCCATTGGATTGCTATCCTAGATCTAGATCTTTGTGATTCCGCAGGTCAAAAATCTCCAACACTTACATCCCTGAGAACTAATGTGTAGCCCACATCAGTCTTCACACAAATATCATCAGCCCCTACGATCTTCGATATGCCAGAATTTCTCATCTTCACGGTCTCATAGTCACTTGACTCGTAACTTGTGAAGAAATCCCTGTGTGGAGTAACATGAAAAGAAGCTTCCAAGTCTATCACTCAGTCGGTGTCTTGACTCGTAGCCGTGAGACATACATCATGATTTGCAGAAAGAATAACTATAACGTCGCCATTTCAAGCGACCGCAGTGGAATCTGATTCATCTTCTTTCTCCTTTCATTTTCCTTTCTTGTCGTTCTTAGCCTTACAACATTCATGCTTATAGTGACCATTCTTGCTACAATTCCAGCATTCAACATATTTTCTGTTACTCGACTTGCCTCTTGATTTATCTCAGGCTTTCCCGCCCTTCCTGTTCTTTCCTCTCCCCCGTTCTTGTGTCAAAAGGGCCTCTTACTGAGTAGACCCCTGAGACTTCCTCCTTGTATCCTTATTAAAGAAATAGCTAGTCACCTGTTCCATGGATATATTTCTGTTTGGCGTGGAGTTACTTAGAGATACCACCAGTGTCTCCCAACTGTTAGGCAATGAACTAAGTAATAGTAAAGCCTGCAATTCATCATCCAGGACCATCTTCATAGTGGAGAGCTGGTTCACTATATTGCTGACCTCATTCATGTGCTTGGCCACAGAACCACCATCCTTGAACTTAAGATTCACAAGTCGCCTTATCAGAAAAATTTTATTATCAACTGTCTTCCTCTCATACAGCCCTTCTAGTTTCAGCCATAGGCTAGCGGCTGAGGTTTCCGTAAAAACATGGTGGAATACAGAATCATCCAGCCATTGTCTAATAAACTCCACCGCCTTTCGGTCCATCTTCTTCCAATCTTCATCAGACATATCCTTAGATTTTGCTGATATGTTTAAAATTGGAGAATATAGATCCTTGCAATAAAACAAGTCCTCCATCTTAGCTTTCCATATGATCCAGTTAGAACTATAAAGGCTGATCATCCTTGATGAGCCATCTTCCATAATTCCAAACTGATCCTACCTATTCAATGAACTTAGCTCTAATACCACTTTGTTGGGGGCCTTGCACAAAACCTTAAAATCTAATCCTCCAGAACAAACCAGAATTATGAGATAATAAAAGCAATGAAAAAATCAAAGCACAACCACACACCACACAAGAGATTTTTACGTGGAAAACCCTCAAAGAGGTAAAAACCACGGGACCTCGTCCAGATCAACAATCTACTATGAAGTAGAACGTTACAACCAATCACAAGCACACCTTGCTATAATCAAACCTTCATCACTCACGTAGGAGTGGATAAACAGTAAGAGAAACAAAAGAAAACTGAGAGATCTCACCGATTACGAGGACGTAAAAACGCTAAGATATGGTAGATCACCTCCACGAATATAACCTCTCTTCTACAAGCTTCCTCTCTCTCACCCCTTTGATATCCCCCTTGTGTTTTTCTATCACCAACATCCCCTAGAAAAATCCTAAAGACTCCTTTTTATAGTTTTAAGAAACTCCCTTCAGCATCCCAGTTGCGAAAGGACTTACAACACGAAATCCGCGTAAAATCGCGAAACGAATTTGCATAACCAGGACTGGTCGTGCGCCACTCACGACCGGTCAAGCGCCACCTATGACCGGTCGTGCACTTCCCACGACTGGTCGAGCACTCTAAAGAAAAATATCCAGACCTCGTTGGACTTTGAGTCGTGCAACTCACGACTGGTCGAACACCAGCCCACGACCGGTCGTGCAGGGCTCATGACCGGTCGAGCACGGGACAAAAAATCCCATCACCTTCTTTTCCTAGACAAGGTCGGTCTAGGATCCATCAAACCCTAGCTAGGCTTGTAGCTCTTTCAGGATTGTTTGGTGCTTTTTTAGGTTTTGTTTCATTTCTGGGGTCCTTTTATGATAGGGCTTCAGGTCCTTTTTCACCTGGGAAACTCGAAGCATGTAAATTTTGCTGATATATATGGAAATTGTCTGTGTTTTGAAAAAAAAAAAAAACTAACTTTCTACAGTTGCATCTGATTTTTTAAGGTAGTTATGCTGATTTATTAGGTATTTAACTTATTATAGTTTTTAATTATGTGTTAGTTGAATGTTTATCTACCATCAGTGGAATATCCAATTGTTGGATATGGATAGCGATTCGAATATTATCCAAAGAAAGAAGATTGAGATAACAAATAAGATATTGGATAAGGATATTGCGGTATACAACCTCTTTCCAGCCCTAGGGGAGATGTCTCACACGTGGATAAATGGTATTGCATTATATAGAGTTAATAGTATTATTACACAATGATTGCATGTCTGTAAATACTATGGTATAATTTAATTGTCCCATCTTAAGTTTGGGATCAAATTCATCATATGAGAAAAACTCAGTATTAAGTGAAGCCTCTATTTGGTGGACCATGGAATTGTAATTGACGGACTAGATTTCACAACTGATGCCAGTGACATGTACACGTATGCAACTTGCAATGTCACATATAAAGGATGCATATGAAAGGAAGGCATAGATAAAACACATGCATCAAGATGGGGTCGTGTGATCCGGTAGATTTTAAAATCTACCAAAAATACTGCAATATCTACTGTTGGCACTCGACCAAATGCAATTCCATACCACCTAATCTCACCTAATACCATGCACTAAGTTGGTGTTTTCTTAAGCATTTGTGGTTTTTGTGTGCCTGTGGCCCAACTCATGAGTTATTCAGCCTGATGAACGGCTGGAATTCTCCACATGCATGCAAAATCGGGCTGAAGACATTGTCATGGAGAATTGCAAATTCTACCCTGCTACCTACCTGCCAACAAAATAGGGAATATGTGCCACATCCAATTCGTTCACCGGGTGGACCCGCCATATAGATGCTGCATCAAAATCGGACCGGTCCATTGTAGACATGGGCAAGCCAAGAGGGGAGTTGTATGATACTCTAGCAGAGTGTGATGCTTGGCATGCAGTCGCTTAGAATTCTAGACATGGCACACACAAACTTAAATTAGGCACACTAAATTGTGAAATGTACTATCCCTAAGTATTGTTGCCAAACTAATATTGGTTGAGCAATTCTAACTTCTGATTTGTGGACACCTGTTTGTTGAAATTGGATCATTGAATATTTTTCATTTTTAATCCTCTAATAATTTTCCATCAATTTGACTGTAAGATAGATAAATTATCCTTTTTTTATAAAAAATTATTATTTACCTACATCAAGCTCATCTATCCATCTATTCATCCAACCATCCCATCAATCCCATCAATCCCATCAATCCATCCAAAACATCCAACCTTCCATCCAAACATCCATCAATATTTTAAAATATGATTGATATATGATATTTAGAAATCATTTATAACTGGAAAGGAAATGAAAGACAGTGGTGTTGATATCGCTCATACTGTGATAAATTATTGTCGACAAATAACTACTACATACAATCATGCACCCATAAAAAAAATTTTAATGATTTTTTTAATAAACAATTTTTTCACGATATCAATACATTGACGATATTGTTGAAAATATCACCAATACATGCAAAAGTACTTGTAATTTATACAGTCAAAATAATAGCAATACAAACGACAGTGGGAATTTTCACAGTAAAAAATACTGGCGATGCATTGATACATCCTTGATAACTGATTTATTTATTTATTTATTTACGACTAGTGTTATCAGTATCATAGAGTCGAAAATACAGAAAAAATAGAGAATGTTTAAATAATATTGGAGATTTTCCAGACAATGCTCCCAACTGATCCGAGACAAATCTACATAAAGTGTCCAGATGCTAATGTAACTTGCTATCCACCTCACCCAATTCCTTCTCCCTATATGTGCTACATGTGCACATGCCATGTCAAAAAGACAAGTTTTCTTCTCTCCTATCTATGATCACCAATAGCCGTTGGATACGTGTCCACTGTGGAATTTGAATGTGTCCTGAAAATGAAAATGCAATGATTGAGTGATCAAAGCTATCTTATTAAGGGCATGAAAAATGGATAGGAAGAGCGCGAATGAATTTTCTGTTCATTCCATAGCCCATTAATAAGAGATTTGTCACCACCTCAGGGTCATTTTATGGACATATATAATCCATGTCAAGGTTTCATGAAGACTCAGACCAGTCCTATGCAACTCATCCAAGTCGTCTCGGACTCAGTTGCACCCTAATCTTATTTAACACCATGGGTCAAAATTGAAAATAGGGGGTGAGTACTTAGCCCACTTAGCCAAGTTGTGACTCGACTTAGGATGAAATGAGTCCATCAGAGTTGCCAAGTCTTAAAACCATGGTCCATGGTGGACCCCATATTGAATGGTCCACCATGATTGTAGGTGGCCCACCTGGCTCACATAGAGGAATTCACCCTGGATCATTGCTCTAGATTTGCATCCTTCTTCTTTCATTAGAGAAACATCTCTTCAAAAAAGAAAAAAAGGGAGAAAACCTTACCTCTTTTGGATTGATAAATTACAGTTACTAACACAAAACAAACCAATAGGACAGATTGTTAGTGCATTAGTTATTAAGGAGAAATAATCGAGTAGGCTTAGTGTATGGAAATTTTCCTATGCATGTACATAGTTGTATTTGAACTTCTCAGCATCCACATCACCTACCTAGAACGTCGATTAGGTCCATTCCACTCTTCTTCCACAGCCATCCGAAAATAAGAGCAATTGGCTGATCCTAAATTGGAGTTCCCTTCTTATTGTGATCATGTCCATCCATTTTTTCCTGTCACTGACTTGGCAGATTGGGCCATTCAACAAATATGATTTTTTTTTTCAAGGCAGCCTATAAAGAGTGGACTGGATTTAATGGACAGTCCTGATATATTGTGTGGATGCTAAAAATTTCAACTGCAATTATGTGCATGAGGAAAGGATCCCATGCACTTAGCTATGTCGTTTCTCTTAGTTAATTAGGCCATACAAAAGCAATGAAAACACTAAATGGGATGTCTCATCCTCTTAAAGACATAAATGTCTCTTAGCCTACGTTTTATTATGTTCGGAAGAATCTGATATTAAACTAATTAGCATTGAAAATTAAAAACCATAGGAAGATACATGAAATATAGTCCAAATAATCCTCTCTCTCTCTCTCTCTCTCTCTCTCTCTCTCTCTCTCTCTCTCTCTCTCTCTCTCTCTCTCTCTCTCTCTCTCTCTCCAAAGCATATTTCAATGATGTATTTTAGATGGGATGAAGAATTTATATTTTACTACTACCCTTTTGATAGATACACATTCTTTCTGTATAATTTGATAATATATCATTAGAAAGTCGTATTTTGTATGAGAAATGCTCCAGTACTATCAAACCACTATTAAGTTATAGTGCTCCTAGTAGCAATGGGACATTTAAAGATTCCAATCTAATGATCTACTATCGTTTAGGTCCAGCACACATTTCATGATGGGCTACCATGCAAACATCAAACTGATTTGATAATAAAAATTTGATCAATGGTCTTTAACATGGACGGTGAAGATTATTAGGGCCCATCATGGATTACTTATGATTAGAGGTGGGCATCGAGTTGAGTCGGACCGAGTTTGACTCGATCCAATTTTGAAATAGGCCTGACCCAAACTCGACCAGACTTGGTACCGAGTCCAACATGCTCGACCTGATCCGAGTTTGGGTCTAGCTTGGATTAATCCGGACCGAGTCTAACCCAATCACAAGTACCTAGTCGGGTCAAGTCGTACCAAGTTGGACTGAGTCGGGTTGGGTGCAGCAAGTATCCACGAGTTGAAATCGCAACTCAAAACTGAAATTTACTAGCTAGAATTGCAGCCTCCTCCATCAGCTACATGGCATCTGAGAGATAAAATGTCATATCTGAGTTTATACACACACACACATGAGTCAAGTTTCAGATCAAGTTGAGTCAGCACCGAGTCGGATCTAAACGAGTTGGACAAGTCGAGTCATCCCGTACCCAGCTCTACTTATGATTTTTAAAGAATCAATTTTGTTACGCAATCATAAACATCCGTTCCATAGTTCGGAAAAAGATGATGGCTATAGAAAATAAGGCCGAGTCGTTAATGGATTGGACCATCCCTTACGTGTTATTTTTTCATAGTTGCCCCCATTAAATGTTTTCTGATGGACACTTCAGATCGATTGGATAGTCCTAGTGAGTCGATGCAACTAGAAGCACTGTAACTTACAGTACTCTGAGAGCACTGGAGCATTTCTCCTTTTGTATTAATTACTATAGTAGGAAAGGATACGTATTTATCACAGAGAATAGCTGTATATCCACAAAATATTATATTATCGATTGAATATTCTCCTTTTTTCGATTGTTTTGTCAGCATCATGTCCGAAGACTTGAATTATCGTTTCCATAATATGTTATTTGCTTGGATCTATACATTACCATCATAGATTTTTCCGATGGGACATGATAGTGGAGGCATGTAACATCATTGAGAAAGTTCATGCTCTTCTACTTTTCTTGACACGTGATGTGGGTCATGTTCCACATATCTATGTAAATCTCAATGAAAAGTAGAACCCAAATCAATATGCATTTTATAAGCAATATTGTTTAATTTATTATTAAAATACATATTGATATTATTCATGAAATTTCATGGGTCACATAAGGCGTCATTAGGTAGGTTCTGTTCATGAGATAGGCTACTGTGGACACATTAGTCCAGCTAACACCTGTTTCTATAGGCTTCTATGTATAGACTATTTTGATGCATTAGCTGGTATTTGTCAAACGCTATGGATAGAAATGGAAGGGCATACATTCGTGACTCTTGTAAACATTTGACACATTAGCACATGTGGACATGAATGGTGATTGTATATTGCTATTGGCACGCCTGGCACACATAGGTTGCTCGAAGATGCTCAGTGGTAGAAGTGGGGTGCTTTAAGATCTAGTGGCACATGTTGCACATGTACATGTGGGTATTGTCATGTGTGACACATGTGGGGTACTTGAAGATAGGATTCGGTACATGTGTATAGTTCTTTGGGTCCTTACTCATGCCTCAGTGGTAAACTCACAAGAGTTTCAACAGGAGGTCATTGGCACTGTGGTGTGAACGTGTGTAAAATAATTTATTTTTTATTTTTTGAAAAAAACATTGTTCTAAAACCTGGGGACTCACCTGAAAGTTAGCCAAGTTGACTTGGATTGACTTAGCCAGACTCAAACTGAGTCTCTCTCATTTTGAAAAACTTTTAAAAACAAAAACTTTTCAACTTTAGAAAAGAAAAGATTTTTCAATTCCATTTAAGAAATACAAAGCCCTAATTTAACCCTTCCTCCTATTGAAAAAATACAAAACTCTAATTTATACATTCTCCCATTCTTCCCATCATCTCCACCCATCTAATCCATTCTTAGGAAAAAACAACCACAGGCTTTTCTAGGTTGGAAATCATCAATCATAAGGTGTATTTTTCCCTTTTTATTTATTTTTGTGATTTGAAAATAATCCCCCTTTTGTGATTATTTAATGTTTATTATTTTATTATAATTTGTTCATTGAATTCAGTAATTTCATAATGACTTTTTATATATATAAATTTTCCTTTCTATTTCCATTCTAGAGAGAAAATGTGTAGTTTTTAGTTATTATTATCATTATCATTCTATCTATTTTGGTAAAAATGGGAAACAAGGTTATTTAGTGTTTGTTTGGTTTGGGGGGAATTCATTCCCTAATTTTTATATTTCATGTTAGGGTTTTAGAGACTACAGTTTGGAGTATGTAATGTGTGTATTTCATTGAAAATGATGAATATATATATATATATATATATATATATATATATATATATATATATATATATATATATATATATATATATATATATATATATATATATATATATATATATATATATATATAAAGGTGAAAAACCTCTAGAGATCTAGATGAGATTTTAACAGACTACATGAATCTATCAATGTAGCTCATAGTTCAAAAACTTGAAAACTTGACCCTATCCTTAGCAGGGTTAGATTAACTCGAAAACCTGATCAATTTTTTACTTGAATTGACTCGAAAGTTTAATAATCATTTTAAATTATTTAGTTTGATAGAAAAAATTATTAGTTTCAAAGGGTAAAATAAATAAAAAAGCAAAAAAACAAACCCCACACCTTCACATATTGGTATATTAGTAATGAGTTTTGAGCCTCTTTGAAGAGGTTGCTACCCCTTCAACTCCAATCATGTGCAACCTTTTTCATTTTTATTTTTATATACAAATGAAAGTCGGTTGCCGACTGGCCAATTGCCTTACTCGAGTCATATCAAGTCGTGTCAAGTCGCCCAAGTTTTTTAGTCGACTCGATGAGCCATGTTGAGTCGTAATGGAGTCAGGCTTGTTAGCAAATTTCCAAGAGACTCAACTTGAAATCTCACTAAGTTGTGTTAACTCAGCCATGTTTCAAGTGGAGTCATTGATGATCCTATGCTCTAATGTCGACAAATGTTAGAGTTGGCTTAATATTTAATGGGGAATGAAAATTTTTTATTTGGTTGTGTAAACACCCCAAGCCACCAAACTGTGCACCTATCTAGAATCGAAGTAGATCCTATGAACTGGGAACCCTTAGGAAGTGATGTAGGGATGAACGTGATGAAGTCGATCACCGTCTTCCTCAAGGATAGCTACTCCGAATCCATAGAGCTTCTCTGGACTCCTCATAGAGACTTCTCAAATCCACGAGAAAAAAAGGAGAAGAAAAATAGAAATAAATTCTATAAAATTCGTAATTTGATTTGATGATTGAAATAAACAAGTTCAAAACCTTTTAAATAAGGATACTAAGCAATGGGAGAAATTTCAGAATCAAACTACAACTTAAACTCTTAGAATTTGCAACTAGTAGACAGTCGTGATGTCTCCTAGTGCGCAAGGTTTTCGGCCAAAAATAGTAAGTGTCCTATTTGTCTTCACCACGCTGTTCTCCTAATTATTCTGAGCACTTTATATGTTGGGCACAACTCCTATAGCCCAACAAATGAAGAGTTATAATCAAACTAAAACTTATTATTTATAGTAAAAATGGAATTAAAATAGGGAAACGACTGTTAATCTGATGGTATTTCGCAATCTGGCTTGTGCAAAATCATATATTTTACATCTGATAACTCATTCTGAATTGTTAGATACGCCCGATTTAAGGTTTGACACTCTGGATCACTTCTATCGTCGTTCAGGCCTTTTCTGATCCATCTTGGTTATGAAACTGTCCGCAACCCGCTCTACATCAGGAAGCCTACCCAACCAACACAAAGCCCAATTTACAATAAGGCCACAGGCCTCCCACTTAGCCATTAAAGCTTCATGAGCAAGTTTGGAGAGCAAAACCCCACTCGGGTGGCGATAATAATGCTATCCTATGCCATTTACAAGGACAATAACATACCATGGAATTGCAATGGGCACACAAGTGGTGACAATTAATGCCACTAGTTAGGCCCATGTCAACAAGCCCATGCATTGGATAAGGCTCCCAAGTCACCAGGAGCAAAAGTGCAAAAACTATGTATTGGCGGCATCCCATTGCTCCCCAATTTTTTTTATGAATTCCAGCAGATTTCAGGATCTCTCCCAAGATCTTCTTAAATAGTGGTAAAGTAAAACCAATGGGTAGGCAACAACCCGATTGCTGCCTAAGGGTAGAACAAACCACCCCTGATTGCTGCCTAAGGGTAGAACAAACCCCCTCTCCCCCCCCCCCCCAATCGATGAAATTACATGTTTCATCACTTATCAAAGCAAATTCATGATGACATGTATTCTTCAACCGTTCAGATCATGCCACATGGTATGTTTGCCCTCCAAATTACTTTAAATTATTAGAAAATCAGGCCAACATAAATAAATAGGGACCCACCTCTCTTATTTGAGATAGTTTAGATCCATCAAGATTCTAGAGCTAACAAAGGGATTAAGAGTGAGTTTATGGAGTGAAAGTAAGTGTAGAAAGTAAGAATAAAACAAGAGTGTGCCTCATCTATCTAGGCGATCCAATCTGGTCTATACAAGCATCCAAGCCATCTCAACAATACAAGGTCTACGTAGTATGGTCGAGATTCGAGATCTACGATCATCTCCTGTTAGGAATAGTGTCCTAACTCTCATTTTCTTTTCATACATCTCCACATGCATAAGAGATAATTTGACCATTCACTTTATTTCTTTTCTATTAACATTTTTGCATATATCCTCTTCTCATTCCCTACTCAAGGTTTGAGTAACCCTTGATTATATGCTCTACACCTAGCTGTTCTTTCAGATGCCGGTGCATCATAAGTCAAGTCTTGCTTGAACCTTTTACCTTTTTAATCATCAATATATTTTTGGTTTTCTTTTCTAGTAGTTACTATCCTCTTAAACTCACCCTACGTTGAGATATCACGATCTCCTTACCAGTGATTTAATTGTGTAGTAGCATATTAATTGTTAATATTACACACACACACACACACACACACACACACACACACACACACACAGAGGCATTATTAAATCATTCACATAATATATTTTCCTTATCTATTTTTTTAAAATTTTTAAATTTTTAAATTTTTTTAATTATACAACTACTATCTTCTTCAAACCCATATAGGATGAGACATTGCGATGACCTTAGTGGTGATTTGAGAGACCAGTGGCTCACTATTCAGTTTCTGGCACCGTTAATAACTAGCTAGTCAATTAGTATGAGGTCTTCTGAAATTTCAAATTTCTATATATATATAAAAAAAATCCTATATCCCGTATAGTAGAGACCATATCTAAATGAAGGCGATTGATGGTGTGTAACCCTTTCCCTTACCATCATAAGGGTCTTTACTTAGAATTTCTGGTCGCACACCTTATTCAGGAGTTATCAAAAGTTTGGAGAGTCCTTGATTCTCTAATGCAAGACGATTCTACAAGTTTATTCAACCATTGATTCTAGGCCTCTATCGGCTAGTGGCGATTCAAAGTCTTTCAAATGCACTATTTTGAGCCCACATAATATCCATCAAAAGCCAAGTTATAACAACACGTAAGATGGAATCTGGGTACGCATACCCGACTATGTGGGAATGGTGTCCACAGGTTACATTAGGCATCTTAAGGGGCTTGGAGTAAGTATAAAATTCTGATGTAGAGCATGTCACAAACACTTTCATGTCCAAGATAGACTAGAGAAGGCCCAATCGGAGGTGTAAGTGATCAAGACCATCAGAACCCTAAAACAAGCATATATCGCAAACCCAAATAAGTTATTCGATGTACCATGTACGATTTTGGGATAGGATAAGCTACTTTAGTCACCCAACCCCGCTATTGCAGGCTGCCCACACCGAATTTGTGAGATTTCATTAGAATGATGGTCAAACTCCATTTTTTTGTTAGTTTATTAGTACACCCCATTGTCAGTTCACACGTCACTGTTAGCCACCCCCACTAGGAATCGATACCAAGACCTCAATGTTGAAAAGAGGTATCTTTCACTCAGTCTACCACTTGAGCTATGTATCAGGGAGGTCAAACTCCATTTTAATTTCATATTTACTATTTATAGTAAGTTTTAGTTCGATCATAACTCTTGGTCATTTGAGCTTTAGAAGCCATGCCTTATGTCGGATTGCCCACATCGAATTTGATAGATTCTATCAAATCGATGGTTGAAACTCCATTTTAATTTCATTTTTACTATTTATAGTAAGTTTTAGTTTGATCATAACTCTTAATCCTTTGAGGTTGAGGAGTCGTGCCTAACATGAAAAGGGCTTCAAAATTTTAGAAGAATAGTGTGGTTAAGCCAAATTGGTCACTTACTATTTTTGGAAAAAAACCATGAAGTCTAGTAGAAATCATGATTGTCTATAAATAATAAGTTAAGTCACAAATTTTAGGGAGTTTGAGTTGGTGTTTGATTTTGAGACTTCTTCCTAGGTTTGATATCACTATTTAAAGGATTGTAAATTTATTTTTATTATCAATCAATCTATTTTTGAATTTATTAGAATTTTTTTCTATTTTTCTATTTTTCCTCGCGGATTCGGGGAACTATGTGAGGAGTCCAGCGAAGCTCCGTGGATTTGGAGTAGTTATCCTTAAGTAAGACGGTTATCAACCTCATCATATTCATCCCTGCGTCAAATTCTCTTTTAATTCCTAAATTTTCCATTCCCTGACTAAAAACTAGGGCAAGTTTCTTGAGGAAAAGTTGGGATTAAAATATAGAAACAAATTACGTAACTAACCATACATTATTATTATTATTATTAAAAACTTGGGAATTACTAAATTGATATATAAAAAACTATCAACCAAACACCTCTTTATGATAGTGGAGATATATATGGATGGTTCAAATCATCGGACCATAGTAGTATGTGGGCCCTAGTTGGCAACGACACACATTGGATCCTATGTTAATATTGGCAAAATGAACTCTTAAGGGGCCATTTGATAAAATTTATTTTAGCACATATCACTAAAATTTAATATTTTCAATGATTTTTATTGATTTAGATTGTTTAACAAATCCAACTTATTAAGTGCTTAAATTATTTTTCACCGAAAGTATGGATATATATATATAGCTCTACTCCCTTTTCTTAATGCTGAAGGCTGAATGTTGAAAGAGGTGGTGCATTAAAATTTCTTTTCACTTTGACTAAAATATTTCTAAAATTATTTCAAAATTATAATTTAGCACTTTTAGTTTTCAACACTAAAATTAATTTTCAGAGCTTATTTTTCAATTTATCAAACAACACCTAAAACTAAAGGTGTGCAAATCTAGTGAGAGCTATGCCAAGCATGGTATCAATTTTATGCCTTTTTGTCTATAGATTCTACACGCCTCCATATGTGTTCAGGTGGCAAACAAGTGTGAGATCCAAGTGGCCCATTCGATAGGCATGATCTTGTATATAACATGCCCAAAAACTCAGGCAAGCTGACACAGGGATGAACGTGATTAGATCGACCACTGTCTTCCTCAAGGATAACTACTCCGAATCCATGGAGCTTCTCTAGACTCCACACAGAGACTTTTCGAATCCACGAGGAAAGAAAGCAAGAAAATAGAAATAAATTCAAATAAATTCGTAAATTGATTGATGAATGAAAAAGACGAGTTCACAACCCTTTAAATAGGGATACCAAGCAATTGGAGAGAAATCAGAATCAAACTATGACTAAAACTCCTAGAATTTGAAACTTACTACAAATAGTAAATTTACTGTTAATAGACAGTCGTGATGTCTACTAGTGCACAAGGTTTTTCGCCAAAATTAGTAAGTGTCCTATTTGGCTTCACCAAGCTGTTCTCCTAATTATTTTAAGCACTTCTCACGTTGGGCACAACTCCTAATGCCCAACAGATGAAGAGTTATAATCAAACTAAAACTTACCATTTATAGTAAAAACAGAATTAAAATAGGGAAACGATCGTTGATCTGGTGGTATTTCGCAAATCTAGCTTGTGCAATCCTTGGCTAAAGTAGCTCGTTCTACTCCAAAATCATATATTTTACGTCCGATAACTCATTCCATTTTGCGAGATACGCCCGATTTAGGGTCCGATAGTCTGGATCACTTCTGTTGTCGATCGGGCCTTTTCTGATCCATCTTGGCCATCAAACTGTCTGCACACTCTACATCACAAGCCCACTAATAAGGTGGCCAAAATGTTTGAGGGTTTTTTAGCCATCCATTTGTTTCACAAATCTAATGATCAGTAGAATGTTTATTTTTGTACCCGAGCATCTACATGATGGGAATCACCTAATGAACGACTTAAATCTCGTACCCATGTGTGCTACTGGGCACATGCAGCCTCATAGACGCCTGTGGGCGTAGCAAGCCTCTCTCAGAGAGAGATTGTGATGGGTGAAATAGGTGATGTGCATGCACTCAGAGCAGCTTATGCACATGACATCCATTAACTCAAAACAAATTGTCGAAGTTGTGGACCCACGGTAGATAATTCATCATCCAAAAATCATATTGATTGAACAATCTTAACCACTGATTTGGAGGCACTTGTTTGTTGAATTTGGACCATTGTCTATTTAGTAGCCACATGATTGCCATGATAGGCAGCTTTTATTATTTTGTAAAAAATCAATAATTTTCTTAATTTTCTATTCTTCCATTATAAATATTCATTTTCCATTTTATACTTTCTAATATATATTAATTATTAAAAACTGAGCCGAATCAAGGAAAGACTTGATCAAGTCTTCAAGTAGACTTTACTCCAAGTCAGGTTTTGGAGTTTTTGAACTATGGTTTAAGATGGACGGTCTTACTTTAGCTACATTGGCACATGTGGCTCATGTGACACATGTTCAATGAATGTATCAATAGGGTACTTTATAGAGTAAAGGCTAAAAATCAACTTTTTATCCTTATTTTTCTTATATAAAACATTGGCTACTTTGTTAGACAACCCTTTTTCTATTTTATTGGAATTAGTGTCAGTGTTAGTTGACAAACCATAAATATGTGCCAATCTTAATAAAGTGGCAAATAAAACTTTTTGAGTAACCAAACAAACCCTAATAACATTCTTAAAGTGACCATACTTTCCATTTTCTATTACACAAGATGGAGGAGATAATGAAGGAGCTGGCATGTAACTCATGGTTGAAAGGAGCTAAGAGATTGGTACTTGTCTTCTTCTCTCATTATTAGGAAAGAATAAATGGGATTAGATGCCCCAATCCTTTCACTAATGTGGGGTTAAGCACCATTTTAAAATAGCATCACGCCGTCGGCTCATGAAATAATTTTTAAAGATATGTTTCATATCATTTGACTATTTCGCATGACTAGGAAGGACCCATGCGAAGTTTTTTATTTGTGTCCGTATATACTTAGATTGAATTGACATGTAATTCATAAATGTGATTAGAGCTTATAGTACTGTGCATATCAAAGGTATTATTATAGAATTTAGCATATACTTAAACTAGAATAAGGTGCTTTTCATGTGATTAAAATAATATCATGACATGTATGCTCATTACGCATTTCCATGCGGCTGATTCTATGCTCTAATCTTTTCTTAGTTTAATAATTTACTTGCTACTTACACAATGCATTCGGTTTTTTAATTAAGGTTGCCTTAGAAATTAAAAATTCCAATGAGGAATGGTTTGTTGTCGACATGTTAATGTTTTTAAAGGATCAATGGCCATATTCACCTGGCTTGACTTAAAAACCCCATTCTGTATAATATGGAATCTCATTTGAGTGCAATATGTTTTTTCTGGAATTGCAATTTGGGTGCACTTTCAAACTGATGCAGAGCGGGTTGTAGACATTTTCATGGCTAAGATGGACCAAAGAAGGTCCAATCGGAGGTGAAAGTGATTAGGACGGTCAGAACCTTAAAACAAGCTTGTCTTGCAAACCGGAATGAAATATTCGATGTACAAATATGATTTTGGAGTAGGAAAAGCCACTTTAGCCAACCAACCCGCTATTCCGGGTTACCCACACTGGATTTGAAAAATTCTATTAGATCGACGGTCAAAAATCCATTTTAATATTGCTTTTACTGGTTATAGTAATTTTTTCATTTGATTTTTTGTGATGCCCAACCATAGTGCCTGTACATCCTCTTTTTGGTTATAAAATTCTCTATTACAAAATAATAATAATAATAATAAATAAAATTCATTTGATAACTTTTGATCCTTTGAGTTTTAGAGACTTACCATTTTTGGCTGAAAACCAAGGAGTCTAGTAGGAATCATGACCGTCTATAAATAGTAAGTCACGTTTTTAAGGAGTTTGAGTTTGAAACTTTTTCCTAGGTTTAATATTACTATTTAAAGGATTGTAAATTTGTTTTTATCATCAATTAATTTATTTTCAATTTTATCAGAATTTATTTCTTTTATTCCCTCTTGGATTTGAGGAATCTTTATGAAGAGTCCAAAATAATTATTCCCCAAGGAAGATGATGATCGACCCCATCACGTCCATTCCTACGTCAGTTGGTATCAGAGCGAGTCTTTTCCTCAGGATGATGGCAACTAATGAAGGTGCGGATAACAATTCCATGGACAGTGCTCCAGGTAATTATCCTTTAACAGCGGTATCTTTCGAAGTGGCGCAGCGAGAGAATTGACAATTCATGCAAGGACTGCAGGCAACAATCAACCGTTTGATAAAAGTCGTACGACAGATCCATATTGGTAATAATAAACAATATGAGATCAGCGATGGAGGTTGTGATCATTATGCTTGTGGTATAACACTAGTAATGAATTGCAGGCCACCACTTGATGATGGTGAATTGCAAGCCACCACTTTAATCGTGAGGAAGTGATTATATATACCAAAGGTATAAATAGATTTGCAGCGGCACAACATCTTTCGAATGAGGTGTACTATAAGGTCAAAAGTTTGTAATGTGATCATCGATGTCAAGAGTGGTAAGAATCTTGTGTAAAAAATAATGGTGAAAAAACTGCAATTGAAAATAGAAAAACACTCATCTCTGTATACGATTGGATGGATCAAGGAGGTCAACAAAATAAAAGTAACCAAATGATATTGTATATAATTTTTCATTAGTAAATATTATAAAGACGAAGTAATATGTGACGTAGTCGACATGAAAGGTTGTCACATGTTACTTAGTCGACTATGAGAATATAATGTTGATGTTATGCTTAGAAGTTGGGATAACGTATTTATATTTATTAAAGACGATAGAAAAATTATCCTTATCCTCTAGGAATGAAGAACCAACCCAAGATTTCTAAAATGGAGGGACGGTCTCTCATAACTAAACATGATTTCGTTAAACAGTCTAAGGTGATGGGAGATGTAGATGCATTAGTTGAAAAAAGAAAATATATGGAGCCTGTGAACATCCCAAAAGATTTGAAACTAGTGTTGTAGGAGTTCAATACAATTATTCTCGATGAACTCCCTGAGGAATTGTCTCTCATACAAGATATACAAAACCGCATTAATCTTGTCTCAGGAGCAAGTTTGTCTAATTTTTCACGTTATCAAAAAGAATGCGAGATCTTGCAGGAACAAGTCAAGGAGAGCATGAGTACATATATTATGTCAGCTCAAGAGCCTAATGCAAAGTACAAGTAAAAGACTGATAAACATCGGCGCCAGAAATTATTTGAATATCATGAGCGAGGTCTCTTAAGTAACTCGAGGAAGAGTTTTTTTTTCTAAATGGAGGGGTCTGATGTAGGATGCGGCACAGATACATCCCTAGCATGGTTTGACCAAAAGAAGGCGCATTGTAAATTGGCCATAAATTTTAATCCAAATATTGTTACGAGACACACAACTTATCGATCTTTACTATAACAGGCCATTCGAGGTTAACCGACCCACAACGTGAGTCGTGTCTGTCCATTTCGCCAGAAAATGTGTGTTTTTAGTTCAAAAATGAAAATTTAAGAACAAAGTACTATTTTTAGTAATTTCAATTTTTTAAATATTTTTTTATTTTTAGACATTTACATTTTCTTCTTTTTTAAAAATAACTTGTAATCATGCAAAGACTCTTCTAGAAAAGGTTTATTTGAAATTTTTATTTTTAAAATTTAGATTTTAGAAGAGTTTTATTAGAATTAAGATTTTTATTAGAATTAGAATTTTACTATTTTTAGTAATTATAAATTTTGTTTTAATATTTTTTTTATATTAATGATGTAATAGGGACACATACTACGGAGATGATTATCAATCAATTTATTTTCAATTTTATTAAAAATTATTTCTTTTTATTTCCCGGCGGATTTGTTGAATTTCGATGATGAGTCCAAAGAACCGGATTCAGAGTAATTATTCCATGAGGAAGGTGGTAATGGAACTCATCACGTGCTTCTTCGCATCACAAACTCACGCTAACACATTAGTCTGAGTGACTGTAAAGGTTTTTTCTAGCTCCCAAGGGATGGAATTTTAATTCTGTAGTTTTAAGAACTGTGATATGGTTTCTATAATAATTTTTAAAAATAGATTTCATGAGGGGAATCCATTTTCTTGTTTATTTTGAATTTATGTACCGATTCAACCATAACCTACGGTCCAACCAGTGGATAAATTCGAACCTTTCATGTGCTTGCAACATCCAACTCGTCCAACAGGTTGGTCCCATCATAAAGATCACCTTATGCAAAAATTAGACAAATCTACTCATTGACTGGACAACACTTGTATTTTTCTATTGTTTTCTTTGGTGTAGCCCACTTGATGAGGATGGGCTGTTTTTAGTGCTAGGTGATCCTCCCTGTGGGCCCAAACCTATTGAAATGGTTGGATGTTGCATGCATTTGATGGGCTTGAAGTTATCAGCTGGCTGGACCGCAAGTTGTGGTCCAACCAGTTGGACTTAGAGACCTGCTCATCATTGAGATTTTTTTTCATTTCTTCCATTCTCGTATCCACACGCGTGTGGATACCTGCTATATGACATGCAGGCACACGTACCATTATGGAACAAGAGTGTAAGATCTGAGCTTTTCATCAGGTGGGTTACTCTATTTAGATCTTCTAGGCTAACATTCAGACCATTTCAAGCCTCGGGTGGACCACAACATATGAAAAATACGTACAGCTAGATAACAGTGTTTTAATTGTTAGTCTAATTTGTATATTGCGGCCCACCTGAGGAGTGAAGTAGCCTGATTTTTGAGGAGTGCAGGATCTAAGCATCATTTCCAACTAGATGAAAAGTCCAGATCCTGCACAAGTGTTCTACATTGGTAGGAGTGTGGCTGCATGTGGATGAGTAAAGCTCCACAAGGTGTGGAATTAGCAAACCTGACCACATACATATTCATAAGAATAGTGATGGACTGCACATGAGCCATCTTATTCCCTGCCGTTCGCCAACTTAGGGTCTTGATAAAGATGATAATGACATTGATGTGATAAAAAAGATAGTGATATCATATTTAATAGTAATATCATTATTATTAGTGTTTTGTTCACATGCACTCTAATGCACGTAAAGATACGGTGAATTTCATCTGTGTGGGTCCCAATGTGATGTATATGTGGAATCCGTACCCTGCATCTTCTATGATCTTTCATGTTAGGTCTAGAATCCAAATTCCAGATTGACCCATTACTCATTTGGGCCACACCAAAGGTAACAATGGAGGACATTGGGGAGGTTGACGCCTACGGTAGAAACTTCCAGATGGAATAAGGTGTCCATCATGCTTTGAATATACCATCCAAACCGTTACTCAGGTGTGAAGCACCAGGACTAAGACCCCCACTAAAATCCATACCATTAAAAAACTCAGATTGGCTACACCACCTGAATACATACATTTTACACGTGACTGTGCATTGCTCCCTGTGTATCCCACTTAAATTTTGGATCAGGATGATTCTTGGTATGTACAGTGAACATGAGGTTGCACACCATATGCACGGCTTGGATTTCACATGAACATCACAGATGGGCCCCCCACACAGATAGAAAGCACAGTAACTTAGCTTTCGGTACGCATGGGAACAAAACCCTTACTATTATCATCATTGAACTATTGTTACAATTATAAAATAAAATAAAAATAGATTATTAATCCAAACTCCATTAAATGGATACATGTCTCATTAAGTAGTAGCTTCGCACAAGGACTCTCTCCCTCTTTCTCTCTCTCCTCACCATTACCATGGAGTAGAGCTTGTTAGTATCCAAAAGCCCAAGAGTCTCCCCCTAACATGGACACCACCCTCTATAGGCCTAAGCCATCCAACTTCTTCTACTCCAATCTACAATCTCAAGAAAGCTATCAAAGCTCCATCCAACCACAATCTAACGGCGCATCGGCGAGCTCATCGGAGGAGTCTAGCGACCCCAGTGCAACCGGGAAATGGGCCGCTAGGCTACTTCGAGAGTGTGCTAAGGCGGTGTCGGAAAAGGACTCAATTGGGATCCACCACCACTTGTGGATGTTGAATGAGCTCGCGTCACCGTATGGCGATTGTGATCAGAAGCTGGCAGCCCACTTCTTGCAAGCGCTCTTCTGTAAGGTGACGGAGGCTGGGGAACGTTGCTACAAGACGATGACGGCGATCGCAGAGAAGAGCCATTCCTTTGAGTGTGCAAGGAAGGTAATACTTAAGTTCCAAGAAGTGAGCCCTTGGACAACATTCGGTCATGTAGCCTCAAATGGGGCTATCCTGGAAGCCTTAGAAGGAGAGACTAAATTACATATAGTTGATATTAGTAATACATATTGCACCCAATGGCCCACCTTGCTAGAAGCCTTGGCCACCAGGAACGACGATACACCGCAATTGAGATTAACGGTGGTGGTGATGGCGGGCATGGCAGGTTCTGTTGTGAGGGAGATAGGCCAAAGGATGGTGAAATTCGCGAGGTTGATGGGGGTGCCGTTTGAGTTTCATGTGGTGAGCGGGCTAGCACGGCTCAGTGAGCTCACCAAGGAGGAGTTGGGGATACGCGATGATGAGGCGGTTGCGGTGAATTGCATTGGGGCCTTGCGACAGGTCAATGTTGAGGATCGTGGATCAGTGATCCGTATGATTCAGGCAATCGGGCCGCGGGTGGTGACTGTGGTGGAAGAGGAAGCTGATTTCACTAGCTCTGGGGGAGATTTCTTGATGTGCTTTGAGGAGTGCTTGAGGTTTTATAGTTTGTTCTTTGAAATGCTTCAGGAGAGCTTCGTGGCCACCAGCAATGAGAGGCTAATGTTGGAGAGAGAGTGTTCTAGGAGTATAGTTAGTGTGCTAGCTTGTGATGGTGAAGGTGGTGGAGAGTGTGATGTGAAGGAGAAAGGGATACAATGGTGTGGGAGGCTCAAGGAAGCATTCTCGCCGGCCCAATACAGCGATGATGTAATCGATGACGTGAAGGCACTCCTTAAGAGGTATAGATCAGGGTGGTCCATTGGGCCAGCCCAAATGAATGGTGATCATGGGCTTTATTTGAAGTGGAAAGAGGAGGTTGTTGTGTGGGCTTCAGCTTGGAAACCCTAGGATTCACTCAAAATCAATAAGAGTTTCATGCCATGGAATGTCTCTGATGACACACCATGGTGCATGGGCTTATTATATACTTGAATATTTCATGTACCCATTTTCTTATGCTTGGCCTGGTTGTGTTTGTTGCTTCAAGCTCTCATTTCCTCCAATGATCATGGCCTCTCTCTCTCTCTCTCTCTCTCTCTCTCTCTCTCTCTCTCTCTCTCTCTCTCTCTCTCTCTCTCTCTCTCTCTCTCTCTCTCTCTCTCTATCAAGATTGGATTTGAATCTTTTGTCACCTTTCCCTTTATATGTATGTGTATGTCAAGTACCCAAAGTGCATATTTATTCGTTTGAAATGAATCATAGACATTTATGTTTGGCTTGAAGCATATAAAGGAACATTTATTCATTAAAAGCAAGCTAAATAGCATAGTTATTTTCAGTTTATTGGAGATATCATCACCATAGTTTTAAAATGTGAAAAGCTTAACACGACTCACCTGGGTCAAGAGTCAAACGACTCGACCAGATTTCACCAAGTCTAGGGAAAAAAATGCTCTGGTCATGACTCAGTCAAAACTCTGAGAAAAACTTAGACTTGAATAACTCAGCAATACTCGATAAAACTCAATTTAACTCAGCACAAAACTTGACATTATTTATTCTTTTCAATATTAATAATAACGGAAAAAACTCAGAAAAAAAAATCATGCAAGTTTGAGAAACTTGATCGAGTTTTCGACTGGAGCCAACTCCATTGTGTTTCTAGTTGAGTTGATTTTTTGCGTGTTTAAACTAGTGATCTTCACTTATGTATTCCTATCTTTCATCATCATATATATACCATATATAATGTGTTTGGGACATTTTCTCACCTCAAATAGCTGATGAATAGCTTATGAAGGGAGAAGAATTTTAAATATTTGAAGGGCACAGGAAGATAATTTAAATGAAATCTAAGATATTTGGGAACTTTAAAATATGTTTGCTTTCTAACATAGAGCTTAGATTTCACCTGCAATAGGCCTTCAAAATATTCGCTTAGATTTTACCGACAATAACTGATTCTTTCATGCAAGTGACCTACCCAAATAGTACTAAGAGCACTATAACAAGGGTTGTGTGGGGCCTACTATGATAACTGTATAAATCTACTTTATACATCTGTACATCTGTTGCATGCGCCAACATATGTTGATATGCCAATCCAAAAATGAGATAGAAATCATTTGAGTGGGTCACAATACCCAATAAAAAGTGCAACGGATAGCCCACCTAGGGCTGAAAGTCAGGCAAGTTTGGTCGTGTTGGTGCGCAACCCTAGCCCAACCCAAGGTTCCTATACCCCAATCCAACCCAACCCAACCCAACCTCAGGTTGGGAATTCTCAACCCAAGCGGGCTTGGTCGGGTTAGTCGGGTGGATACATGCTAATATTTTCATTATTACATTAGTATATTATATTTCAATACACATTTTTTTTTTATATTTATAATTTTATTAATTATATATCTAATTATTTATTGTGAAAAACTTTAATTTTTCTAAACAAACAAGCTAAAATATAAGATAACTACTTCATTAAAAGTCGTGTTGTGTAGCACGCAATCTATTTGGTACAAAGAAATTCAAGGTATATTGTTAGCTTGAGTCATGACGTGGACTAATGAGACCCAACAACATTAGAATTTTCTGTGCCTTCAACAGAGATGATCCACACTCAATTATAATTTATAAGTAACTTATATATCAATCGGGTTCGGATTGGGTCGGGCAACCCGATACCTCAACCGGAGCTCAACCCAAGTTTAATCGGTTTGGTGTTTGTATAGCCCAAGCCTAAGATTGAACCTGATGCATCCTGCCCGAGCCCAACCCAATGTCAAGTCGGTCATGGGTCAGTCGGGTTGAACCTGCCCAAATTTCAGCCCTAAGCCCACCATAAAAAATATAAATCATTTGAGTGTGTCAAAATACCCGGTAGAAAGTGGAATGGGTAGCCCACCATTGCAAATATTTTCCTCCTTTCCCTCAATATCTTTCTGCTTTTTTTTTTTTTCTTTTTTCCTCTCACCTTGATCTACACCTAGTAATGAAATCAGAACCTTGGTAAATGCAAGGCCGCATTTAAGGCATCTCATATGGAAGCCGCCATATATACTAATTGGCACCCATGAGCATGAGATCCAAGCTGTTGACAAAGTGGGTTACATTGTTTTCATACCCCATCACAAAATATTGGGATATCCAGATCAATTAGGAGTGCTACCATATGCAAAACTAATAGACAAATTAAAAAACTTTAGTTAATTTTTTGGATGCCATCCGACTACTTACTAACATTGTGGAGGACTGCCATGATTTCCCCGATAGTGGATACATATAGTGGGATCCATATAATGGATGGCTCATATCTCACGCCCTAATGACATGCTAGCACATAAGGAGGTAAAGAATTTTTAATATTTAAAGGGCACAAAAGACATTTTAAAGAAATTAGGAATATTTTAGGAACTGAAAAATATACTTGCTTTCCAATGTATAGTTTAATTTTCATATGCAATAAGTCTTTAAATCACTTCAATTTTACCTATAAAAAATGTCTGACTCTTTCATTCAAGTAACCTGTCTCACCAGTACTAAAAGATATGTAACAAAAATTGTGTGGACCTACATGACAACTGTATAAATTCACTTTCTATATTTACTACACCAACTTATGCTAAGATGGCAATCTAAAATTGGGATAGAAATCATTAAAATCATTCGAGAAGGGCAGCCCATCATTGAAAATATGTACCCTGTAGGGTGCAAACACACATGCAAGCCATTATATATATATATATATATATATATATATATATATATATATATATATATATATAACACCACCACCACACACTCACGCCATAGTGGGATTTCACCACCTATGGGTACTCCGAACCCTCAACCAGGTGTAGAAACTCTTGAGAGTCTACCACTGGAGTAAGAGTAAGGACCCATGCAAGCCATCATATGTACTAATACATAAGCATGAGATCCAAGCCGTTAACCAAGTAGGTCACATTATTTTGACACCCCATCATAAAAATTGGGATAGTCAGATCAATAGTGTTACCATATATGCTGCCACATATGGTGGTGAAGAATTTTAAATATTTCAATGGTATGAGAAGATATTTTAAATGAAAACGGGAATATTTTAGAAACTTAAAACATACTTGCTTTTCAACTTAGAGTTTAGATTTCACTTGCAACGGGCCTTTAAATCACTTAGATTTTATTATAAAAAGTAACGGAGACTTTTCTACAAGTAACTTGCCTCGATATTACTAAGATTCATATAACAAACGCTATGTCAAACAAATCCACTTTATACATTTTAATGCCAACTCATGCTAAGATGCTAATAAAAAAATAATAAATGAGATGGAAATCATTTGAGTGTGTCATGGCAAAGCATAATAATAATAATAATAATAATAATAATTGTTGGGAAAAAATATGTTAAGTTTGGAGACTTGGATATGGAGTAAGTCAACCCTGCTGACACTGTCCAAGAAGTCTGAGACAATAGTTAGAGACGAGAGAATAGTGCACAAGGCCAAGAGGCAAAACTATAAGACAACTTAAGTTAACTCGGTCAGCGAGTTAACAGCGTCTGCGTAAACCGACTAAAGGCCAAATAAGTTATAATCCACCCGACTGACAATGAAAAACCGACTTGATAAGTTGGTTACGTTGGTCACAGAGTAAGGAAGGATGACGGATAAATACCGAGATTATTCCGTCCGTTAGAAGGCAAATAACTTATTCTCTTAAGCTAGTCGAGACTCTTCCAGAGTCGGTAATGGTTGAGCCGAGCCAAGGAAAGCCGGTGTGAATAGAAATACCGTCCCGAAAATTCAGAATTACAGGTGTCCGATCCCGAGATCCTCGGGATCGGGTGAAATCTGTCAAAAGAATCAAATCTCCGAAGATAAAGGAAAAGAATCCTCATACGATAGGATTCTCCCAAGCTTATAAATGATCATCTCCTTTACGGTAGGAGGTACGCAACAGAAAAACCCTAAACACTTTGCCATTGTTCCCGAAACTAACTTAATCATCGAAGATTCTCCGGCTCTAGCCAGGGTTCCCTTTGTATTTGTTATTGTGCAGGCGAAGGACGGGCCGAGTAAAAGATTTACTCATAAAAATACACCAACAATAATAATAATAATAAGTAGAATGAGTAGGCCAACATTGAAAATATTTTCCTCTCTGTGTACGATGCATGGCACTCTTTGCCTCTCTCTCTCTCTCTCTCTCTCTCTCTCTCTCTCTCTCTCTCTCTCTCCTTTTTTTCTCTACCCTTAGTGTACACCTAGATGTCATATGTACTAATCGTGGCATATGCGCATGAGATCCAAGCTGTTGACAAAGTAGGTCACATTGTTTTGATACCCCATCACAAAAACTGAGATAGTCAGATCAATAGGCCTGCTACCATATACAAAACAAATAAATGGATGAAAAAACTTTGGGTAATTTCTTTCTAAGCCATCCTACTACTAGCACTGTGGACCACCAGACTAGAGAACTGGCCTGATTTCCGGGATAGTGGATATAAATTGTAGGACCCATGTCATGGACGGCTCAGATCTCATGCTAGCACATATGGTAGTGCGTCCATGAACTGCAAGAGGCAAACCTCACCAAGTAATATTGCATTAAACAATGGCTCTATTTATTATTGAGATTTTTTTTATTAATCAGCGCCTCACTGATTGGGCTTCTGTACTGCAGTACCTCCTTCAACTGACTTTGTGATGAGGTAACTTGATAATGTTTTATTTATATATTTATTTCTTGGCTTGGTACGTTTGTCAATTTTCTCTAATGTTCCTTAGTTTAAATTTTTGTTTTTTAGTAAATGACAAAATTGACCTTGTGTATAAAATGACAACAATCATAACCGTCCATTAGATATTAATTAATTATCTAGCTAGTTAAAGCACCATTTCAAAAATGGCTGTTGTTTTCATAAACCATCTAAAGTGGGTCCTGCTGCCTAAAAGGTAGAATTTGAGCCATAGATTGAATCCTATAAGGTTTTTGTTGCATGCATAGTGTCCATCACACTCTACTAACATTTTCTATTAGACCCATGATGTAAGGATTATAATCTTTCCACAACTTAAACTAATTTTCTACATTTTCCACAATTGCTTAATTTTAGTCCTCTATGAAAGAGTTAGGATCTTTCAATTCCCATCCACTATAGACCCTATATGATCAACGGTGTGGATAACCAAACCATGTGGGTCCTATGTGCAAAATCCCGCCATGCCCTTTAATAAACTAGGCACATACTATATGGTTCATGAGCTGAGGAATTCCCTCTTTAAGTCCTCTTATCAATTCCTGGCTTTAGGGGCATATTCATCATTTACAACAACAACAACAACAAAAAGAAAAGAAAGAAAAACCTCTTTAAACAAATAACTGCTAAAGATTTTTATTTTTATTATTATTTTAAAGTTATTAAGATGTAAAGAAACTTTAATTATTGAGGTATTATTGTTTTTAATTTTTATTTTTTATAAAAGTTATTGGGATGTGAAGAAACTTTAATTATTGAGGTACCTTGTTCCAAAGTCAATTAAAAAAGGCAATGGAAAAAATCACAATTAGTAAATACTAACGTATTAAAAAAACTCTTTTATTAATTAAGAAATGATCACCTGCAAATCTTTTTTGTTGGAAGAAAAGATCTTCTCTTAACCACATACACAACTATATATATATATAGAGAGAGAGAGAGAGAGAGAGAGACCTGCCCACCTTATGTGAGTACCTGTGTACACCTTTGCAGGTGTCGTGGGTATAGAATTTGAAGGGTCCAAGTGATGCGGCACCCCTTTAAACCTCACTAGCCTGATATAAAACTCTAGTGGGCCATGGAAAAGGGAAACAGTTTCCTTTCTTAATTTATATTTCTCTTTGCTATGGCTTACTAACGTTTTGGATCAGACTAAAAATTGGATGCATAGAGTTTTAAAGGGTGTCACATCACGCGGACCATTCAAATTATGTGTTCATGATACGTGTACAATGGTGCACACGGGTACTCACGTAAAAAGGTGTGTAGGTAAGCATTCGCTCTATATATATATATATATATATATATATATATATATATAAACGAAGCAGCTCCCAATACAGCGACGCCTCTCTCTCACTTAGTGCGGAGCTGGACGGTGGATAAAGTTGTAAGGGTGACCTTGAAAATTAAAATTTTGAAGGATAAGAAAAAGAGTCGTAGGTAATCACTCCTTATCTTACTAATTTTGCCGTTTTACGAGGAACAATCACATACAACCCTTGCATGAACCTTAACGTACAATACCATCTTTCTTTCCTACATGTCACGTGTGTAGGATTTCAGTGGTGTATAAGGTGGTCCACACACCATCAGGATCACTTCGCCGGAGGTGCCACCAGGGAACGCAGATTGCATACTGACACTACTGGACGGTGCTCTTTGGGTCCCACCATGATGTATGTGTTTTATCCACACCGTCCATCCATTTTCCCATATCATTTTAGGGCATGACGCCCACCCAAAAATGAGGCAGTTCCAAGTGTCAAGTGGACCACACCACAGGAAAACACTGGTGATTGAACACCCACCATTGAAAACTCTCCAGAGCCCACAGTATGTTTATTTATCATCCAACCTGTTGATTCAGTTACATAGACCTGGATGAAGGGAAAACACAATTATCAAGTTAATCCAAAAGCTTTGTGGCCCCCAAGAAGTTTTCAATGGTGGGCTTTCAATCACCAATTTTTCCTGTGGTGTGGTCCACCAGAGATTTGTATTTTCCTCATTTTTTAGTTCATGCCCTAAAATAATCTGAAAAAAAAATGGACGGCATGGATAAATCACAAACATCATGGTGGGGTCCACAGAGCACTGTCCAGTAGCCAGTATGGTCTGATTCCACATACAATTTTAACCCACTTAATAAGCGGATTAGCCTGGTTTTGATGCCAGGTCATCTTCATGGTGGGGCCACCTTTTACACTGCTCGGATTTTCAATGCCAAGAATATTTGCCGAAAGGTTTTTGAATTTCCACGTCCACATTTGATATTTCCACACCCGTGAAGAATCGGAATATGGCATATATTATCTCCACATAAGATGCGGCAGGGTCTCACATTAACTGTCCACCCATGGCTTGTATTTCCAAAATCAAACCTATTAGACAATCAACATGAACCATTCATGTTGGGTCCAATTGTTGCTGGTGTTTTGCCCGGAAATGGTCCAAAAATAAGTCGTCCGACCAGAGCTCCTGTGGCGCCCACCATGATGTATTTGTTTATCCACGCTGTCTTTCTATTTTCTCATATCATTTTAAGGTATTAGCCCAAAAATGAAACAAATCCAATGTTCAAGTACTTTAAATGTCTTACTTAATTTTTGATATTTTGTTTTAACTATTAAAAAAGTTTTATCAAACTATCTAAAGGTTAAAATATTGAAATGTCACAGGAGGTTGAGAGATTTGATCAATTTATATGCATGAATAGGAGTTGTAAACTTTTGGATTTACACGAACCGAGTTAGCTCGGTTAGCTCACTCGACTCAATTCGAAAAAGCTCGGTTCAAAATTGAGTTCAAGCTAAGTCAAGCTGAGTCAAGCTGATTTTTTGAGCTCGAAAAAATTTCGAACCGAGTACAAGTTTGCCCAAGCTCAACTCAACTCAAATTGAACCCCAACTCGAATCAAACTCAAATCGAACCAATTCGATGACTCGGTTATTTTGATATTGATGTTGCTCACCAAGTGTTTGATGCAATGACTCAACGAAGTGTCCACTGGTGGCCAGGAATGTATTGATATGAAAAAAATATCCTTGTATCTTGATTTTAAAGATGCCTACTGAGTGTTTGATGAAATACTTGTAAATTGCTGCTGTTGTTTTACGTACTATGAGAAATTAAAGGTGCACTGCATGTGTTTGGAAAAATACCGCATAGGGCTTAAACTTAGCTCAAATTCAGCTTGAACTGGCCTGAGCTGCTGCCCAAATCGAGCTGAGTTTGAGCTGGAGTCAGCTAGTGGTCGATCTAACTCGAGCTGTACCAAGCTTGACTCAATTCAACTTGTGCGCAGCTCTACTTTTGATGATGCAAAGTATACTAACGTTTATAAGTGTGAAGAGTACCATATGAATGCATCCCTCTAAAACTCTACTCCTTTTACATAGTATGAGAGGCCATGGATGCCACCCTCTTCCTTGGACTAAAAAGGAAAGGAGAAGAAGAGAGAGTAGACCTACACACACATACATATATACACTCTCCTTCATCAATTATCGGTGAAAACGTTGGGGTCCACCATGTAGATGACATTTTAGGCTCATACATCCAATCCTATAGTAGGTGTGTGTAATGCTCTATACTTTCCATCTCTTATGGGGAGAGATCTTTTATATTGCCGAAACTTCTTCAATAATCATCTATGGGGATAGATTCAAGGTAATATTCTAACCTTTTGTTTGTGTTTTTCGGTGGTTATGATTGGATTTATGCAATGATCAATTGAAAAGAAAAATAAATAAATAATCTAAAAAGTTTTAAATTTTATGCTATGGTGTTTTTAAAAAATTGCTGATAGTAGTAGTATGGAGAGATGGCTCTACCCAAGTGATAGAATCACTATAAAGGGAATGATCTTTGCTCGGGAAGGCATTCACACTCTCAATGCATGTAAGATGCTCCAAAACATTGAAACGATTGGCCTCCACCCAACTTAGAAGCAGTTAATTGAGTTCTAAATCAATGATCGCTTTTGGTAATGGCTAAATCTATAAAACAAAAGCTTTGCGACAGGTCGACTTGATAGGAGAAGCTGATGCAAGCTTTTTCTTTCAATGGCCACCACATCCATCTACTCTACCCCAATTTGTTGTCCGGATGGGAAAAACTTAAAAAGTAGATAACGACAAATCACCAAAAATCATGAATTATTGTGTGATTGGAATACTTTACTTGATTCATCTCCGTGTGCTTCCGTGGTTCCCATCAAATCCATGAAAACCGATTTCATTTTTAGGTTTTCAATGTTCCCCAATACCTCCTTAACCATTTAAATAGTTAAGAGGTATCTGATTTTGATTTATATTAAGATAAAAATAACTTATATTTCTTAAAGGGTTTACCCCTTACTGTGCTATGTATCCTAAAGTCAATTAGAAATTGAATTGTACGACCTCGAATCAAATTAGAACAAATTGAATTATGCAACAGCGACTCGAATTAATTGCTGTCGAATTGGTGGGCCACTAAATGTACAGTTAAAATGATAAATGATTGACAAGCTAGATCCAACAAATAAATGTTTATTATTGAAAGGTTAGGATTTCTCAATCAATTCATCAATCTAAACATGTGGCCTTGATTGGATGGCTTTGAGTTGTGAAATGTTTGTGTGATTCTGTCAGATCCAGGGAGCCTTTTGAACTTGACAAGTTATGGTCAAGACGTGAAGACCACTGATCTGATCAGCGTATTGTTGATGGAAATACCAGCCATATGACCTTATCTCGTTGTATTGTTTTTCTTGGCCGTCTTTTTTTTTTTTTTTCTTTTGAAGACACAGGGTGTCCCCACCTCTATTTGAAGTGAGACTAATCCCTGAGGATACACACAATCACCCACAACCACGTGTATCAGGTAAAGTCAAGGAAGAGAATCGAACCCTCACCTATCGGGAGCAAACCTATGGTGAAGACCATTCTTGGCCGTCTATTTGTAGGTCACAAGTAGAGCTGTACACGAGTAGACTATGGCTCAAGTACTCGCTCGACTCAACTCAGAATACTCAACTCGTACTCGACTCGTCTGAGTTAGAGCCGAGTACGAGCGGGTTTTCACGACTCGTTTACATTGCGAGTAGAGTATTCTACTCGGTACCCTTATATATAAGCCCGCCTCAAAAAAACCCTACCCCACCCACCCGTCATTTTCAACCAGCGAGTAGCCGAGCACCCAAAAAAAACCCAACCCCACCCACCTGTCATTTTCAACTAGCGAGCGCCCAAACCCTTCTTCCTGCCCGTTTGAAAAAAAAAAAAAAACCCCTCTCTCTCTCCCCTCCCTCTTCCATCATCCGTCCGGACTCCGGCCGTCCCTCTTCTTCCCTCTCTCTCTCTCTCACTCGCCCCTGTCCCTTGTCCGGCGGTGCTAGACCCTGTCCGGTGCCCCTGTTCGGTGACGAAGCTCGTCCCTGCCAGTCGTCCGGTGCCGCAGCTCGTCTCTGTCAGGCTGTCACTCGTCATCACCCTGCCCTTCACGTAGCTGTCAGTCGTTCCTGCCCAGCTTGCCCGGTAATGTGTGGATTTTTTATTTTTTAGTTTTAAAAATTGTTTAATATATGTTAATATAGAAATTGTTTAATATAATTTTGGGATTAACCTGATATTTGTGTTTTCTCTAAATATTCGGTTTTCTATGATCCTATGACTAAAACATTAATTAGAACAGTACTTGTTTAGCTCGTGTAGGAACAGGACTGCCTACCAAGCAGGCGAGCACCATGTGGGCCCACACTGCATGAGATCCATCAAGCAACATTAATAAGAACAGTACTTGTTTAGCTCGTCCGGACTCGTTTTGTTATCAATGCATTATAAATTTATAATTGTCACTCTGTATCTTTAGATTAACTTTAAAATATTTTTTAATAAAATATATATTAGAAAAAATGTTTAATTCAAAATGCCTAAGAATTTTTTTATTTTTTGGTTACAAATCTTCTTTAAACATTCAAACTTCTAACTTTGAAGTAATAATTGTTAAATCACCACTTTATCTAGAGGCTTGAGCAGGGGGTGGCTAACCATGAAGTGTGAGCTGATAGTGGGTGTACTAGTCTAATGGGCTAACCAGGAAAAAAATAAAAATAAAAAATCATAATAATAATAATAATAATAATAATAATAATCCCAAATCCCAGGTATAGGGACTGTATATTTCTATTCCTTCCAAGTCGTAATAATAAAATAACAAGCTTTTACATTTGGTGGGGCTAAGGACTGCATAGTTCTATTCCTTCCAAGTTTGGGAATGCAAGGTATTGTATGCTGTCATTTCATTAGTGATAGTCTCATCACCTTTTTAAATTGGTGGCGACTCTTCAACTGTACACATGGCCCATATGTACTTCTATTTACACTGTTCAAACGAGTCACCCAATTGTTGACGGAGCATGCCCAAAAATCAGTATGAGAAGTATGATAATAACCATTGATTTTCCCATCAAATTTTCTACTTATATGTATGTATGTATGTATACGGTTTTGTTTTCCATCAGAAGTATGCCCTAATAGAATAGTTATGTTTTCCATGTTTCTTAATTTACTTTATAAATGACAGTTTACTTAGTTAGTGTTAGTTACATGATAAATGACAATTTCACCATGCTCCTTTGTTTGCATAGATATGAATTATTTATATTATTTTAGTTGTAGACTTGTAGTATAGGCTAATCAGTTGCCCGTTTGAGGATTTCTATGTTGTCAGACATAGATTTAGTGTGTTCTTGGATGCATAGAAATTTCTCAAATAGTCCCTTTTTGGACAGTTCAGGATTAAATAGATTGTAATGTCTTCATTTATTCTAATTTAAATGCATATGCCTATTTTGGTTTCGTCTCTCATTTTTCTCTCTTGATATATTTCATTTATTTATTTCTGTCATCAAATGTCCACACTTTGTATTGATGATTAACATGAGAATCAAATACAAGATTAATATATTCTGGAGAGATAAGGGGAGATGCTGCCAGAATTTCGGCGTAGCATTTAAATTGAAAAATGAAGCATTACAATCCATCTAACTTTGAATGGGTGACTGATCGATTTAGACAGTTAAATAATTATGCTCGTCTAGCGATCTAGCTATCTAAGAGAGTAGGATCCTAGGTATAGCCGTATAACATATTGAGAACTTTATTTTATACATAGCTAGTCAAGACGAAAGCCCAAATACCCCTGGAATGAGTGCATCGGCCACATCTCCTCTAACCGTAGAAGACACAGACACGTCAACTATATGCAAAAGAAAGAAAAAGAGATCAACAGTGTGGGATGACTTCAAAGATGTGATAATTAACGGTGTACAGAAGATAAAGTGTAATCACTGCAAATGGTTATTCAGCAAGATTCCAGGAGGATCTACGACACATCTAATTAGACATTTGAAGACGTGTCATAAGAAGGTAAGACTCCCTCCTCCCGGCTAATAGACGCTGTCATTTACGAAGTCAGAAGGGGACGACTCCCAAGGCGTAGTGTCCACTCATAAGTTTGATAAGAAAAAGTTGAATGAGTGGTTTGCTAAATTAGTGATTTTGGAAGAAAAACCTTTTAGAATGATAGAAAGTAAAGAGTTTAGAGCTTTCTATCAATTCCTTAACCCTTGGACCGAGAATGTCTCTTGCATCACAGTGTAGAGAGAAAGCATGAAGATGTACGCAAAGGAGAAGATGAAACTGAAAGAAGTTTTGGCTTCAGTGACCAGAATAGCTTTGACTTCTAATTTATGGACGACATCCAATCAAAGAAAAGGATACATTTCATTAACCGCTCACTATGTTGATAAATATTGAAAACTATGCAAGAGAATTTTGAACTTCAAATACCTTCCTCCTCCACATACTGGTTTACTTATTTCAGATTGCATTTACAGTTGTCTAGAAGGCTGGGGCATTGAGGAAAAAATTTCAGCAATAACTTTAGACAATGCTTCAACAAATGACAGTGTCATTTCATGCTTACGTAACCAATTCAGGGCTATAGAAAATATATTTTTTGAAGGAAAAATATTCCAGATTAGATGTTGTGCCCATATTGTAAATTTGATTGTACAAGAAGGGCTGAAAGAAATTGACAACACTATAAAGAATATAAGAAAAAGTGTGAAATATATAAGGGGATCGCCATCGAGACTGAGTGTATGTAATGACATCATTCAACGTTTGAATGTGCCATCTAAAAAAGCGTTGAAGTTGGATGTCTGTACATGTTGGAACTCGACTTATAAAATGTTAGATACAACAATGGAATTACAGTTTGCATTTCCTGAATACGCAGCGCGTGACAGAACATATTCTTGATTACCGAGCACAGATGATTGGGTCAAAGCACAACAAGTTCACACATTTCTCAATGTTTTCTACGAGTGCACGAATATTTTTTCTGGGAATCAATATCTAACCGCGAATCTGTTTCTTCCGTCTCTTTGGAAGATTAAGGATGCTCTACAGAAAAATGTCAGTGCGGGTCCAGATTTCATACGCCAAATGACAGTTGGTATGAAGATGAAGTTCGATAAATACTGGGAAGAATGTCATCTGTTGATGTCCTTGGCAGTTGTTCTTGATCCTCGTTGTAATATGGGGGGTTGGTTAGCTTTATTTTCATGAAGCTTTATCCTACTGAAAGAGCGGCAGCAGAGACGTCTAAGGTTCGTCAAACCCTTAAAGATTTGTACAAATCGTATGTTAATACTTTACCTGCAGCGGGTGTTGAAGAAAGTAGAGATGCGGATATTTGTATACCTGGTAATCCGGATGTGCTAAATGAATACATATCATACTTGGCACAAGCACGAATAGGAGTTGATACTAAAGAATTAGAGTTAGAAATGTACCTCAAGGAGCCAATCGTAGTGCGATCTGAATTTGATGTGTTGGAATGGTGGAAGATGAGGGTTAGTGAATCAAAATATCCTACATTATTGTGATGGCACGGGATATATTATCAATACTAATTTCAACGGTGGTATCAGAATCCTCATTCAGCACAGGGAGTAGGGTTGTGAGTAAGTATCGAAGCTCACTTTCGCCAAATAGAGTTGAAGCGTTGATTTGTACGCAAGATTGGTTGCGCCCAATATGGGAAGGAGATATGAATGATGATGATGATGATGAGGAGGAGATTGAGATTCATGACGAGTCTCTACCTACTGATCAGTAATTATTTTCAATTTTTCAATTTTTTTGGTTAAATGTTGAATGATCTGTAATATTATTTCACTGCAACTGCAAACACGAAAGTGTTGGTCCTTTTGAAATGTGGTTTGGAAGACTTATAATCTTTTATATTTATTTACATATGCCTGTTCATTTGCTTTTATTTTTGACTTTTAATACATTTATATTGTTTTCTTTTATTCCTATATCAAGTTCAATTCATTTATCAATATTCTGATTTTTTTATTAAAATTTGAATGTAGATATGTCGTCATCCGAGCCATCGACAAACATTTAGGACTATACTTTCCTAGTTGAATCACCATCAAGGTCTGAAAAAATAAAGATTAAGTGTGGTTTGTGTGGCGCAAAGTTTGTAAACAAGACTAATCGTTTTCGCTTACACTTGTTATGTCGAGGTGGTGATACAAAACCATGCCCCAATGATCCTAAGAATGTCCAAATTCTTTTTCAAGCTCTGTTAGATTCGAACAGAAAACCTTCCACTCCATCCAAACCTTCTGCTTTTGGATCTAGTACACGAATGACATCCACAGAAGATGCAGAGGAGGAAACCAGATTAAAAGCTTTGGAGGAAGAATAATTCCAACTCGCCTTAAAATGCAGTATTGAAGATGTTTCTAGACTTCAGCGATATTCGAGTCAAAGACAACATGATGTTGAAACAGAGTCGAGTTACTCAAGTACGACAAACAAGAAGAAGAAAAAGAGTAACAAATTCAAATTCCTGACTCGTCTCGGTGAATTTTATAGGGCATTGGGTACTACATACAATTCTTCACATAAAACAAGTTTAAAAAATCTAGTTCAAAGTATAGAAGAGCACGAAGGAAAAATCTTTTCGCCTTCTGACTCAGAGGAAGTGAACCAATTTGTATATGAAAAAATATATAATAATTTCGATGGATCAGATGACAATACAGGAAGACACTCCTTTTATAGAGATTATTAGTTATAAATTGTCATTTTGAAGTGAACAATGTAATTTAAATATGCTAATGTAATTATCAATCATAAATTATGTGCATTTTATATATTTTATTGTTTAGTTTAACTTCGAATTTCAATTGACTCGAACTCGCCTCAAAAACTCGGACTCTACTCGACTCGATTTCTGCTCGTACTCAAACTCACCTCGAAAACTCGGACTCGACTCGACTCGACTCATTTACTACTCATACTCGGCTCGTACAAGGGCGAGTAGAGTAACGGCTCGTACTCAGGCGAGTAGAGTACGAGCAGCGAGTCCATGCTTGTTGGCCGAGTAAAGCCGAGTACGAGCAGCACTCAGGCGTTAAGAGCCAAGTACAAGTAGGGCGATACTCGACTCGATACAGCTCTAGTCACAAGTTGAAATGGTTTGAATTGTGGGCCCACCATGATGTATATGTTTTATCTATGCCGTCCATCCATTTTGACAGATCATTTTAGGGCATATGCCGAAAAAGGAGGTAGATTGAAGTCTCAAGTGGACCACACCAAAGGAAGCAGTGGGGATTGAATTCCTAACTGTTGGAACTAGGGCCCATCGTGATGTTTATTGGCCATCCAAGCTGTTCAAAAGGTCACATACACCTCTACGAATGGAAAACATGGATATCAGCTTGATGCAAAGCTAAAGTTTTGGACAGTGCTTCCTGTGGTGTGGTCCACTTGAACCTTTTTGTCTCCTTTTTGGGCTCGTGCCTTAAAATTTTCTTTGAAAATGAATGGACACATGACAGTGGGCCTCACAGAGCCTCTGATATGACTATCCATCTCTAGAATGAGGCCTGGTGCATCCACAAATGGCCCCATCAGAGAAATGGTCTAAATCATTGAACCAAGGACCCAACTTCCACCTCCACAAACTTAAAATCCAAGCTCACCACATGGAGCGTCCACAGACTGAGCTAGCTCAGTTAACTCGTTCAACTCACAACGAATAAGCTCAATTTAGCTCGGCTTGAAAGCTGGGTTGACACCAAGCCAAGCTCTTCAATTGAGCTAGAAAAAATTTCGAGCCGAGCTCAACTTAACTTGGCTCGAAACTCACCCCAACCTGACTCGGTTCAGCTCAACTGAATTCGATTTATACACCCTTTTTTTATAAATATAATTAATTTCAAAGCTCAGCTTCAACTCAAGCTCTGCCCAACCTGCTGACCAAACTGAGCCAAGCTGGCCAATATGGCTCTAAGACCAAGCTGAGCTGATTCGAGCCTAGGTAAGCTGCGGGCCTAATCCAGCCCTAGCATAATTCTTCTTCCAGCTTAAGAGAAGTTACTCCACATTGGGCCTTGTATATGCCTTCTTTGCATTCTCATCTGGCACTGTCTATAAGTGGGGCCCACTAAAGTTATTTTTGGACCCACTCCATAAGCCGGGCCCCACCGGATCAATGTTCTCAATCACCAAATCCTGACGACAATCACATGAGGAATTTGGTCTTGAGGGCATAGGATTTTGAACCTTTTTTTTTTTTCTTTTTTTTTTTTTTAAAGTTTAAAGAAGTGGGTCCCATATTTTGGTGGCCCAGATATGCCAATTTTTCATGTGCAGCCCATATGATTAACCACAGTTATAACTTGAATGTGTGGGCTAGCTTGATGAGTGTCCTCATCTGAATTTCGCTCCAGGACCCATCCTGTATATAATAAGCCAGGTTGGATTAGATCAGAGCCGTTCTTTCATAGCAGTAGACCATTCATTTGATGGTTCAATTACGTAATGAGTTGACTGACCGGAGTTTTGGGCCGTTCGTGTGCAAAATGGACATGGAAAGACGACCACCGACAGCCCACGTTCAGTACAGAAAGGTCCATTTTCTAGATGGTTAAAGACGGTCCTACCAAAGCATTTTTATTAGTGGCCAGGTAATAGCGGAGCCCGCCCGCAGGCAGGATGACTGGTTCAGATCATTATACACATACCACTTGCATTGTACACAACAGAAGGCATGAAAAAGCAGCGCCTCACCAGCCATTGTCTCATCTTTTTGCCCCACCCACAAAAACATCTTTCTCAGGAAAGCAGGTTCTTGAAACAAAAGATACAAACATCTATCTGAGAGAAGATTGTGCACAAGGTTTGGTTCCTCTACCAACCACCTCTACAACTGCCTGCGTGTGGGGCCCACCGTGGGTTGGGCTTGGCATCTAAACCTTCCAGCAGGATGACCGTGCCACGAAAATGAGACAACCCAAAAATCAGGCTGATGCAATCATCAGGTGGGCACGTGAACATGGCACTCCTCATGACTGGATCATCCTGCCTTTCGAGGGAATCGCATTCTCATGATGGGGCGATCCTGCCGGATGGGTTTGATGCCGCACACACACCCGTCATGATGGGCCCTATAAGCAAGTGCATACAAAAAATGAATGTACCTATTAACAAACATGAGATCTCCAGTCCACCGATTACATGCAGGCAGTGTTCAACGTATCATTATTGTAATATTGACCAAGAATACGTAAAGTCTATGCTCGGAAAAATATCAAGGGAAACATTGGGAAATGTTATGAAAAAGGTAGAAATTTTCAGTGAAACTTAAAGAGAGATGTTAAAACACATTTATTACATGTCCCAATCAAAATATTGCAAAAAAAAAAAACACACTACTATACATTATGAGTTTCCATTTTTATTTTTATTTTTTAAGGCCTAACCATTTGTTGTTGAAAAAATAAGTATAAAATAAAATATATAAATTTTTAGCCAATCTATTCCAACACATTAATATATAAAATTGCCACATTAATTAATAGTGAAAAACACATTTTCTATTATAAAAATGAAAAAAATTAGGATTTTAACATTTTCCCCCCATTTTTCACTTAAATATATATTTTTTTTCCCTAAAAAACCCATGTTAATGCATGAAAATCGTGCATAAACATGGATTTCTATAGCAATACATGGTAATACTATTTGAGGGGGAAAAAAAGGAGGTAATTTCTACAGTGGTTTTGTGTCACCTCTGAGTTTCAATCCGTCTTTATTTCAAGTCGAGATTTCTCCCCAAATCCAAACTTGATTAAATAAAAGCAACAATGATCAAAACCAACTAAAGAACGAAAAAAATAAAAATAAAAATAAATAAAAAGTGGGGAATTTTTTGGTTTTCGGATTTTTTCCCCAATTTTCTATCAATTTCACTATTTACAAATGTTTCCTTGGTATCAGGGATATTACCGATGGTATTGCCAATTCCAAGGAATTTTATAAGGTATTCTTCTCAAAACATCGATGATATTGATAATGTCACTAAATATTGCCAATATTAACAAAAACATCAGCAATATTTGATTTTTTTTCCCTACTTCCAGCAGTTTCGGTGTCACTAACCTGGCGATATTGATAATATCGCCGATATATGGAACACACTGCGCACAGGTATGCCGATGCACATTTCCCACACTTTCTCAAAGGCCAGTGGAAACAATAACTAGGGAAAAAATCCCTGGCCACTACCAATGGACATTGGAAGGAGTTTTTGGTAGAAAACCATCCTATGTACTCCATTCAAAGAAGCAAGTCAAACTCAAACAGCCTATGTAAATCCTACTGATATCTCTATATTTTCACCAAAACGGTCACAAAAGGTAATTTTTTGTAATCAATTAGGAAGCAAAGAGCTCTTTTTAGACTGATAAAATGAATGAAAGAAGGAGAGAAGTGGAAATTAGACTATATTTTCATCAAGAAATGGACCTGGTTAATTCAATCAACGGCTTAGATTCCATGTATGGGGGTTGCCGAACTGGAGAGATGGAAACCTTACATGCAGCGGTTTGCAGGCTCAGGATTTGTAGGCAAGGTTGTCCTGGGGAGAATGGAGTTGGCTAGCTCTTCGTTCACCTTCGCTGGGAGTGGCGGCATCTGCTTCATTACCCCACTCGTGTCCTTCAAGCTGCAATGGGTGTGTCCATGTAAATTATAGGTGCTCATCGGTCCATATGTCATAAAGGGGAAATTTATAGGTGGGGGTCATCTTGCTGTGATTCAGATCTTCCATCGGGTGAGTTCCAACCCACCTTGGATCACCAGACAATCCACATATGCAATGGGAGAGCCTCAATTGATGAAAGCAATCCTTGTGGTCCAGCACCCATTCACAATGGCGTCTGCCAGATGAACAATCTGGATCACTAATTATGGCCCCCACCCACTCATACAAAATACTGACCCAAAAGAAAATGCCCATTAATACAGGCAGAGCGTCGTATCATATCCCTATGGTACAATATACATATTAGCCCAAGTTCAAAACATATAAAACATGAAAAATGCTGAGGAGACTCGCATGAGAGCATATTGAAGGGGATATTCTTTGCACATGCCAGTGTGATGAACCTGTGCCAGATCCAGGCCATTCATCAGGTAGGCCCCTCCATGAACACTCCCCTGGCCTAAAATCAGTCCTGTCCACTTATCGGGTGAGCAACATGTACATGTATGTGTAGATCAAAACATAGATGATGGTAAGTTCCTTTTTGTCAATATTTTCCATGGTGTCCCTGCCTGGTAAGCAAATCAGCCTGAGTTTTGAGCCAGGGCATGTTCAGCCCCACCAGGTGAGTGGACCAGCCTGATTTTTGGGCCAGGCATGTTCGGCCCACCTGGTGAGTGGACCAGCCTGATTTTTGGGCCAGGGCATGTCCTCAGTGACCCCACCTGGTCAGTGGCATGGATCTTGCAGATGTGGAGCACCATTGGCATGTTTTCTGTGAATTACTTCAAATCTGCCTTCATGCAAATTTCATTAGGATTTCTCACAAAATTGAGGTGTGTTTGGATGCGCAATCAAATTGCATTATGATTTCCTTCATTAGCATTCATAATGAGGAAGGCAACTTCAACTTGAGGACTACTTCCTCTTAATGAATGCTAGAAAACATCATTTATTTTTGTTACTTACTTTTGAAGATTTTAAATATATATATATATATATATATATATATATATATATATATATATAAGCAGCTGTAGTATTATATGATACTATAGTTCAAGCCTGGGTGTGTGACATACTCATTCATGATTATGAGGATATTGTCCCGAGTCTGGCAGAGGAGATTGATGTTTTCCTGTATCTGCAATAAAAACTAATTAGCATATGTTGTCTGCAAGTAAAAGAGCTCACTGTTGGCACATTCATACCCAAGGTTTTATAAGGTGATGAGATGGAAGTCTTCTTTGGTTAAGGACTGTACTAAGTTCATTGGGGGAAAGTTGCTTGGAACATTACATTCCGGAGGAATTTTGAGGAAGATGAGACTGAGGAGCTTGGCATATTGGGGGAGGTTGTTTATTGTCAAAGGTACAAAGTATCAATATCTCACTATTTATTGCACTCTTAGGATATGGAAATATATGGCAAATATAACAGGTATCAGTCTGTGCGAAACAATGAGGAAACTTTAGGAAATGGTGGAATTTCTTCAGTAAAACTTCAAGAGATGTTAAAAGACACATGACTACACACTCAAAACTCAAAAATGCTACCAAAAATATATATGCATAATAGTTTTCAATTGTTCAGGGGCCAACTATGCACTATTGGCCATAAGTGACGCCAAAAAAAAAAAAAATGTTGCAGTTATATTCAAAATCAGTTCATATCATTCAAACGTCATACACATCAACATATATTTTTCCTTCACATTGCGATTTTGAAGGGAGAGAAATGGAATAAATTTGGATTTCAAATGCTTATATACACAGATAATTTAATTCACATGGAATGTATTACCCGATTCAGGAAAAATAAAAAAAAAAAAAAAGATAAAAATTTATAATCAACAAGATATTACATAATGCTCACACAAAATAAGCGCCAATAATGGCCCATTACATATAGAACATTCTCTTGGACATTTGTCCTGAAACTTTCGCCCTGTTTGGTATAATGCCTAAAAATATATCTTGACCACTAATCCATAACGATTTCCAGTAATAATTACTGTTAACTAAAATGAAATGAACTCATTTTTAGGGGAGTACCAAACAGGGCCATTGTGTTATCACTTGTACAGAAATATTCAGACCTTTGATAAATCAACTTAGTTTCAAGACCTCTATTTTATTTTGTCAATCAGATTTATGTGGATTGAGATCTGAGCTATCTGAATTGGATTCTCACAACGTGCTATAGCTAGAATGTGTCCAAGCCCATTACCAAAAACAAAAAACTAGAGACAATTAGCGAGAGAGATGCTCCAATGCTCTCAAAGCACTATAAGTCGTAGTGCTCCTAGTTACATTGGGACACTTAAGTCATCAATCCAATGTTCTAACTGTCCATCAGGTTCAATGCTAATTTCATGGGCTCCATGCAGACATCACGCCAACATCGCAATCTTAACCATCTGATCAAAACGGATGGTCAATATCGTTTACACAAAAATAGGCCCAATTGACAATCTGATCCATGTATTTGTTAGGACCCGTCATGGATTGCTTAATATTGTAAAGGATCACTTTTGTTAGGCAATCCTAACTATCCCATCCATGGCATAGAAAAGGGATGGCCACGAAAAATAAGAACAAATCAAGGATGCACATCCGATCGATCTAATTTGCATGTATCGCCCATGAAATGTATTCTGGACTTAATGTTCAGTCCAGATCGATTGATTGAACTGGCCAATTAATAATGTGCTCTGACAGCACTAGAGCATTTCTCAATTAACAAGTCATACTGATACAGCATTCTATATAAAATTCTAAATTTTGAATTAGAGACAAATGACAGCTAACCACCCCTATTCTATCGCATGTTTGGAGCTTAATTGCTTGACAGGATAAATCAGTTTCTATTATCCAGCAACAGATGAAGGAAACTGATATTATCAGTTGCTGTTACCTTAAGAGCTGCAAGATTCGCAGATATTTGATCGAACACCTGGGCATTTTGCTCCAGCAGCTTCCCTGTTGCACCTCCTATCGCTGCAAATGTTGGAAATGACGCGCATCAGTAACTAACATGAAGATTATAGCCACTGGACAGCTCAAAACAGGAGAGCTGCAAAACTCAAAAGAATTACAATATGAAAGAAAAACTAATCCCATCATTCTTTAATTATAATCTCAAGTGAAGTCAAAACTCAACTTGGGCTTGATGAGCGCTCAAAGAAGAGTCGACTGAAAAATTGGCCACTTAAAAGATAAGGTTTTTCCAATCTTAAAAGGTAGATCACGTATACTTCTGAGTTTAAGAATACCAGTCAAGATTTTCAAGCACTTGCTGCACTTCATCAATATTTTTTACCTGTTAAAGTACTACTTAATCAGGCATTTTTGTTTCATTTTTTTCTTTTTCTTTTTCTGGAAAGAGAACGAGCAAATGTAACGGAGGAAACATTGATTAACGATCAATGGGAGACTTGTTATTTTCAGGTAGGGAGTGTTCTAAGAAAGATAAGAATGGAGTTATCAAAATGACATTTGCTGCAGCTGCCAGGTGATAGTTAATAAAGTACCAACCAGAGACAGGAAACACCTTATCACTAGAGGTTTCCAGTACAAGAGATGAAATGCGTTTGTACAACATTACAAAAGAGAGAGAGAGAGAGAGAGAGAGAGAGAGAGAAGAGCGTTGACGTGTTGGATCTGGCACATGTCCTGTTGGAGATATGACCCCCAGAGACATGTCCCCATAGAACAGTGTTGTAACATCAATCCTTCATGCGATTGAATGCATAATGTTCGTTTTTAGTTTGGCACTCATGTGATGTATCACTAACTTTATATGTTGGTGTGTGCATTTATGTTATGATGCTCCCACAGGACACTTGTTCTTTCTTATGTTTAGTGTTTTCTTGATAAAATGCAATGAGAGAGAGAGAGAGAGCGCTAGATCTTCCTATTCTTTCCTTCTATTTTTTTCCCCTCCTTTATTTATCTTTAGGATAGAACCCTACCCACATGGTATTCAAAAATGGTTATGTAACGGCCTATGTAACAATAACAGTAGGACCCCTTACATGATACCGGGTGGTAACAGCCATTATAGACCCGTAGGAGTCCAATACGGAATAAATACAGTTTCTTCCTCTAAAAAAGGTTTTTAGACAGTTAAAAGGGCTTAACAGCCATTATGGCCTGTATCGTAACAGCCATAAGGCTGGCTGTTACAGCCACCGTTACAGTTAATGAATAAATTGCTTACCCACCTTTTCCTCCAGTCACACCATAACGTGAATGCACACATCCACATATAAAAGACATTATATATTGGATAAGCACCAAACTATCAAACAAACAAAAATATGTTAGGAGCTTTCCTTCTCAAATAAAAAAAAGTAAGGAATTTTTGAAAGATAACGAAAGCATTACTTCTTAAAAACCAGATTTTAAACATGATTGTGCATCTCCATCTAAATGTAATCAAATATATAAACCAAAGTCTAGCCCGACGCTCTGCCTGAAAGTCTCTCTATACCAAATAAGACCTTTCCAGATGCAGGATATTTAAGGGGAGGGTTGGTCAATACTTTCAATCAGAAAAGGAAGATTGAGCAAGGCAAGGGAGAAAGAAGTTGTCCCCTCTTCTCTGGTAACCCGCTGCCGATCGTATAGAGCGCGGGACAGCCTTTGAAAACCGTTTCACCCCTACTAATCAAAGGCTTCCCCCTCGTCTAACAAGGAGAATATACTCGCGGGGAAGGAAAAACGAGCAGTTTACGCTTTAGTAGCTACTGTTTCACTAGCTCTAGTATCCACTGGCTTTCAAGGAATGGAATATTACCAAGCAACCTCCACTAATTCGCCTATATATATGGGAAAAGGTACTATGCGCTCGACCTCACGATAAGCTCCCATGAGGTCGAGCTGTGTGGGCCCCACAGTGATGCGTGTCGACCATCAACACCGTGCATTTGATGGGTCCCCTTTAAATTATGGGATATCCAAAAAATCAGCCGTATACGGAACTTAGGTGGGCCATACCATTTAAAATCATGTAAAGACACCGTTAAAACATATAAAAGCACTTGGTGGGGCCCACCTGAGTTTTGAATGTTACTGAAACTTGGTATGACCCCTCATCCTAGTGGGACACACATAATGGATGGGCTGGATTTGCAAACCACATCTCGGTAGGCCCAAAAAATGATTATGAATGTTTTAATGGTGTACGGCCCCTCTGAACTTCTGTATGTGGTGTGGCCCACAAAAGTCACGGATTGACTTGATTTTTGTGACCTAGGCCCACGATGGAATGGTGCATCTGATTAATGGGGTAGATGTTCGAAACACATAACGGTGGGGCCCACACAGCTCAACCTCATGGGACAGACTCATGAGGTCGAGCGCATAGTACCTTTTCCATATATATATATATATATATATATGAAAGGTGACTATAATTTTATTAAAGGAAGGAAAACAAAACAAAGACAGGAGAAGCTGAGAGAGCCTGCTAAAAGGGCAAACCCCACTAAGCTCCTAAGAAACTAAAATTGTAATCCTATAACAAAGGGACATTAACCGCCCATTCTATGATAAAACCTTTAGCCTTAGCCGTTATCGATTCCGCTGAGTTCGAGGTATTTGCAAAGCATCTCGTGTTTCTTTCCACCCAAACGGACCACCAGATCGCAAGGATGGACATTCTCCATATACACATTCTCTTTTTTTTCCAATCTGACCCTGTGCCACGCTGAGAGCAATCTTTCCGCCGAGCCAGCAATACACCAAGAGATGCTGAAATGCGCACAGAACTCTGCCCAGATTTTAGAAATAAATGGATAGTGAACAAGCAAGTGGTCAATCGTCCCATCGTCCTTCATACAACATAGACAAATGTTAACAATCTACATTCCCCTTTTTTTCAGATTGTCCACTGTCAAAATTCTCTTTTTGCTAGCCAAGCAACAGAAACATGCTATCTTGGAGGGAGCCGAGTATCTCCAAAAGTAGTGGGTCGCCTGATCTTCCTCAGAGACAAAATAGTTTTGAGAGTGGATATATAGAGATTTGATAGAAAATTTGTTTGATTTATCCAGTCTCCATACCAGAGAGTCTGCATTCAGATGATTAGGCGATGATCGGTAAATGCATTGGAGAAGATCCACATACTCGGTTATCTCCTAATCTTGGAGATTCCTTTTACAAGCCACATTCCATACAATCTTGCTAGAGGATATCGAGAAACAGTTAGCGACAGAAACTAATTTGTTGGGAGCAAGCCTGAAAGTGTTCGGGAAGCGATATTTCAAGGCCTCTTCTCCCTCCCAAAGATCTTCCCAAATCCAATATTTTCGCCGTGGCCAACCTCGAATCTGATTCCTATTAGAACTTCATTTTTCGTACTTTGGATGTCCCTCCAAAGATGTGACGCCCTGTGGAGTGACGAATCTTTAGTCCACCAGCCGCCCTCAGATGTACCGTATTAACTTTTTATAATGATGTTCCAAAGATTGTCACCCTCAATCCCCAATCTCCATATCCATTTCCCTAGGAGAGCCCGATTCATTTTCTTAAGGTCTTTAACCTCAGCGCCTCCTTCTTGGAATGACCTCTTTCCATTCCATGAGATGGAATTTCTTCTTGTCTTCCTTACCGCTCCAAAGAAAATTTTGTCTGAGTTTATCTATAGAGGACAAGACTGTTGATAGACATTTGTATATGGACATGAAGTAAAGAGGCAAATTGGAGAGGGCCGCCTTGATAAGAGTTAGACGACCTCCCAGGGAGAGGTAGCGACACTTCCACCTAGCAAGGTATTTCTCAAACCTGGCAATAATCTTGTCCCATAGAAACTTGGGAGGTTTACCGATACATAAGGGAAGACGAACAAATGAGGATGAGAGAGAGGCTGGAACGCAGTGGAGGGATTCCGCATATGAGTAGATCTCGACATCTTCCATGTTTACTCCTATCATCTTGGATTTTTCCAGATTCACCCTCAGCCCTGACACAGCCTCAAAACACCTGATTGTTGTATGCGGGTTTTCAATCTTGTCTAGGGAAGCTTTAGAAAAGATGAGGGTATCGTCAGCGAACTGAATATGGGAGATCGGACTTGGCATACCTGCTATGCTAATACCACAGAGAATACCTTCAGCTTGACCTTTATGAAGCATTCTTGAAAGGGCCTCTCCCACTATGAGGAAAAGAAATGAAGATAATGGATCGCCTTGCCACAAGCCTCTTGTGCTTTTAAAGAATCCTTTTGGTGATCTGTTGAGAAGAATTGAGAAATGGGCCGATCCGATACATTCACCCATCCTTAACATATACTGGAGGAAACCCCAATCCACGTGGTCGTAAGCCTCCTCGATGTCCAGCTTGCAGAAAATACTCTTCAAACCCAATTTGTGACAAGAGTCGAGACACTCATTGGCAATGAGCGTGCAATCGAGAATCTGCCTGCCCGGAGTGAAGGCATTTTGGTTAGCTGAAATGATTTTCCCAATCAATAACTTTAAACGGGAGGCTAATACTTTGGCTATAATTTTATACGGGCCCCCGATCAGGCTGATGAGTTTGAATTCTTTGAAGGTGGCCGCACCCGCTACTTTGGGAGTAAGAGCAATGAAAGAGGCACCTAGGCCAGCGGAAAGTTTACCTCTATCATGGAATTCATGAAAAAAAATCCATGATATCAGGGTGAATAACGTCCCAAAGGCTATGGAAGAACGAAATAGGAAAGCCATCTGGGCCAAGGGACTTATCTCCACTCAGCATTTCAACTGCCTTCCTCACTTCTTCCACCGTGAAGGGGGATTCAAGGAATTTGGAATCTGCTTTAGTAATGTTATCCATTTCAAGGAGGTCCAACCGGGGTCTGTCCCAATCTTCAGCCGAGAGGAGAGATCTAAATTACTGGATGGCCTGCTCTGCTATTTGACTTTCTTCTTCAATACGAACCTCGTCAACAATGATACTACTGATCTTGTTGGATCTTGCCTGAATACTAGCAATGTTGTGGAAGCAACTCATGTTTTTGTCACCCTCCCTGATCCATTTGTCTCTGGATTTTTGTTTCCAGGAGATTTCCCTTTCCAAGACCCTTGCTGAGATGGATTGGATCAGCTCGATTCTACTATTCTGCGTTGCGGTAGACATAGGAGTTTGTTTAGAGGAAGTATCAATCTTTTGAATATCTGAAAGCATGACTTCCAGTTCAGAATCTCTTTTACGGAGCTTTAACGTCTTCCACTACTTAAGCTTTTCTTTGAGGAGTCCGAGTTTGGATATTAGTCAGTAGCCTGCATACCCTTCCACCTAAAAATCGGACCACCAATCAGAGATTAACTTTATAAAACCATCTATCTTAAGCTAAGAAGAGTCAAACCAAAAGGGTTTAGGACCCTAATTGTCATCTTCTACCGATGGAAAGATCGAACAATGGTCTGAGGTTGTTCTCAGAAGAGCAGACTGATGAATCAAGGGAAAGGCTTCCATCCAATCCGAGGAAACTAAGAATCTGTCCAGTTTGGATAGAATTGGGCGGGCTCTCCCATTAGTCCAAGTGAAATTGGCCCCTAATAGTGGGAAATCCACGAGCTCTTGTTCTTCAATCCATTCTGAAAAAACTTTCATAGCTGGGGAAACCTTTCTATTTCTCGAATGTGCATCAGTGAATCTGCACATGTTAAAATCCCCCACTATACAGCAAGGGCCTGAGAAAGACTATTTAGAACTTGTCAGTTCCTCCCAAAATTCTGCTCTATAGGAATCTTGAGTGGGGCCATACACAGAGATAATGAGACATCGATATTTATTTGATGTATCCTGCAAAATTACTGACGCAGAAAATCGGCCTACACATGAATTCTGAAGATCCCACAAAGTTGATCTCCAGGCCACCAAAATACCTCCAGCTGCACATCGAGAGTGATCCATTTTGCGTCTGTTGCCTTCCATAGAGCGGCCATCAACCCATCTTTAAACTAGGAGATTTTAGTTTCCTGAAAGCATATGACATCTGGGTTCTTTCTACTCACGGAGTCTTTGATAAGACTCCTTTTCTGCTTGGACCCCACCCCTCTGACGTTCCATGAGATGATCTTCATTGGGGAACCGAACTACCCCGAGTTTCTTGTCTGACTGGAATCTCGATACTGATATACGATGAAAAGCGCTATATATTGGGAGTTGACGCCAACCGACGTAACTCCCTGTTACTGATTGATCTGGGAATCCGCTTTGAGGGAGATCTGGATATTGGAAGAGGTCTACCTCTGCTCTTGATACATTGGAAAAGCGCTATATAGTCCTCCGGACAATCTCCAAACAACAGCCCTAATGATCTCCCAACGTGACCAACCACGTCTTTGATCCATTTCTTCCTTTGGATGGTTTGAATGAGGTTAGATCTAATAGAGTCTTCATCTCGGTTCTTATCTGGAGCTTCGTTGTGGGACTGGGGAAAATCAGCTGGCATCTGCAGGGGTTCTGCCTCTATGATTTCTTCTTCAGAGCCTTCTTGGAAGAGCGTAATGGGGCCTAGCTGGGTCCAGTCGCGAGGGGAGGAGGCATGGGATGAAATGGGGGAGTCGAGGGGAGATTGAAGGTCCGCCAAGGAGGAGACATACTCTGAATCCTCTATCTCGGAGTTTCGATCAGCAAGGTTTAGCTGGTGGTCGATGTCGATTGCTAAACTAAGCGGAATCGGAACTCCCTACTACTTGGAGTGAATGGATGAAGGAATCCACCAGACCATCTTGGGAGTTTTTGGGTTTTGCAAAGGTTCAAGAATGAGAGGGTTGATGTGGCTTACCGGGATTAGTTCTTGCTCGGGTTGGGTATCGGGTGTTGAGGGGATTGTAAGGTTAAGATCGAGAGAGATTGTCGGGCTCGGATACAGGTCCAGACATAATGCAGATCCAGACCCAAAGGGTGGCTTCGGTATTAAGGACAGGGCCACGTGTCTGCCCGCAGCGCTTCCATTGCCATCCATTAATATCATATCTGACTGCCTAGTGATCGATGTCGTAAGATGATGACCTGGCTCCATCTGAACCCTATTTAGAATGATTTCTGCATCTCAAGGGGCGCTACTTTCGAGGTACAGTATATGGGATTCTATTGGGGCGACACGTGTCTTTTGATAGGACTGATGAGGTAGGGAAATAGTTGGAGTACGGGGAGGAAGAAACCGTGTTCTACTGGAGCACCGGTTTCGTACTCCTTACTCTCTTGACACTGCTGGAGGATGATGAAGGGCTGGAAGAGGATCCCTGATTCTCCAGATGTTGCCCCATCTAGGAATGAGGTCGTCCTCCGCCTCTCTTTGCACCGGAAGGATGATTTGTCTGTTGTTTGCTAGGATCTGTATGTGGGGTGGTAGAGGGTCCCCTTTCTTCCTTCTAACACGGGCTCTGATGACTGCTAGTTCCTCGCCAATCTTCGTTTTGGGATCCAACTCTATGAAAGAGCCCAAAAGATTTGCCGTGGAAATGAAGAACTCCCCATACCATAGTTCCATGGGGATTCCCCAATTGAGGATCCAAACATCCTCCATGCCAAATATGGAGAATTTGTCCCAGCTAAGGATCTTGAATACCGGACCATCTAAATGAATAGAAGCTGCCACTATCAATAAGTTCAAATTGAGACCTGGACAAACCTTCAGCCATAGTTTGCTGAAACCAATAGGTTTAATATTGCATTTTTCCAGTTTAATTCCGCAACACTCATCAATCCATTTCCTTACTTGCGAAATGGGGCCCCTTCTTTAGAAATCACCACAACCGAGTCCCGCAACTCCTTTCTTTAACGATTCAGCCTTTCTTGCTCGATTCTAAGAACGTAGTTCCTTGATTTGTCGTCTGGATCTTCGTTACTTGTCCCTTGCTTCTTATTTGTATCCGTTGTGGAACTAAGAGATTCGTCATTTTTTTGTTTCAACTTCATTGGTCGCTTGGAGTTCGGGAGGGCGTCTCTGAAAGAGAAACCATTTGGATGATCTAGATGCTTTAGTTGGTAATTAGCCTAGGGCTCCTTTGGGGATAATAACCATCGTCTCATCCCTTAATCTCATAGCCCAGGCCCCACATCCCATGTGTTAGGACCTCAGCCAAACCACCCTCATGAGCCCCACATCACATGGGTACCGCCTCCCACAAGCCACCCGCCTAACACGGACCACCCTCCCCGAATGTGCCCCTGCATCCCACATGCCACCCCACTCGAGCCTAATGTGAAAATGCTCTGGCATTAATCACCCTCGATGAGGAGTCTTGAACAAGAGACCTCCCACTCTGATACCACTTTGATGCAGGATAATTAACCATTTTCTCTAAAAGCTTGAGCTGATAAAGCATGGCAAATTAATCCCTTTATCTCATAAACTAGGCCCCACATCCCATGGGTTAGGACCTCCCCACCTCGTGATGATGCCCAAAGGATAGGAATGTTGGAGGCTCATTCTCTACTCCCTCTAGCATAGGATCTATTTATAAATGAGAAATTAGGGTTTCAAGGAGACACCAATTATGGAGCTCCACCATCTTAGAGACATTGGTATGGCATACAACATCTAAAGTCTAGAGTCCTATCTATCCATGTATCCAAATTGACCAAATCCTTCCACTCACCTTGGCCACCATCCTTGGCCAAATATCCCATGCGGGTCCAATGGGTGTATCAACGAATCTCAACCATTGGATGTCCGTCAAGAATGATCTAAAACAAATCAACAGTCAAAATTGAAAAGCAATGGTCAAAAGCTTTTAGCTAACCATTAGAAAACATTTTGATTATGTTAGTCAGCTAGAAAAACACTTGATACATTACATGGTCCAAACCACAAGATCAGTCCACCAATCATATCCTAAGTAACTAAGTGAATCCTTTGTAGGATCATGTGAGCTTCAATTGCACCATGATGCACGCACCCAGCCACAACCACATGTCGGTCACCAATGTAATCACAAAGTGAGCCAAAGCATATTACATCAAGACTTTGAACTCCCCACATGTCCTCCGATAAGGATTAGTCAAAGCTAGTACATACACAAGTCGATCTAATCAAGCCATTGTGGCCTCCTAACCTAGAGACTTTAAGTGATCCACCAATGTAAGTGTTCATAAGGCCTAATGACATGATCCCTTAGACATACTACCGTGTGAGGTAGTGCAAAGGCACCAACTCATCCTTAAGCCTGATGATGGAGACCTATCCTAACTCGTCATCAGTCCTCTCACATAGGAAGACCATATCAAGAATAACAACAGGTTCATCGTCAAACTTGCCATGTGGTGATGGTCAAACAGGGTACCGTGATCCATTGCCCACAATTCTCCTTTGGACTATGGTCATTGTGTCCAATCTCAAGTTCCCATGGACAATCAGAGGAATCCCTCTCTTCAACCTATATAGATTTCACCAGTTATTAAAGTCCCACACATATTAACAAATGAATGAACCATGTTGGAATGAAAGCAAGGCTTGAGACCAAGGTATTCCATAACAGTAACAATGGCCGTCATGGCCACCGCTGTTACCGTTGCGATACCGGCCGCACTGGTCATTATGGCCCTTTTTTTATGGGGCAGTTATGCTCGTCTAGGGACTGTTATGGGTCTTTTTTTGTAAAGGCCGTCACGGCCCTGAAAGTAACGTGTAACGCTCATCACTGTTACCCCTACGTAATGACCATTACGTAATCGTTTTGGAATACCATTTCTAAGACAAAAACATTGGTTTTCCAGTGTACAACACTAACAAAATACACAATCACTAATGGTGTATATTAAGTTGTGTTGAAGTGTTGTTCATAAGTCCCTCATTGTCAGCCATGCTTGGTGATCAAGGTTACAGTCTGACACTCTAGTTATTGTCTCATAAGGGGTAGGAGATCGGCGTCCATATCTGTTGTCCAATGAATATTAGCCATCAGATTCAATAAGGAATAATGCTCTGCATGATTATGAATGAAGGGAAGTTATTTTTAGATAGAATAACATGAAGATGGCCATGACATAGGAGTTTGACAACTCTATTAAATAGGTGTTTCACATCTCTAGGGAAACAGTCATTATTCACCATTATAGGGGTGAAACAACTCTACTGAAATATTACGAAAACCCCTAAAAAATGTTCACCACATTAGATGGCCATTAACAAAACCCTAAGAAACCTTCATCTCTATGATTTAACAAAACGCCAATGACACTGTCATCATATTTCCAAGGCCATTAAGAAACCCCAACAAAACTGTCATCCCAGTGAAATGGCCATTAACAAAACCCCAACAAAATTGTCATCATAGTGAAATGGCCATTAATAGAACCCCACGTAACTTTCATCATAGTGAAACGACCATTACTAAATGGGATTCACATATAAGCAGCCATTAAACTCACCAATCCCCAAAGATTCCAAGTAAAAAAATTAAGGAAAAGATTGACATCATGCATGCTCAACCCTCTCGAGATTATGACCAAGGTATTCCAAAACAGTTACATAATGGCCGTTACGTAACAGTAACGGTGGTAACCATTATGCATTACAGAAAAATGGTCCATAACAGCCGTAGCAGCCCAGTAACGGTCCATCATATGGCTGAAACATTGTTTAAGGCCAGAGTGATCGTTACGACCCATATTATAAGCATGGTTTTGAATTTCGGTATCAGCAGGCGTATTGCCCAGACAAAGAAGGATACAACATCACGTCGTGTATCAGTATTGGGCCTGTATTGGTCAGAAATTTTTTAAGCAAAAAAAAAACAAATAAATATATTAGAAAAATAGGAAATTTTGAGATATCCAAGAATCTATCATTTCTTTTTGTGTGTTTTGACTATGTATTCAATGGTGTATCAAACCATTCTTTAGTATGAATGTTGTCCCAACGGGTTGACTTAATGTAAGGTATGGTGTTGATTTTTTGAGTATAAATTATTGATATATGTTAGAAATTGATAGCATATATTGCTAATATGATTATCTATCAAGTATTGTACTAGTAACTATCATGTATCAACTATTAAAGTATGAATCAAATCATTATAATGAAAGTGTAAAACACATATAAGACTACAAGGATATAATATATTATGGATAATTTGATATACATCATCAGCGGTATAAACTCTCATGTATTATGGATAATTTTACGCACGATCTGAATCGATGACGACGTCCAGGGAGGGCCTCCTAGTTAGAAGACTAAGTTTCGGTTCGTTGGAGTGGGCCCGGTAATCAAGTAAAGCCCATCATGGGATCTCATGATCATGGCCCACTAGTTTAATTAATCTCATATTTTAGGTTTTGCTTATTAATGTTATTTAGAATATCATGGACTATTTAAATTTCTTTGATTAGTTTTTATTTTGATTTACTTCATCGCCAAGTAATAAGTTGCGCACATGGTGCAAGTTTGGGGTATACGGTTTTCTTATCAATAAGTACCCCTTGTAGGCTTTTTTTCTTAATGAAGATTAATAAAAATTTCAGCATTTTCCTACTCCTCTGAGTTCTCGAGTTGTGGAAATCCAATTGGGTGCGAAGCCCTCCCTTCGTCGAAGGGCTAACTACCGTGGTGCGAAGCCACATCTATCCCGATTCACCACCATCTTTTACCATCCCTTCTTCTTATCTCCCACCATCAATATCCACTATCTCCTACGACCAACCCATCATCAAATCCATCATCCTTTCGCAGCGATTCCCCCTACAGCAGAATTTCAGAATCTGGCCCTACAGGAGGGCTGAAACTTCGGCGCAGCACCATGATCAAACCGACCATCCGTTTGGCCTGAAACTTGGAGGGAAGGTGGCCCACCCATGACCGACCAGGGCTAAGCTGGCCTTTTTTTATTTTTTGGCCCCACACACATGCAGGCCACCACCAGCGCACGTGCGTCGAGAGGGTTAGCTGTCTGCACGTGCGGAATCAATTCCAGGTTTTCTCCTCTCTTTCACTCCTCTCACCTGATTTCTTTAACCCTAACCCTAGATTGTCCTAAATCCCTATTTTCATGCCCTTTTAAACCCTAGGGTTCCCCGAATTGAAATCCGTAAATCCTTTAGATTGGAAAAATATTTCTGTGTATGTGGATGAATTTACTATTCTTTGAATATTGTTTGGTCTATAATTTTTTATTGATCCAGCCCTAACATGTGTAGGCCTGGACCTGCAGAGATTCCCCTTGATTGAGTGTTTGAACCTTTGTGTGAGATGTGGAAATTTTGTATAATCGTTTCTAAATTATTTTGATCTAAAGCCTGAGATCTTGCATATCATAGTTAATTTTCATGTCCTGCATCAATTACTCATCTATTGAAGATTAAGTCCAAGTAATTTTTGCCTTGTCAATACCAAAAGGGCTGTCAATGTCAAGTGATTGGTAAATTTATGTTCAAAACAAAAGGATTTACCTAGATCGGATCTATCATTCATATCATTTCCTTCAAATTATTTTTGAAAAAATAAGAAAATGCCTAAAAATTAACCTGAAAATAGACAAGTAGGTCTATATATTTAAAACATTAATCATACATCAATAGTTCATTACAAGTTGCATTTGAAAGGGAAAAAAAAATGAAAATCCAATGTTTTGTACCCAAAAATAAAAAATAAAAAATCCCCAAATCGACACCAAACAAGCATGATTCAATCGATTGATGTGTATAATGATGTGTTGCGTTGATTCCAAGAACAATAAACAAACAACAAAAAGATTCTTTTTTCGATTTTCCCCAAATCGGGTCCCCAAGCTTCAACTCTTCAATTTCATTCAAAATCCCCAAACCAATCCTCATATCTGGCATAGATTTGATCTAGTGCATCACTTTTGGTTGCATTTGAAAAAAGTTTTTAAAAAACATCTTTAAAATCCAGAAAATTCCACCGAAAATACCATTAAAAAAAATCCCCAAATCAATGCCAAATCAAGCATGATTCGATTAATCGAGATTTACAATGTTGTATTGAGTTGATTCCAAGGGCAATAAAAAATAGATTTTTTACCATTTTTTTCAATTTTCCCCAAATCGTGTCACCAGGGCTTCGATTCTTCTATTTCATTCAAAATCCCCTCATGCATCAATTTTTGTTGCCTTTGAAAAAAGCTATATATAATGATGATGATGATAATAATAATAATCCAAAAATTCCAGCATAAATGCCCCCTTAAAAAAAAAAAAAAAAAATCCCCAAATCAATCTAGGTTTACAATGTTTTTCCTAGTTGATTCCACGACTAATAAACAAAAAATATATATTTTTTATCTTTTTTTAAAAAAAAAATTCATAACCAGATCATAGGGCTTCAATTCTTCGATACCACTCAGTTGTTTTGATCCAAAAAATGCATGTAGATCTTGCCAAAAATCACTCTAAAAAGCTTTTGATTGCAATTTTGGAGAAATTTTGAAAAAAAAAATTTCCAACAAAGTAAAGTGGACTGGTTGAAATCACCTTACGATGTACGAGGAGAATTTTTTTCTCAAAAAATAATAATAATAATAATAATTTTTGTGAATTTTTGAGGATTTTCCAAACAAAATAGCACCAGTTTCCTTGTATCCCTCTCGATATCGATATATCACACAATACATTAAGAATTTATAAAGGGGGAGTGTAGATATCGCACGATATCACAATATCATGCGATATATTACACGATACTGTGAAAAATGGATATTAAAGCTAGGTTTCGTATCACACGGCTGGCTAACCGATATATTGTGGGATATATTGGTGATATCGCAAGATAATAAAAATGCTGGTAACAGTAAAAGCATAATGCAACACTGGGGAACATAAGGTGAATGAAAAGGTCTCGTGACAGACAAGAAATTGGAAAGTGTGGGAGTGTATACAAGTGATAAAAGGCAATAACAATTTTCACAAAGGACAGATTGAAGAGGTGACTTGGGGCACATGCACCAATGTGTTACAAAATGTGAGAGAAAAGGACCACAAATCAGGTGGAGGCCACTGTGAACATGCCTTTGTAGCAGTGTTTTAAATATCGACGATATCAGCCGATATATCCCACGATCTTGCATCCCACCTGTCCGATACGAAACGCACAGCTGGTGCCGATATATCCCACCTATTCGATCTAATGAGCTTTTTTTAAATTTTTGATCCATGTTTTTGCTGTAAATCACATTAAACCAATGTCAAATGATTACAAATCTATGATTCTTCATGTTTTCCACGAAAAATCATGGATTTGGAACTTCGATTTCGAGATTTGGGAAGTTGGGTCAAGTTACAGAAAATTCAAAAAAATCGAAATTTCTTAATTTCTCACAAATCAATTGTAATCTTTGTATCCAAACACAAAACTAAACATGTATGTAACCTGATCTATGATTCCTCTTTTGCTTTTCAATGTATTTCTTGTGTTTCCATAAATGTCTTCTTACATTTATAAATTACATACATAGACTTTGAATATACTTGCATCAGTTCAGTTGGAAAGCCCTATTATGTGCCCTTTTATTTGTAATATTTTGATTTCTAAGTGTGTATTGATGTCTTTTTCAACAATCCCAGAAGTTTCATTGAAAAATTCAACCAATTTCACAATGTTCCAATGTTTCCCAACAACAATGATACATTACGTGATACAACCGATATATCCCATGTGATAACCGATAAGTGTCCATATCCCAAGGGTGCGATACATTATACGATAACGATATTAAAACATTGCTTTACAGAAGAAATGATGCAAGACATGAAATTAACCATGGAATGCAAGAAATCAAGTTTGTGATTATGCCAATAGTAAACAATCACAAAATTCCACATCCTACATACTATCAAACATTCAAGAAGAGGAATCTATGGGGGTCCAAGCCTACACAACCATTAGGGATAGATCAAATAAAATTATAAGCCGAATAACCCCAGAAGGGTTGGCCTTGGCACCAGAATCACAGGACTCAAACCGCCTTCCCACAGGTACCTTGAAGTATTGCTCGACCTCCAACACCACTTGATACATTTGTTCAGGGTGTCTATGTCTTTGGCGAGCAACTCTCTCCTAATGTCAAAACGGAGGCCCGTCTTAAATCGAGCAAGAGTGAGCATGGGATCCTCTTCAACCTCACACCGGGTCAAGTACTCTTCAAACTTCTCAATGTATTCAGCCACACTCATGGAACCCTGTCGAAGAGACTGTCAATCGTCAACCAGCCTCAAGTGATAAGAGAAAGAGAGGTACTTCTCCTTTAGAATTTCTTTCATTTCTTCCCAATGGACTATTGGAGGCTCCCTCAACCTTTCTTTCTTTCGCTCCACAATAGCCCAAAATCTCTTTGCTTAGTCCATAAGCTTCATCTTAGCAAATTGGACTTGGCGAGCATCCGACATGTCGTACCACTCAAAATAGTGGTTCATATCCGCCAACCAATATAAAAAAGCTTTAGGGTCCAAGTGACCATTAAACATGGGGGCCTCTACCCTAACTCCCTTAAGGAGTTACGCATCTAGGTCATAATGATCATGATGCCCCTCGCAGGGTGGGTGCACGGGTGCGCGCCCATGACCATTTCATTGGCCACTCTCATTCCCTTATCTTTCCTCCTGACCACCTGCCTGTGATTGGGCATCTTCCCCAATAGGAGGGTTTGCTCAGGTAGAGGTCTCAACTTGATGGACACCTGCATCTAATTGGTCCAAGCGAGTATTAACCTGCTGCAAAGATGTCTTGATACTTGCATCCATGGCGTCCAACTTTTAGGTAATTTTCCTATGAGACTCGGTAAGCTGCTCGGTGTTCATGATGGGGTGCAAACCAAAGCCGCGTCCAACACATGTGGGCATGCACTATACAACTCAAGGGGTCCTAAGGGGGTGTTTGGTGCATGGTATTGGGAACGATTAGGTGGGATGGGATTCAAAAAATATAATTATTATATATGACAGGGATTAACCCTGTTACCATGGGATAAGCCTAATTCCATGATATGTTTGTAATACGGTGGGATTCACTCTTTGGTCTGTTGTACACTGAATATATGTACCCACCATCATTTGAAACTACTGAGAATAACATATATCTGTTATATCCAAACCGTTCATCTGTTTTTGTAACCTCATTTTATGGCATGGGACTAAAAATGAGGCAGATCCAAAACTTATTTGGCCCCAAAGAAGTCTTTAACAGTAGGTGTTCAATCCCCGCTGCTTTCTATGGCAGGGTCCAATTGAGCTTCAGATCTACTTGGTTTTTTGGCCCATGCTCTAAATTGACATTGAAAAATGGGTGGACAGTGTGGATATAGCCCACGCATCATGGTGAGACCTACACAACTTGCTAACATTGAGTGGAATTAGCACGAGACCAAATGCAATTCCATCTAATCTAATTCCAAGCTTTTCCATTCTTCCCAAACATTGAGTGGAATTGGCACGAAACCAAATGCAATTCCATCCCACCTAATCCCCCATCTAATACCATGCACCAAATGCCCCCTAAGATGCAACTATATGCGCCTAGACTCCACTATATGCACCCTAATGACATTAGATGAACCTACAGGACGTTATATGAATGAAATTACGCAACTCCACAAAAATCCAGCAATATAGTTGTCAAAATAAATGGACAACAGAAAATTTAGCAATGTGAATTGCTAACTTTCTGATAATAGAAATTTCAGCAGCCTATATCATGAATTATGAATCTCTAAACAGCCCTAAATGAATGTGTGGTGCATGGCAAAAAAATATGAACCCCTAATCATGCAATGTATTCCTATATGACAAACCTGGCTTTGATACCAAAATTTGATGCGGGACATGAAATTAACCATGGAGTGCAAGAAATCAGGTTTGTCATTATGCCAATATTAAACAATCACAAAATTCCACATCCTATATACTATCAAACATTCAAGAAGGGGAATCTATGGGGTCCAAGCCTACACAACCATTAGGGCTGGATCAAATAAAATTATAAGCCAAACAAGCCCAAAGTAGCGTAAGAATCACCCGTTCTTGCATAGGACTGTTCCCGATTGAAGAGATTCACTAAGTTTCAATTTGGGGGAAAATCTAGGGTTTGAAAATTGGGAAAAATTGAGATTTGGGACCCTTTTGGGTTATGGATTCAGATTATGAGGTTTTCTAGATGGCGATTAGAGATCAATCAATGTATTAGATGCACGCGTCCATCAAGTTGAGACCTCCACCTGGGCAAACCCTGCCATTGGGGAAGATGCCCAATCTCATGCAGCTGGTTAGGAGGAAAGACAAGGGAATGGGAGTGGCCAAGGAAATAGTCATGGGCGCGCACCCGTGCACCCACCTTGCGAGGGGCATCGTGATCATTATGACCCAGATGCGCAACTCCTCAAGGGAGTTAGGGTAGAAGCCCCTATGTTTAATGGCCACTTAGACCCTACAGCTTTTTTAGATTAGTTGGCGAATATAGGCCACTATTTTGAGTGATACGATATGTAAGATGCTCGCCGAGTCCAATTTGCTAAGATGAATCTTGTGGGCCAAGCAAAGAGGTTTTGGACTACAGTAGAGCGAAAGAAAGAAAGGTTGAGGGAGTCCCCAATAGTCCATTGGGGAGAAATGAAAGAAATTCTTAAGGAGAAGTACCTCCCTTTCTTTTATCACTTGAGGCTGTTTGAAGATTGGCAGTCTCTTCAACAGGGTTCCATGAGTATGGCTGAATACATTGAGAAGTTCGAAGAGTACTTGACCCGATGTGAGGTTAAAGAGGATCCCGTGCTCACTCTTGCTCGATTTCAGACGGGCCTCCATTCTAACATTAGGAGAGAATGACATAAACACCTTTGAACAGATGTATCAAGTGGTTTTGGAGGTCGAGCGACACCTCAAGGTACTTGTGGGAAGGCGGTTTGAGTCCCGTGATTCTAGCGCTAAGGCCAACCTTTCTGGGGCTAAGTCTGGCACTGGCTATCAATACAAGCCTTCCAAGAGTTCTCAGTCTAGGCCCAAGGATGATAAAGGTAAAGGAGTTGTTGGGTTTAACTCGCGGAGAGGCGATGCGACTAGGTGTTTTAGATATCAGGGGTTTGGTCACTTTGCCCACCAGTATGGCACGAAAGAGGGCACCAAGGTGTTCTTTATTGATGGGCAGTGAGGAGGAAGAATATGAGTCAGTGGAGAGCCCTAGTGATTTGGAAGAGGGAGCGCAAGAGACTGCGACACTTACAGTTGTTTGTTGCACCTTTACGTAAGTAAAGGGTACCGACAATTGACGCCGCAACACGATATTCTATACTTACACAAAATATGGTGATAAGAGTTGCAAGATAATCGTGGATAGTGATAGTTGTGCCAATGTGGCCTCAACTGGAATTGTGAGTCGTTTGGGCTTGAAGGTTGAAGTCTATCCTCAACCCTATAAAGTTTCTTGGGTTGATGAGACTTTCATTCCAGTCTCGCACCGTTGTTTTGTTCCTATTCAGTTTGGATCATATAAAGACACTCTGGTGTGATGTTGTTCTCATGGATGTTGGCCACATCATTTTGGGTAGGCCCTGACTCTATAACAAAAATGTCACCATATTTGGTCATTCAAATGTGTGTATATTCTAGTTTGAGGGCAAGAAAGTCGAGCTAAATCCTCTCCCACATAAGAACACGACTGGAAAGGAATCCACACCGAGTAGTGTGAGCGGCTCGAAGGAATTGAAGGAATCGAAGTCCAAGTCTAAGCCTCTCCATATTCTAAATGTCAAAGACTTTGAGATAAATTGAGTCGGACTCGATGGTGTACGCCCTTATAAGTGTTGTAATATATAAAGCATATTTATTTCTCAAATTTCGATGGACAAAACAACTTGTGATGTGGTGACTCAAAAGATAGAAAGTTCACCTTCAAGAGAATTAAGATGGAAAGTTCACCTTCAAGTTCAAGTCATGAAGTTGGAAAGTGCAAGTTCAAGACATGAAAAGTCCTAAGTACTGGAGCTCTACTTCTCTTCTAGTTCAAGATCAAGCTACATTTACAGGATTACTTCAAGTAGAAAATCGAATAAACGCAACTGAAGATTCAAGAACATGCTACAAAGTATACACTTCAATGTTCAATGTTTTCAGGTATATTTGACCCTAGAAAGACCTTAGACTTAGGTTCTTTCAAATGTCAAACATAATTGGTTTTCTATACTTTAAATAGGCTTAAGTTCAACTAGTCTAAACCTAAGTTCAACTAGTCTAGGCTTTAATTTGACCAGTCTAAGCTTTCAACTGAAAATCGGATAAAATTTGTTGGTTCCTCAACTAGTCTAGAAAAGGGCTCAACCAGTCGAAGGTGGCTCGACTCGAAGTCCAGCAATGCATTTTGGGCATCCTCGACCAGTCAAAGGTATTGCTCGACCAGTAGAGAAGGCCACTCGACCAGTCGAGCAAGCCACTCAACCAGTCGAAGGACGGTTTGATCCGATCCCGCCTGAAATTAGAAATTTGGTTGTTTCTTAGACCAATCGAAGGAGAACCTAGACCAGTCGAAGCAACAATTTTTTAGCCTATAAATAGAGGTCTTTTCTCACTCCAAATCACATCATTCAAGCTATAAAAAGTCTTCACTTTGAGAGAGAAAATCCCCATCTTCTTCAAGCTATAGAACGGTATTTTAAATTCTTTTTAATAGCTTATTGCTTTGTAATTTCTAGATCTCTTTTTATGAATCATATGTTTTAAAGGGAGTTCTTGTTCTTCCTTTTGAGATCTAAGAAATTCACACAAGTAGCCCGAGTTTGATTTAAATTAAAATCTATTTAGAACCTAGAACCCTTCATTTTGGTTATTGGACATTGAACATTCGTCGTCAACCGAAGCGGTTCTACGGGCTACATCATTCAACGTCTTCTGAAGAAGAGAAGTATTTACTTTTTGTTATTGGTTTAATTGAGATATCCAAGAAAATCTCATGTATTTGTTTTGACTGAGATGGCCAGAAAATCTCAGTGTGTGGGGTTTTGATTGTGATAGCCCTTCTAAAATCACAACTGTATACGTTTTAAGGTGAACCTGAGAAAACCTTGATTTTTAGTGAACGCCAATATCACGTGGGTTGTGATTATTGGGAGTGAAGTAGGTGTGGTTGTTTGAGGACAGTTGGTGTACACACCGAACCACTATAATTCCTGGTGTTTATGTGGTGAATGATTTTTGAGATATGCATGTGGTGAATGTTTGTAAATCTTTATGTACATGTGGTGAATGCTTGTAATAGATAGTTGCATTTATTTTTCATCTTGTTCTAATTTACGATCTTGATCCATACTAGTTCATGAAATCAGGTTGTCCTACCTAAAACCTCGATTTTTAGAGTAAGGTTGTCCTATAAACACAGTTTGAATCAATTTCTCAATACTATTGCAATTGAGATCTCTAATTAAGTTCTGATTTATTTATTCTTTCAGTACTTTAATCTTTAATTTTTACCCCCCCCCCCGGGGACTATGAGCTTGCCTCTTTCAACCCTTGCGGCTAGGGAGAGTGCACCAGAGGCTAATGTAGAGTTGCCCACTGAGACCATTCCGCTAGTGGATGAGTTTCGTGATGTCTTTCCTGATGATCTATCGAATGAGCTTCCCTATATGAGGGATATACAGCACGTCATTGATTTAAACCCTAAGGTGACTCTACCAAACCTCCTTCATTACAAAATGAACCCAAAGGAGCATACAAAGTTGAAGAGGCATGTTAATGAGCTCCTAGAAAAGGGTTTCATTTGAGAGAACATGAGCCCGTGTGCCGTGCCCGCCCTTCTTACACCTAAGAAGGATGGCACATGGAGGATGTGTTGATAGTAGGGTCATCAACAAAATCACAATCAAGTATCAGTTTCTCATGCCGCGTCTTGATGACATGTTGGATATGATGGCCAACACTACTATCTTCTCGAAAATTGACCTCAAAAGTGGTTATCACCAAATCCATATATGCCCTGGCGATGAGTGGAAGACGGCTTTCAAGACGAAGGATGGGCCATACGAGTGGCTAGTCACGCCTAATGCCTCGAGTACCTTCATGCTTGTGATCACCCAGGTGTTGAGGCCCTTCATTGGGAAGTTCCTGGTCATCTACTTAGATGATATTCTGATTTATAGCATGACCAAGGAACAACACCTCAACCATTGGAGGCAGGTTTGTGGGATCCTTAAAGCCAAAAAATTGTACGCCAACCTACAGAAGTGTGCGTTTATGTGTAGCAGTGTTTTCTTAGGTTTTATTATGTCATCTAAGGGTGTGTCAACGGATTCTGAGAAAGTCAAGGCCATTATCAATTGGCCTGAACCGCTCAATATTCAAGAGGTGTGTGGCTTTGACGGCTTGGCCACCTTCTATAGGCAGTTCATTCAAGGCTTCTATTCCATTATGGCTCTCGTCACGGATTGCATAAAATAAATTATTAAAAGAGAGAGAGAGAGAGAGAGAGAGAGAGAGAGAGAGAGAGAGTTTCAATGGATGAAGGCAACCTCACTCAAAGGCCTTCAAGAAGATAAAGGCCAAGATGACTGAGGCTCCAGTCACGCGACTTCTGGATTTTTCGAAAGTTTTTGAGGTAGTATGCGACGCGCTAGGAGTTAGCATAGGAGTACTTAGTAAGGGCACTCTGTCGCCTTTTTCAGTGAGAAACTGAATGAGGCGAAGCAAAAATACTCCGCCTATGACAGAATTCTATGCGGTAGTGCAATCGTTGTGCCACTGGCATCATTATCCAATGCCGCAAGAATTCGTCCTGTTATCAAATCATGAGGCCTTGAGATATCTGAACTCTCAGAAGAAATTAAACCCTAGGCACGCCAAGTAGGTCCAATTCCTTCAAGAGTACACTTTTGTGCTTAAGCACAAGGTCGGTGTAGAGAATAAGCATGCCGACACGTTGAGTCGTCGAGTCCCATTACTCAATTTCATGAGTGTCGACGTCACGGGGCTCAAGCGTGTCAGAGGATTATTCTGAGTGCTCAGATTTTGGAGTTGTGTACGCATCGCTGTTAGAAAGTCCGTCCGGAGCTACAGTGAGTATTTGATATGACGGATATTTGTTTAGGAGTGACCGTTTGTGCATACCTTACACCTCTCTCCGCGATTTTCTTGTCTGGGAGTTACATTCAGGAGGGGTCACAAGTCATTTTGGTCGAAACAAGACCATTGCCCTTGTGGAAGATAAATTTTATTAGCCAAGACGCAAGCGAGACATGGCCAAAATTATAGGGCAGTATCGTACTTGTCAACTGGTAAAGCAAAACACAAGGCTATACATACCTTTGCCAGTTTCATTCGCCCCTTAACAAGACATCAGTATGGACTTCGTGCTTGGGCTCCCCAAGACTATTCCAAAACACGACTCCATATTTATTGTCGTGGACCCTTTTTCAAAAATGGCCCACTTCATCCCTTGTTCGAAGATCTCTAACGCATCCCATGTTGTCAAATTGTTCTTTAGTGAGGTTGTCAAGCTTCATGGGTTACCCAAAACCATAGTGTCTAACTGTGACATGCAATTCATGAGTTATTTTTGGAAGACATTATGGCATATGATGAGTACAAGGGTCTAATTTTCTTCTTCCTACCACCCTCAGACTGATGATTAGACTGAGGTGGTCAATAGGAGCCTAGAAAATTTGCCCAGGTGTCTAGTGGGGGAGCACACCAGGACGTGGGACACTGCACTACCTATCACCGAATTTGCATATAATAGTTCTATCAATAGATCCACAGGTTTAAGTCATTTTGCAGTCGTTACTGATTATAAACCCAGGAAGCCTATTGATCTTGTCCCTATGTCCTTGTCTCATAGGCCATCAGAGTCTGCAGTGTCCTTTACACATTATTCATTCATTGCATCAAGAAATCAGGCGAAGGATCAATGCTAGTAATGAACAATACAAATTTTTTGCAGACCAACATAAATGATTCAAGGAATTCGATGTGGGGGACTCTGTGATGGTCCACATCATGCCAGAGCGGTATCCTCAAGGAACCGTTCAGAAATTACACGCGCATGGCACTAGACTATTCAAAATTATAAAACGAAACTGTCTCAATACGTATGTGGTAGATCTTCCACCTTCCATGGGAATTAGTACCACATTCAATGTGAAGGATCTAGTTGCATTTCAGGGGACCATTGACACATTGTCCAGCCTTTCACCTAACCATCCTAGTTCCCCAAACATTTCCCTTGACCCATGGCCTCTTCCCGACCTATCATCTCAGCCTCTGCCTCCTACACCTAACCTTCTCACATCTAAAGAGGAGAGAGCATATTCTAAACCATCAAGTTGTATCGACGCTGGACGGCAGTTTTCAAAAGTTCCTTGTCAAGTGGAAGTCACACCCAACTTTAGAAAGTACGTGCTCACTGAGGAGCTTCAGAGACTTGATCCGGACATCTTGGAGCGGTTCAGGAGCCTTGTTTTGCCAGTGGCGAGACCTTTGCAGCCGAAGAGAGTTGATGGGGATATCATGCACTCACCCCCTGTATGCACATATTCGAGAAGGTGGGCTTCACTTTCGATTTGGATCAATGACGACATCTTTGGAGGACCCATAATTAAGGGGCTGCGTTATGGAGCATTGAAGTGGACCCGATCATCACATAGATCCTATCATCGGATCTCATGATCATGGCCCACTACTTTAGATGATTTAGGATTTTGAGTTCTGATTATTTTTATTATTGAAAACATCATGCATGGCTTTGATTGCTTAGATTGGTTATTTTATTTATTTTAGTTTTGGTGTTAGTGCGTGCACATGGTGCAAGGGTAGTTGTCTTTTTGGATTTAGGATTTTTTTTTTATAAATAAAGCAATCTCATGTATGGACTCTCATGATATTATGAATAAAAAAATTCCTGTGTTTCTTCCTCTCCCACATTGAGTTGAAGGATCAAATTGGGTGTGAAGCCCTCCCTTCCTCGAAGGGTTAACTACCGTAGTACGAAGCCACATCCGCTCTAAATCATCACCATCTCCTTCCGCATCTCATCCATCATCCTCAACACCCCATCCACCATCAGATTCACCAACTTTCGCATCAAAATCCTCTCCTACAGCAGTGCACAAGAAGGTTTTCAGATTCTGGTGCGTCTACAGGGCTAAAACTTCGGCGGAGTACTACGCACAAACCATGTGCCAGATCGAAGTGATTTTTGGTATGAAAACCACCCACCTCTAGCCAATCCTAGCCTAAGAGTCCTTTCCCAATTTTGTGGGCCCCACACACATACGAACGTCCAGTCACACACATGCATCCAGGCCAACCTATTGTCCAGCGTGTGTGGCCCATCCTAGGTTCTCTTCCCCTCAGTTTCTTTCCTTTTTATGGCTTAAAACCTCCCCATAGGATCCCCCCATTAATCCTCTACCTAAACCCCCTTAGATCTTCCCCTAATATTCACTCCTAAACATGATCAACATGTGGTATAACGGAATTGTTTAATCTAGAAATTGCTAAATCAGTCCCTTTACCCTCAAATACCTTGACCGATTCCTAACCGGTATCTAGAAAACCTCATAATCCAAAATTCATAACCCAAAAGGGTCCCAAATCTCAATTTTCCCCAATTTTCAAACCCTAGATTTTCCCTCAAATTGAAACTTAGTAAATCTCTAGAGTTGAGAACAATCCTATGCAAGAATGGGTGATTCTTATGCTCCTTTGGGCTTGTTTGGCTTATAATTTTATTTGATCAAGCCCTAATGGTTGTGTAGGCTTGGACCCCAATAGATTCCCTTTCTTGAATGTTTGATAGTATGTAGGATGTGGAATTTTGTGACTATTTAATATTGGCATAATCACAAACTTGATTTCTTGCACTCCATGGTTAATTCCATGTCCTGCATCATATTACCTTTTTAAGACAACATACTTTATTTTCCTCTTCCTTTCAAGTAAAGCAAGGAGAAGAAAGCATATAAATTTCATCAGTCAAATCACCATTTAAGAAGGCGTTCTTAACATTAAGCTGGTGCAACGGCCAATTCATTAGCAGCAAGGGAAATGACAACATGAACTAAGTTCATCTTTAGCAACAGGAGCAAGTTCATCTTTAGCAACAGGAGCAAAGGATTCAGAATAATCCTCACTATATGCCCATGTTAAACCCTTTAGCAACTAGACAGGCTTTATATATGGCTATACTGCCATCACAGTAGTATTTAAGAACATATGCCCAGCAACAACCCACCTGAGTCTTCCCATAATCAGGCCGCAATTCATTTTCTACTCTCTTTGTCAGGTCTACAAATCAACTCGCTAATATCTTCACTAAGGCCCTCTTAATTGAAGTGGGAAGATATATTCAAGGCAAGCTGGGCATTATTGACATCTATGCCTCCACTTGAGGGGGAATGTTATAGCATATAGGGGCTGTTGTGGGCCCTTGCACCTATTAGTTTTATGTTATTTCTTAAGTTTTTTTCCTGTTTCCTAATTTTCCCTTTTACTTGGGGGTATTATATTTAATTTGACATATTTTGTTTTATAAATACAATAGGATTTCGATATCCAACCGTACTAATCTTTCCCTTCTTTCAAAGTTGTTCTTCTTTACAATTTCAATAACAGAAACTGGTCTACAGAAGAGAGAGCACTACATAATTCACCACAATGAAAAACTTAAGGAATTCCACCATCACCCACTTTGGAAGAGATAGGGTTTGTTAGTGTTTCTTTCATCACCGAGAAATATGTCCCTTGTGTTTTATTTTGAAGCAAGTAAAATTATTGACTCTCAAAATAGAACGCATGCAGTACTACCCAATAAGCAACACAAACACTTCAACTAACATAATCCTACAACATCGAAGATTTTTTATCCAAAGACAAAAGACTAAAGAAAACTAAATTAACAATCATTTCAAAAATGGAAACATAAGCAATGGAATTAAAATTGGAATATGCACCAACCTTCAAATGAAATGCCATCATTGTTGTCCATAGGGAGCATTGGTAATGAATATGGAGCAACATTGGGCCGGGATGCTAAGTGAGTTGATGGTCTAGCAGAAGGATCCATCGTTTTTTCCTGGGAACCAGAAAAATCGCTGTCAAACTTCTAAATGAAGTGAATTCAAGATACGGGACTTCCAAAAGGAAATCAAGAGCTACTAACACAAGAAGAATACACATTATTTTTACACCAGTTGTAGAACAAAAGATGAAATTTTTCTTCAATATCTCAAGTCAGCAACCTTATTTCTTACATATATATATATATAAAGTATTAATACAATGATGTCAAATAACAATGGGAGGCATCTGTTTATCAACTATATTGTAGAAATCATAACCGAAACAGACAACCTGTGTATAAGAGCTTTACAAAGTCCATAAAGACCTCTCCGGATGGCCACACAAGCCAACTTGGCATGTAACACCCAAATTGTGCATCAGGTAGGGCCGACTACATGGATGAAACAAACCAAATATCAATCCAGTGAGCCGGTCAACCCATCAGGTGCATCACATGTACAAAACAATGGATTGTTTAAGAAACGTTGCCATAATTCCAAGCCTTTTGTCATGTGTGCCCATCTGATGAGTGGACTCGCCTATTTTTTGCATGAACCGCCTGATGCACAGCTTCTATGTCCCACAAATGAGCCATCATTGCAGGCGTGGCATGTGAGGTGCCTGTAGAGTGGTGCATGTCGGCTTAGCAAAACTCAATATATAAAGACGAATGAGACCTCTTTGAGGCAAGGCTCAGATCATCTCGCCCAACACAGCCCCAATAAAGTCTGGACTGTTTCAGCAGATATAGGGGTTTGGAGGTGGAGAACCGAATTAGAAGAAAATTGAGAGATTGGATGGAGACAAGCATAATCTTAAGAGATTGAAGAAAAGATAGATGACGAATGGTTAGAAGGAGTGAGTTGGTTCAAGTTGAAGATTCTAAAAAGGGCAAGGGGAAGGCCCAAGAGGACGTGGGTGGAGGTAGCAGTTAAAGATAGACAAGAATGCTCTCTGGTTTAATTGAGGATATGGTCCTTGAACAGAGTGGAATGGCAGAACAGGATTCCTGTAGCTGATCCCCATTAGTTGTTAAACTCAAGAGACTACATTTTGGAAGACCTGGAGAAGAGGATAACAGAGAAGAAGAAAATATTTTCTTCACTTCTCTCTCCCTCTACTCATTCCTATTTATAGACCACTTGTTACAAAAGGTAAGCTCAAAACAAATGCAAATCAAATCTAGAAGATACACCATTATCCCCAAAGATATGGTGCACCACAGGAAAAGTTAATATGTGTACTCTCACACTCAAGTGCACTGCAATGCACATACACCGAAGACTGTGCACTCTAACAGCTGTGATAGGGCTTAGATGGAATAAATACAAGTGATCAAGAAGAGTGTAAAGATGGGGCAGAGAAGATACAGGTAGGTTTTAAGGGGAAGAAAGGTGAGGAAAGGAGAGTGAGACATTGAGTAACTGAGGTGAAGCTACCTTTATGATCTTATTTTGCGTTGGCAGGGAAATATTCTAAACTAATAAAGACACCTGCTGAGAGAGAGAAAGAGAGAGAGAGAGAGAAAGAGAGAGAGAGAGAGAGAGAGAGAACATCTTACCTTTCTATCTTTGTTTTTCCTTGTCAGATCATCTTTCCTTCTCTTGCCAATTTCCTTTTTCTGGACAAAAAAAATGAACGAGTGAGGTAATTTGAAAACAAAAAATAAATAAATAAAACAAAAAAAAAAAACAAAAACAAAACTTTAGCTGAGAGAAAAGAAGAAAAGACTGATAAAAAATGAAATAAAGCAAAAAGAAAATAGCTCAAAATCCAATCAAGTAAATGGATAAGAATGTCACACATAAACAAGGATGGCATACACCTTCACTAGCAAAGGAGCTTTTCTGCCAAAACATCACACTTACAAAAGATGCCAATTCTCATTATCAGAGATCAAATGTGCATAAGAACTGTCAGAATAATTTTGTGGGTACTCGAACCCAATAGCAACAACTATCCTTGTTTCGATGGCAAGGTAGACTCCATACTCAATGACACTACCTTTGATGAGAGTACCCAAGATATGTTGATATTCTAGAGATTCTATAGCAAAGGGAGCCACGGTCCTATATATTGTTTGAAATCAACTCAGCCGAATTGTCTCCATTTTGGACGGTAACAAAATGAGGAATCAGAATGAAATGGACCAAAATGGAATGAGTTTGGGTGAGTCATACCAGTTATGGTCTCAAGGACAGTCACATTCTGAAACCACTATTTAGAACCATGAAGGAAGCCTTAGAAGAGATCAAATGTTTGTTTCTAAGCCAGGGATCAGATGATTCATTTCATGTCAAGATATGAAGTTGGAGAATTGGCATGATGTTTTAAATGGTGAATAAAGTGCAGCATCGTGTTCGCCCCTCTGAAGCATGAGGTGTAACGTACAAAGCAAATTCATGATATTCTGCACCAAACTAGACTGATTAATAATGAAATTTAACAAATTTTCAGGATAGTTGGTACCGGTGTTTTAAATATCGACGATATCAGTCGACATATCCCACGATATATCTTGTATCCCACCTGTGCGATACAAAACGCACAGGTAATGCCGGCATATCCCACCTATTCGATCTAATGAGCATTTTCTATCTTTGATACATATTTTTGTTGTAAATCGTATTAAACCAGTGTCAAATGGTTTTAAAAAAAAAAAAAAATAGGATTCTTCATATTTTCCATGAAAAATTATGGATTTGGAACTTTGATTTCGAGATTTGGAGGAGATAGGTCAAGTTGCGGAAAATTAAGAAAAATCAAAATTTATAAATTTGTCACAAATCAGTTTTAATCTTTGCATCCAAAGACAAAATTAAACATGTATGTAACATGATCTAGTGATTCTTCTTTTGCTTTTAAATGTATTGCTTCTGTTTCCATACATGTCTTCTTACGTTTATAAATTATATGAATAAACTTCGAATATACTTGCATCAGTTCAGTTGGAAAAGCGTATATATTAGGACCCCATACAAAGGAAACTCTTATTATGTGCACCTTTTTTTTTTGTAATGTTCCGATTCCTAAGTGTGTATTGATGTCTTTTTCAATAGTCCCTAAAGTTTCATTAAAAAATTCAACAAATTTCCCAATGTTCCCATGTTTCCCAACAACATCGATGCATTACGCAATACAACCGATACATCCCATGCAATAACCGATATGGATCCGTATCCCAAGGGTGCGATACATTACGCGAAAATGATATTTAAAACATTGGTTGGTACAATCAAACACAACTAAAGTAATAGGAAAGGGCAATCATTAAGTATAAAGGTAGAGGAGGAGCAACAAAACTGATTTATACTGTTACTAGTATTATTTTACCAAAAGCATTGAAATGGTTAACTATTTTTTATTGAAAATAAGAAAATGTAACAAATCATTGAAAACATTAATTGATTTTAATGTTGTAGTGGAAAATAACTTGTAATGGGAGCCACATAGAGCGTAGCCTATGTAGCAGGTAGCATTTTATCATGTAGTGTAGGCTACACACGACTTATGCTATTTTCATGAGCTATATAGCATAGCTATTTAAAACACTGGGCATTATACACAAGGAACCGCTTTTTTAGATGATGAAGATGTTTAGGAGCCCTCTTAACCTTCTATCTGGTACCAATTGAAACAATTAACTGAGTATCCTAGAATACTCCTATGCTACACCAGCTAATATCTATAATATGATTTATTTAATGGTTTGTGCTATCACTAGTCATAGCACTTGTAGAGGTGGACACAAACCGAGCTAGCTTGATTAACTCGCTTGACTCAACTCGAGCCAGCTCAACTTGGCTTGGATTGAAAGTTGGGTTCAGGACGAGTCGAACCTTTTTTTTAGTTTGAAAAAATTTCAAGTCGAGCTCGAGTTGGTCCGAGCTCAATTTGAATTTGACTCGGTTCAATTCGACTCGACTCGACCTATATACATTTAAAAATAAATATAAATATAATATGTATAATATTGAGCAATAATATATATATATATAATATCGAGCAATCAAGCTCACCCTAAATCCCCTTTCTATTTTCTCGCCCTAGTCGACCTGACTGCCCTCCCTCCCTCTCAAATACCCTTTCTTGTTTTCGCCCTAACTGACCCGACTAGCCCTCCCTCCCTCCCTCTCACTCAAATCCCCTTTCCTTTTTTTTCTCCCTAGCCGACCCGACCGGCCCTCACTCCCTCTCAAATCCCCTTTCCTTTGTTTTCACCCTATCCAACCCAACCCCCCCCCCCCCCCCACCCCCCCCCCCCCCTCTCTCTCTCTCTCTCTATTTGGGCATTTGGTTGGCTGTTGTCCATGGCAACCCTCCCTGTCAAATAGAACTCGGCTCAAGCTAGCCAATCAGGCTCGAGGACCAAGTCGAGCCAAACTCGAGCTGAGTTAGGGTGTTGGCCGAACCGAGCCAAGCTGTGCCATGCTCGACTTGTTCGACTCAGTGTCCAGCTCTAAGCACTTGTACTGTTGTGGATTGATAGATTTGAATTACATTTATACAGTTACAAGTTTATGATGGTCAATAACCCGTGTTTCTTACTTTCACATAAATACATGTGATTATGCACTTTACTGATTTAAAAACTACTAAATACCTTAAAACTCAAAAAATAAAGTAAATATTGTTACTGAAAGGTCAAAACTAGCATTAACAACTAGACAAATTTGCTATGACATGCTATACCACAAACGGGATCGATGAATGCTTAAAAACATTCCAAAAACTCACAGTTGTCAGTATGACAATAGTACACACCAATATGTCGATTTTTTGACCGATTGATATGGTTACTGATACTGATACTTTTAACCACGGGTGCAACAATAGGAAAGAAGCCAATGGTAAATGGAAAACCCACCTCTTAATGTATGGAAAATAAATTATTTTGATGAAAGCTCGCTTCGTAATATGGTACCAAGCTAATCAGCATTAAGTCCATAGATATGAATATCGGTATCGAATCGGCCAATACGGCCATATCGTATCCATATCAGCACGATACAAGTTCGTATCAGCCTAATATGGGGCATATCGGCATCGATACGGGGCCGATGCATTCATAAATGCCCAATTTTGATTTATTTTTTTTCAAAATTTCACTCATGTCTCCTTTTTTTTCATTTAAACTATGGAAGAAGCTTAAAAACTCATTTTAGGCTAGATTTAAACCTATTTTTGAATCAACAAAATAATAATTTGAATGGGATTCAACAAATCGAAGCAAAGTGGACCATTGTAGGAGAATCAGAAAGGGGGTAAACTTTCACTTTCTTGTGATATTTTCATCTTCTTTTTGTTGTATTTCAATGTAACGGGCCCTAGTTCACCAAATCATGCTTGATTTGTGTTCAATTAGGGTCCATTTAGTTGACCTTCAACAAGTCAAACCGACAGATAACATTCTCATCAAAGAATGGTCCGATACACCATCATATGCATGTACAAAATACAAATCCATATATATATATATATATATATATATATATATATATATATATATATATATATATATATATATATATATATATATATATATATATATATAGATTCTTGAATATCTTATTATTTTCTTTTTTCTTGATATTATCCTTAATTCTTTGGCTTAAATAAATAAATGACAGATACCAGCCGATATGGTCCGATACGGACAAATATCGATACATGACACCCACATCGTATTGTTTTTTGGTTGAGCCGATATGCTCCCCGATACCAATATTCAGAACCATGATTAAGTCATAAATATCTACCTCATCCTACTTAGGTATGGAAATGATAAAGGTCGTATCCCAAGCCCTCGTTGAAAACCCCTCAATCTAAAAACTCCAAGAATTTCTCCATAAGATCCATGTTGATACCTTCTTATAGCATTTCCCATAAGATCCAATCTAATACCTCCCAAAAATCTTGAAAGAATGGCAAAATGAAGACCATCTGAATACGATGATCTTTCTCACACGTGCTTCTTTCTTTTCAACACCCTTTCCACCACCAACTTACCTAGGATAGATAGATGATAAAACAAAAGGCACCATCCACCCCAGGTCTCAAGACTGTAGAGAGTTTTGAAACAATTAACAACAGAATTCTCCTAATCCCCAGGGCCCACCAAAAGGACATCATTCCTCAACACCTTATTAATATGATTCCCTTCACGCCTAGCATTTGCAACACTGTGGAAGAAAATATTCTTCCTCTTCTTCCAAACACGTATTTTAATTTTCAATCTCCAACTAATTTCCTCAACTATCATAACATTTTTTATATCCATTTCTTCTAGGCATCCACTTGGTTTCCCTCTAGGTTTAATTTGAGCATTTGCAATGTTCACAGTTCAAAAATGTGTGGACTTCATCAGTTAGACAAATGGGGGTCCAAAAAACAAAGTGAGGATTGAAAACAATTAAATTCAAAATACAAATAACTCAAATTGAATTTCAACATGTCTCACACATGCACGTGAGAATGAGCTCAGACTCAGGGCAAGTAATTTAAAACCCAAACCCTCATGAGTTGGTGAGACTCTCTCTTGAAAAGGGTACAAATCTCCAAGATCCTATCAAACCCCCTTCTCCTATATGGTGATTGGAACTCTCCTCCTACATGATATGTGGCTAAAAGAAACATCCCCACTAATAAAACCAAGAGGCCTTCTGAAATTTTGTTTTTTCCCTAGCCAAAATCATGGCTCTTCAGTTCCCATAACCAAAAAGACCAACAGGCACCACCATTTGGTGAACTAGAATCTATTTCAACACTAAATCATGCTCAGCTCAGCCATCAGGCTATCCTAGCTTGAACTTGACTCGGCTCGGTCCTCGAGCCTGACTAGCTAGCTCGGCTCGACTCGGTCAGCAACTTGGGCCAGCTCGAACTGAGTTCAATCTGAGCTTGAGCTTGATCTTTCGAGCTGAGTTCAAGTTCAACCTTACAAGCTGAGTTCGAGTTTAGGTTTTAGGGTTTACATGTGTGTGTGTGTGTGTGTGTGTATACAAAATATTTATATTAAGTGAACCCGATCTTAGTCGAATCAATTCGAACAGAGTCAAGTTCCGAGCCGAGTCGAGTCAAGCTCAGTCTAGCTCGGACTAGGCTCGAAATTTTTTCTAGCTCAAAAAATCAGCTCGACTCGACTCAAACCCAATTTCGAGCCAAGTCGAGTCAAGCGAGTTAACCGAGCTAACTTGGTTCGTGTACAATTCTAATTGCATACAACCATGAACACATAAAAAAAATTGAAATAGATTTTATTTTTTTTGTAATAATCATATTTTTGGCGATATCAATACATCAACAATATTATCAAAATATCGCTGATACACTAGCAAGACAAGCGACACCTAGAATTTTACACAGTCAAAATTATTAGCGATACAAGTGACACTTGGAATGTACAAAGTTGAAAATATTGGTGATACATTGGTGATACTTAGCGATGCATCGCCAATACCTCAAATTTATGATACTACTGGTGTTATCGATATCGCTACTAGTGTTATCGTTATCGTTGTGCTGGAGATTGAGATAATATCGGGGATATTTTGATAATATCGAAAATTCTTCGAACAATTGTTGCAACTGATCTTTTCCTTTTGAAAAGATTCGAGCCATCCTTAACTCCACCCATGTCTCCATCACCGGATCTAACAACAATACCTCGCAGATGCAGGATCCGATAACCTTGAAGGCCTCGGGAAACATTGCCCCAAAGGAACACCCCATAGCTTCGGTTAGTGAAACCTGGTAGATCTCCACTATCGGCCAGAGAGATCCAAAATTCTAACTAAGATAGATGCTTAATAAAAAAAGGCACCTTGCTCCACTCCGATATCAAAGAAACACCCTTTTACCTCTTCCAGAGTGGTGCCAACCCTAGTCTCCACCACAAGGCTCCATTTCAGGCTTCTCCCGAGTATTGTCTAACACGCATGGGTTCACGAGAATCGTTAGCCTGGCCCTGTGCAAACCCCTCCACATCCACCTCAACTATAGCAAAAAAAACCACTATATCTCTTAAGATCATTTCCACTGCCCAACTCCTCCCTAAAGACAGAACTGCCTTCCACCCTCACCTACTTCTCCTAGCCGAGTACTATCCTAAGCTTCTCCACCTTCTTCGAGATCTGGTGGTTCACCAGCTAAAACTCGTACCTTACTCTTTAAATCGACGACATCTTTCCTTCGAAGCTCCTCCGGTGGAGCTTAAACATTACAGAGGAGGCGTCCTTTGCCTTCTCATACCAGATGAAAGCAAAATTCCATAGTTTCCCAATTCCTCTCTCCTTGGAAATGATCACCTCCTTCACCTCTCCTACTAGCCCAAAGACCCATCGAAAATTGTGGTCCGTCCACCCCTCTGAAAAATTTTCAACAAATAGGGTAGTGAACACCGAATGCAGCCTGAAGTTTCCACCTCCAGCACTCACACCACATCCACCTTTTGAGGTTTCTACACCTAACCCAATCTCCCTGAGCACCCCCTTCCTCTCATCCCTCATCTATCGTTTATGGCAAAACCCTAGTCCCCCAGACTCCATCCCGACGTCTCTGCCCACCCCAATCATCTCCTTCCACTTCCCATTATCAAGCTTCTTTCTCCATCCCAACCATCCTTGCTAGTTGCTACCCTCTACCCCATCAGTGAACCTAACCAGTACTTCCCTAGCCAGTTACCCTCCCTTTTTTTAACTACGAGCCTCTTGCTTGCTCTGCGCTTTTGGTGGCGCCGCAGCACCTCTCTCACCATTGTTGAGGTAGATAGTCTCCCCAACCTCTCGTCTTCGAACCCAACTCCTCCTTACACCCTACTCACTCCAAAGCTTTTGCAATCTTTTTACCTTGTAGTTTTGCTTTGTCCCAGCCTACCGATCTTCCTCTTGAAGCCCCCCGTAAGACTCCCCTATGTTTACTCCTCAACATGCCCGTTAAGCGCCTCAATCTCTTGAGAAGTATGCAAGATCTCTCTCTCTCTCTCTCTCTCTCTCTCTCTCTCTCTCTCTCTCTAAAGATGAAAAAAAGATTGGTAAAGGACGTGAACATGATGGGTTGTACTATCTTAATTGTGAAGTTGTTGACGCAACAACACAAAAGAATCTCTCCTTATTCAACGCCATTGCTATTTCAATCACTCATCATTGAAGATTTTCGAAGGCATTATTCATTCCTCATTGTTTGTGTTAGTTTTAGAGTGTGAAGTGTGTGAGCTTAGCAAATGCCATCATGTTCCTTTCTGCCACATGTGGGAAAGTGTAGTTCAATTCCTTTTTCTTTAGTCCATTTAGATGCTTGATGGCCAATTAAAATTTTCAGTTGGTTAGGGTATAAATATTTTGCTACATTTGTTTATGATTCTTTGCGAATGACTTGGATCTATTTAGGGAAAGATAGATATGAATTATTCTATTTTAAGACCTTTCACACGGAAGTATAAAACCAATTTAACTCAGAAGTGTTTGTGTTTCTTTCAGATATTGTCAAGGTATATATGTCCCAATTTTTTAGTTTATATTTTTCTTATCAAGTATATTGCATTAAACATCGTGTATCCACAACCCATTACAAAATGGTGTTGTAGAACAAAGTTGACTCGTGCTTATTAATTCATATGAATGTTCCCAAAAGTTGGAGTGATGCATAACTTATGGTGTGTTTTTTGATAAGTTGAATGCCTTTGACTGTTTTAATAGGTAAATTCTCTTATGAAGTTTTACTCACATATACTCCATTGTTTTCTTTACTTCCCAAACTTTTTGGACGTGTATGCTTTACTCATCAATTGGAGTCAGGCTATTATAAATTAGGTTTAGAGCCATTAAAATATTACTTTTTTGTACTCTTGAACACAGAGGTTGTTATAGTCCTTCTCTTCGAAGATTGTTTGCAGATATTACATTTTTTTTCGTCCACTCTGTTCTTCTCAAAAGATAGTAATTCTATTGATGTGGAAGTTGCGCCGATATCTGTTGGGGTTGAAGAAGACAATCTAATCTCCTCCCTATACTAACTCCTCTATTCCCACTATGCCCCAACTGAAAGTCTACTCACCACGAAAATGGAAAGATAGTGTGACCAATCATGATGTGCCATCCCTGCCATATCCTCTTTCGAGCCTCATGATCCAGTGACTTATCCAGATAAGTCTGATGTCCCTATTGCTTTGAGAAAAGGTAAGCGTACGTGTACTAACTGCCCTATCTCCAAATGTGTCCTTTCAATGATTATTTCCCACTTTTCATATATTTTCCCTATCATTGTCCTCACATTTTATTTTCAAGTCATATTAGGAGGCATTGTTACACAAGGGGTGGAAGCAAGCAATAGAGGATGAAATGGTTGCTCTTTATCATAATAGTACTTAGAACTCACCAATCTACCTGCTAGTAAACGTGATGTTGGTTGTAGCCTTGCAAGTGAGTGTACACCATTAAGTTTCACCTTGATGGTATGGTTAAATGTTTGAAGGCTTGTTTGGTTGCAAAGGTAAGGTATATACTTGGACCCTTGTGTTAATTATATCGAAAAATTTCCTTTTGCCAAGTTGAACTCTATTCATGTTATCCTTTCTGTAGTCTGTAATCATTGTTGGTCTTTCTTACAATTGAACGTTAAAAAAAATAATTATTATTATTTTTAAAAAAACGTCTTTCTTCATGGTTATCTCATAGTCGTAGAGGAGGTCTATATGGAGCAACCATCTAGGTTTGTTACCCAAGGGGAGTTTGACAAGGTGTGGAAATTGAATTTGGGTGATTTATTGGTTGAAGCAATCACCATATGCATGGTTTGACAAATTCACTAAGGTTTTATTGAATTGTGGCTTCATTTGAAGTCATGTTGATCATTTTGTCTTCGTACGGAAAGATACCTTAGGTGGTATTATGTTAGTGATGTATATTGATGATATTGTTGTTATAGGAAATGATAATAAGGGGATTGAGGAGCTTAAGAAGTATATCTCTAAAGACATTTTCTTATAAAGTATCATAGTCATCTTTGATACTTTCTTGATATAGATCTAAGGAATCAATTTGTCTCAATGAAAATATGTTTTGGATCTGCTCACGGAGATGGGTCTTCTTGGTACTAAGCTACTTCATATACTAATGGATCTAAATCACAAACTGGTTAGTGATTAAGGAGATATTTAGAAACCTAGGGAGATGGAAGATTGGTTGGGAAACTCGTCTATCTACCCGTCATTCAGTCGAACATATATTTTGTTATGAATGTGGGGTAAGTCGGTTTATGGACTCTCTGATGGTTCCTCACAGATGTGGTTATTCGAATTCTTTAGTTTCTTAAAGGAGCACCAAGATATGGAATTCTGTACATATGAAAGAATTATCTTCATGTCATAGGATACTATGATGCTAACTAGGCGGGTTCTTTAATAGATAAGTGGCTTCCTACTGCGTATTGTACGTTTATGGGAGGATATCTAGTCAAGTGAAAGAGTAAGAAACAATGTGTTGTGGCCTGATAAAGCGTTGAAGCAGCATAAAGAGATATGGATCATACTACTTGTGAGTTAGTATGGATCAAGAAGTTGTTGCAGGAAATGGGGTTTGCAAGTGAATCTACATATGTAGTTGTTTTGTGAAAATCAGGCGGCATCCCTCATTACAAACAATCTAGTCTATTATAAGAGAACTAAATATATTAAGGTTGACTCTCACTTCATATGTGAGGTCTCTATTGGAGAAATCTCTACACCATATTTCCATTCTCAAGATCAACTTGCTAATGTGTTCACCAAGGCTCTTAATCACAATCAATTTACACGCATATACTCCAAGATTGGCATCGACAACCAGTGTTCGAGATATCGATATCGTTACAAGTTTCGCTAGCCGGGGATACAGAAACAATATTAATATTGTTGATAACTAGAAATGTGGGGAACATGGGAAATACAGTGAAATTTTTTAGTGAAGCTTCAAGTGATTCTAAAATACATATATTTGCATATTTACGAGTAAAAAATTTGCAAAAAAGAATACATACATAATAAGTTTCCATTTAGTGGGGGGCTTAAAGCATGTGTCGTTGTAAAAAATTAGTCCAACATTCCATCCAAACATCCATCAGTATTTTGGAACATTGGCAGCACCATTGTTGTCAAATGCGATCACATATGCACATATGCGATTGCATATGCGCATACTGTTGATCAAATCGCATATGCCATGATGGCATATGCAATCCTGGCAAGTATGCCATGACATACTTTTATATGCGACCAATATGCGATCGCATACTACATATGAAATCACATATTTCCCAATAGCCAAGAGTGGAAGAATTTTTTTATTTTTTATTTTCAAATCGGTTAACTTTTGCCTATAAATAGGCACTCATATCCCCTCCATTTTCACTATTATTTACTCCAGAGCTCTCTCTCTTACTCTTTCTCTCTTACACCTCTTTCTCTCTTACTCTAATCTCTCTACAATTATTTCAATTATGTTTATTTTTTGTATTTTATAAGTTGTGCTTACTTTTTGTAAATTAAGTTGTAAGTTATAACTTGTAAGTTGTTTCAAGTTATCCATTTATCATTAAAATTTCTTTGTTCGAAGTTTATAATAATTAGTTATCTTTTAATGTAGCTTGTTGATTGTTTTGTTAATGAGTAATTAAATATATCACTTAATGAAACACTCAAACTATAATGAAATAAGTAAAATAACCCAATCCAGTCGTATGTACTAATTAGAAAAGTTTTTCCTCTTTTTTTAGAAATTTTTCAATTTTTTACCATTTTTTTCAAATTTTTATTATTCAAAAAAAATATGCCATGGCATATGCGATTGTGCGATCGCATATGAGAACAGCATATGCTGATCGCATGCGATCGCATAGGCGATTCGACAACATTGGGCAGCACACGATATTTCGCCGAGAAATCGTTGATAACTGAAAAGGAAACAAAAGAATGTGGTCTCAATATCACCCATGTTGCGTTAATGATAATATTGTCAACAATTCAATCACTGCATACAACCAAGCACCCATTAAAAAAATAAAAAAATAAAAAAATAAAAGAAGTTGAAATGGAATTTTTTAAAATAAATAGATTTTTGGCAACATCGATACATTGGAGATATTATTGAAATATCACCAATAAACTAGCAATACAAGCGACACCTAGAATTTACATAGTTGAAAATATTGGCGATACATTGGAGATATCGATACATTGGCGATACTCATACAAGCGACACCTAGAATTTACATAGTTGAAAATATTGGTGATACATTGGTGATATTTAACGATACATCACCGACACTTGGAATTTATAATACCATCGGTGTTATCAGTATCTCTACCAATGTAATGGGTATCGTCGAGCTAGAGATAGAGATCATATTGGAGATATTTTGATAATATCAGGGATACTCCGAACAATGGTTGCATGCGTGTCAGACTATCAGCATGTCAACAACTCAAAAAATAGCAAAGTGAATAAGAATATGATGCAAGCTTCAATGGACATGAAACGGATAGCTAAGGAACTTACAGTCATCCATCTGCACCGCAGGGCCACATCCCGAACTGTCTTTTCATGTAACTGCAGTGCAATTTTCGCATAGCGAACTATGTTTGAGTCTGAGGCATATCTGCAGTCCATTAGGTAATCAAATCAGCCCATGTGCTTTGGTTCAAATAGGAAGGGGAAAAACAAGACCCCTGATAACCACATGTGCAGATGAGAAACGGATAATGACCTCATGTCCCATCAAACTATTAAGTAGAAATGAAACACAAGAATGAATATATATATATATATATATATATATATATATATATATATATATATTCCAAAGTGAGCTATTTCAGAAAAGAAACCATGCAGCCATAATTTACAGCATTTACAGCAATTAGTAAGTTAACCTATCCACAATTCACCAAGATTATGAAAAAAGGAGCTTTGCTATGCCCACACTCTGTACAAGGCTGCTACTACACACGCCACCACATGTGCTAGCATTGCTGACAGGTGCAATATCCAAGCAACCTATTAGATGGTTCTGACCATGTACATGTTCCCTCCCAAAAATAAATCTAGCCCATTCATAAGGTGGGCCCCAATCTCAGAAACAATTGGACAGTCGTAAAAAAAATAAAATAATAAAAAAGCATAGTATTTTTCAGCTGTAAATTTGTTTTGCAAATTGCAGCCCACCAGATGATTGGAATGACTTGATTCTTGGGCAAAAGCATGCAAACAGTGGTAGACATCTGATGAATGGAATAGATCTGGTACAATGTGCCAGGCAGGCACATATGTTGACATGTGCAATAGAAGCCATGTACACACGTGTGGGCTTTGCAGAACTCATGAAAAAAGTACTCAAAATTTTTAAAAAATAAATAAAGGAACCAAATGAATGCTCTGAAGTTCATGGCACTAAGTTGCTTGAAACAATGGAGTAAACATGATCAGGTTCAAAAGCAAGCTGAACGAAATCCCAGGCTTCTTGAATTCCAGAAGCAGATCCATGAAGAGTTTATGCATACTAACTTAAAAAGATGGTGAGAAGATGAGACTGTTTACAGTAGAGTTAGAGCTGGGTGCGTGAAGTGGATTGTGCCTCTAGAGTTTTGTGCAATCGTCTGAGTGTTGGGTAGTTAGAAGGCAACATGAGAATATGATGAGTGTTGAAAAAATGAGGATGTTCTGATGGCTGTGTGGGAGGGCTAAAAAAGATAGACAAGATTGAGGTCATCTGAAGCAGGTCCCAGTAAGGTAAAACGATGGAGAGAACTAGTGGGGCTGGATTTTGATTAGGGTTGAAGGGCCTGACAAGAGGATGACAGGAGGACACAAAAAGACTTGGATTGAAGTGGTGAAAAGGAACAGAAAGGCTTGTTCTCTTACTGTGATAAAGGTCCTGAGGATGAAAGGAGGACACCAAAAGACTTGGATTGAAGTGGTGAAAAGGAATGGGAAGGCTTGTTCTCTTACTGAGACAGACCATTAGATAGGATGATTGCTGAAACCGTACTCATAAAGGCAGCCCCATATGGAGGGTACAAGGCCATGACGAATTGGTGACTCTCTTTTTTTTTCTTTCTTTTTGAGAGAGAGATAGATAGAGAGAGAGAGAGAGAGCGAGAATTGGTGATGATGTCATGATGATTATGATATAACTCGTAGACCGTAATCAACCTATGTAATAGACTATTAGATAGCACTTGCTTGTAATCAACCAATGTGTGAGTTTAGTGCTCTCATTGCCAGTTCCCAAACTGGATAGAGGAGGAAGTTGTGTCAAGTTGGAAGCCAGCGTCAAACTTATGCCATGACTTTCATCGTGGAAAATTTATTAAAAAAATTTAAAATTTAAAAATTTAAAAAAATAAAAAAATAAAAGGCCAACCCCAATTAATTGGTATAAGGCTTAGACGGTGATGATGATAATGATATGTTGCAATAAAGAATCAAATGTCTAGATATTTTGCAGCCCAATAATCACTGTAAACCCACATTTCTTCCACAAATTCAGTAACAGCAAGTTAGAGACAGAATGTGAGATAAAAGATGAGGTCCAAGATACAAACAAGAAGCCGCAAAAGTAAGTTACCACATGTTCGGTGTCAAAGGATAATGGATGGAGCATAGCGTGAAACAACACTGTTTGGATGACACCAACCATCCAATTTTTCCCATTGAATTTGGAATATTGACTACTTTTGTCTTTTTTAATTATCAATTTGATGGCCAACAATCAACATGATTAAAGAAACATCATGTGGCCATTGTAAAAATAATAGTAGATCTGCACCATTTTATGTTACAATTAACAGTTCTGTACAGGGCATTATATAACAGCTTGGCAAGCTTTTTAAATATAACAGCATTACATAGCGAAATATAGAGTTGTTTTGTGCTAAGTAGTAAATAAAATTTTAAAATCCAAGTTTAACTTTCCTTGGCCCCAAAGACTATTCCTATATACAGTGAGACCAACAATGCAGACAGTCATGAGTAACTAGTATGCATGCCATGCGTACGGTGGATGTCAAGAAGAGTATGATATCCCATACCATATAATTCCACTTTCCATATAATTCCTCTTTCCAAATAAATAATCAACGGAAACCCACAACGCAACCAACAGATCCAGCAACAAGAAACAAAAAATCAACATAGGCAAATACAAAAGCAGAAATACATTAAAAGAATCCAAATTTCCTAAAAGAGCATAGCCACTACTTGGTAACAGACCAAAATAACAAACCAACAGACCCTTAAGATTAAGGGAGGAAAAAAGACCTGACAATCAACACACAAACATAGAATAGAAAAGGGATAGAATGTTCTAGGCAAAGTATTGCAAGTCATGCACACGCCCAATCACACAATATACTTCTGGCATATTGTCCAAATCCAATTGTCAAAATTGCAGGTCCCACTACAAATGGACCATGGCCCAAAAAATTAGATCGATTGGACAATCCTAACCATTTGATCATTTGGTGTTTGCTTGTTGAAATCAGAATGTTGGCTGTTTCTACTTGCATGCCACTTGCGTGCTTACCATCTGTTGTACTCTACCAGAGAACAGTTGCTCACAACAACAACAACAACAACAACAAAAAAAAAGACCCATTTAAAAAATAAAAATATAAAAATATAAGAAATTATTTAAAAAATAAAAACAAAACAAACAAACAAACAAAAATCAAATTCCACAATCCAACAACAAATTGGAAGCAAATAATCAGAGAAAGAAGACAATTCGACCATATGCCAGCAGTAACAAGCACAAAACAAGTGTCAAGCATCCGAAGGAGAAAATAGATAAAAGCCACAAATTCCAAAAGGTACTTACAAAAGATCCAGCAATCAAAAGAAGAAGCTACCAGAAATGGATAGATTCCAAACAGCTAATAACAGAAAACCCAAGATACATGCAAAAATCAAGAAACAACGAGAGAGAGAGAGAGAGAACCAAACAGATACCAATTAAAAACAGATAAAAATGGCCCACAAAAATCATATATCAGATTTCAAACATATAATCAACAAAAACCTACAATTCAACCCCTTGCAATAACAAACCAATAAAAAATAATAAGAGCATATAAACCCACATTCAAAGAACCTCCCATCAATCCCATCTCTGAAAAAAAAAAAAACTCACTTGGTAAGCCCTTCTTCCAAGATCGACTGCTCCTCTGACGACCACTTGGCCGCAATACCCGGGTTGTGCTTCAACGCCTGCTCCGGCCTCGAATTCTCCACAGCACACGCCCCCGAATTGCTATTAATAGGATTCCCGGCTGCACCGACACCATTGGAAGCCAAAGCACCGTGGCTCCCTTCTTGATTCCCAGATGGGTTTGCACTAGCAGCCATCAAGGAACAAAACCCACTTCCCAGAATCTCAGAATCTTCCGTCTGTTCCCTCCAATTCGATTATTCCCGCCATAAAAGATTCAAAACAATAGCCCAGTGAACTTGGAATAACAGAGGCTTCTTTTTGGAATTTGAATGAGACTGAAGGGAGCTCTCTCTTCTCTCTCTCTCTCTCACTATGAGATTCAATCATTGAAGGAAATAGAAAGCCTTGAAATAGGAAGTTCTCTTCTGCAATTTTATTCTTTGAAAGAGAAAGGTAAAGAGTTCTCAAGTGAGGGAGATCCTCCATCCAGAAGGCCTCGAATCCCTGGGCATGTGAAATTACCAAATGGTCCCTCTATTGGGAGTTGCTGGGCCCACCTTCGTATTTAGTGGGCCTTAATCCATACCCTGCCGTACCTGGTCCAAGTTTCAAAATTTTGTTTCGGTGTTACCGTATAGTTCACCGCCGAAACTGATAAGAATCGGTTGTATCGGCCGATTCAGGCCGATACAAGTTAATACACCCGAAATCGGCCCTGCATCTTCTAAATTGGATGGATACGATTCTCTTATCATAGTAACATTAGGAAGCGTTTGGTATCTTTACCAATAAGAGTTTATGAGCTATTTCTGCGAAAATAAACTTTTAGCCTGTCCTATCAAATTCTAATAATAGTATTTATTTATTTAAAAAGTAGTAATAAACTTTAATTTTTATAGGGAGGGATTATTTTTTCAAACCTAGTTTATTTAGCTTAAGCAGTGAAGATTTTAGACTAATTTTATGATAAATTTGCTTGCAAAGTTTTCAAATAAATTCTATCTTACCCTCTTATTTTCTCTTTAAGATTTTTTCGAAATAAGCTCACATGATGAACGGTCCATATTAACAGTTGGCCTTACATGATGAATGGTACATATCAAAGGTGAGCCCACATGATGCATGATCATATAAAGGGTGAGCCTTAGCCTCACATGATGGACGATCCACATCAAGCGGGTCCTTTTGATGGATAGTCGGTAGGACCCACGCAATGGATGGGGGACATTGAATGTGGGACCATGTGATGGAAGTTGACATTAGAGGTGGGCCCATATGACAAATGACCCATATAAAAGGTTGGGCTCACATGATGGATGGTGGACATTAAAGGTGGGTCACACATGATGGACTATCCACATCAAGTGGACCCCACATAATAAATGGTTCACAACAAAGGTTAGACCCACGTGATGGATTGTGGAAATCAAAGGTGGGCTCCTCATGAGAAACAACCCACATCAAGGTAGGCCTGCATAATAAACAGTTCACATCAAAAAGTACACCCAACATGATAGACAGCATGCATCAAAGTGTGGCCTAACATGACAAAACATACACATCAAGTGGGTCCCATTTGATGGACAATCCACATCAAAGGTAGGACCCACATAATGGTCGGTTAACATCAAAGGTGTGCCCACATGATAACTCATATTGAAGGTGAGGTGCACACTGCGAGTGGTCTACATCAAGGTGGGCCCATATAATGGACGGAGCGGATGGCCCACATCAAAGTGGGACCCTTCATAATGGACAACCCTAATTAAGTGAGCCCTACCTAATAGATGGTCCACATTTAAGGTCTCGCATGATGGATGACCCATATATAAAGCAGACCACAAGATGGATGGATGATCCACATACAATGTGTGTCCTACACCATGAATAGCGGATATCAAAAGTGAGCCCCACATGATGGACAATCCACTTCGAAGGTAGGCCCATACTATAGAAACATCAAATATGGACTCCAAGTGATGGGTGATGGTTAATGAACATTGAGGGGCCACACATAAAGGACAATTAACATTAATGGTGGGCCCCTAATGATGGAAGGTCCACATCCAATACAAGCTTAGTATGATAAATGGCCCACTTTGAAGATTTTGGCAAACACATTAGAATGTCTACATCAAAGGTAGACCCCGTATGATGATTGATCCACATCTAATATGTGACATAATGATGACCCAAATATCTTAAAATATAAAGATAATAGTTATTCATTCTTTTTATCATTTGGGGCATAATTCATTTATGGTGAAATTCATGAAAACAATAATTATGATTGCTCATACAATAGTTATGGTAATATTCAGAAATAATGTCAACTAACCCTAAAGAAGTTCTTATTTGAAAGTTTTATCCAACGTACTTATTTCAAATAAGAGTTTCTTTTAAATTTTAAAAATAATTTTGCCAAACTAACTTAAATTAAGAGTTGGAGCAAAAGGAAATTATTGAAGTAGCTACTATTGAATCTTAGTACAATTGACAAGCGAGGCCTAATAAATATGCTTCATCAACTGTCTGCTTCACAAATTGAATGATTTGGATGGTTGTATGTGAGCGACATGTGAGAAGGATAAGCTCATGCATTTAATGGTTGTAGTTCAACATACAAGTAGGGAGGAATGAGTGGTTGGGATTGTTCAACCAATCTGATCTCGGGCCTTCAGTTTAATTCCAGTTCATGGATGCCACTGTATAAATTTCTAAGTGCCAGCGTATCAGGAGCCTTACACTGCCAGAGTATCAAATAACTTTGCTCTTCGCCTGAAACTCCACTCTGGCAATGGGGGGGGGGCGGATTAGGTGCGGCTCTTACTTCGGCCCCACCTGGATGTATGTATTCTATATCCAAGCTGTTCATCAGTTTTTGCAGATCGTTTCAAGGCAATAGACCGAAAATGAAGAAGATCCAATTCTAAGGTGGACTATACCATAGGAAATAATGATGATCGACTATTAATGGGCCACAAAAGTTTTTGATCAAGCTGATATTTGTTTTGTCCGTACATCCAGGTTTTTATGACCCTATCAACAGGTTTTATGAAAAAATAAAATAAAATAAATGACCGTAAACCCTAGTAAGGCAACCATCACTGTTTCCCATGGTATAATCAACCCGAGAATTGGATCTCCTTCATTTTTGGTCTCATGCCTTGGAATGATCAAAACAGGTGGACAACATAGATATAGAATATATACATTAAGGTGGGCCCCATGGTGAGGGCCACACCGTGTTGCATGAGGCCAGCCGCACCTAATCTGCTCCAGGTAATTTTATTTTGTTAGGCCTGGGCCCGATACAAGCCATCAGGACGCATCGGAGCCGACCTGATATGGGCCTTGATCAGGCATTTGATGGAAAGAAAGAAAGGTTTTCTAACTTAGTCTTTATTTACCAAGTTGTAACATGAGGTATTATACAATGCCTTAAGTTTAAAAATTTGTATTTTGTGTTAAGCTTGTAATTTGGTGATCCAAACCATTGATGATATGGGTTCATTATGAATGGTCAAAGCACTAAAACTTTCAGAGATGGAAAATCTAAACCTTTCAATTGATGGTCCATAAATAAACTAAGAAAAGGTTAAACTTTCAACGTCTAGATGATCAGCAAGGGGATATTCGGTGGTTGGGCAATCCATGATGAGAGGAACCCGGATCGATGGACGGTCGGGATATAATAAGCGGTGGGCCACACTTCTCACAAAAAATACTGAGTTTATTATACAAACACTCAAGCTGAACATGATATAATAATTGTGTTTGCAACATGTGAAGGACCAACATGGAGAAACATAGGATTTAAGAAAGCGAATGGAGAAGAATCAAGCTATCTTACAAAGAGTACGGCATTAGTTATGAAAAGACTTTTGACTTACTTTTAATATTAGGGAATGAAGGATGTACTCGTTCCCATCATTGAAAATAGGAAATTTCTTATTTTGTGTCTAATCCATGAGTGTGGGTCATTTTTGGTTTATCCAAGCCATTGATTAGCCATGACATAAAATTCTACCAAATTGGAAGATCCTAAACATTAAATCTTTTCACCTTGAATGTGGATTTGACTTACTTTTAATATTAGGGAAGGAAGGACGTTCCGATTCCTATCATTGAAAATAGGGAATTTCTTATATTTGTGTCTAATCCATGAGTATGGGTCATTATTGGTTTATCCAAGCCATTGATTAGCCATGACATAAAATTCTCCCAAATTGGAAGATCCTAACCATTAAATCTTTTCTCCATTGATTGTGGACTGTTGGAGAATTTATTTTTAACCATGTATTTACATGCCAACAAAGAAAATGTTATGATTGCAATCAAATGAAGAGATGTTCATTCATGAAGGGGATCTATGATCCATCAATGCTGTCCATCCGTTTTGTAAGCTCATTTTAGGCATATTTCCAAAAATGAGGCAGATCCGAAATCTTAGGTGGGTCACACCAAAGGAAAATAGTGGTGATTGAATACCCACTATTAAAAACTTCCTAGTACCTACTGTATTGCTTATTTGCCATCCAACCTGTCCAAAAGGTCATACATGTATGAACGAAAAAACAAATATCAGCTTGATCCAAAACATTTGTAGCTCTTAGAAGTTTTGAATGGTCAGATTTTAATCCTACCGTGTGGTCCACCTCAGATTTGGATCTGCCTCATTTTAGTACCATGCCCTAAAATGATCTAGAAAAGTGGACATCCAGTATGGATAATTGGATATACAACATATACATCAAGGTGGGCTCATGGTCAGCGCCTCACCAACTAAACTGTTATCCTGCCTCTACCTGACCCACGTCCCATTCCAGTCGGTTGGATTTTGAGCCGTCAATTGATGTTAATCATCATTGGGAGAGAAGGGATTACCAGCTCTGTTAATCAACAACATGGGGTTTATGTAAAATCCACCCGACCATCAGGCATGTCATCGCATGCCAGACCCAGGGATTACAATTAAGGCCCATACGTATTTCAAGTGAACCACAAGACACGATTGAAAACATGATATATGGCAATGCTCCCGTCCAACCTGTTTCCCTTTGTTTGGCCCATCTGAATAACAAATGGGGATGATCTTTGGGCTTGAGGCATAAGTTTTGATGTGGTATAATGGTTTGAGTGGATATGATATTATCATCATGGTGGGCCCGCCCTTAATGTTAATATCAAGGGTGGGTGTCTCTCTCCCAACTGTTTCCTTTGGTGTGGCACACCAGAATTACAGTTCAGCCTGATTTTTAGATGTGGACCAAAAATAAGAATACACATCTAATAGTCATCAAGGTGCACCTAAAAAACATAAGGGTGGCATCCCACCGAATTATTTTACTTAATTATCTCAGGCATCATAGGAAGAGTAATTTCTCCCAATTTGGAAAAAGGGGTGGCATAAAATCCATCCAGTCCATCAGGTGTGTCACGTCACGTCTATGGCCTAAAAATCAGCTTCATCTCTAATTCAGGTGGGTCATACGGTTGGAAACAGTATACTGGGTAAGGCTTACCCATCTAATGGTTTCCCTGGGTGCGGCCCACATGAATCATGAGTAGGCTTGATTTTTTCGGCCCGATTTTGCCTAAATATTGGTGTCGCAGGCTTGAATTTTTAGCCCAATTATGCCTAAATATTGGCGTGGCAACTAATGGTTGGAGTCAATATTATATAATCATCACGGTGAGCCCTGTAATAATCAAGGGTGGATAAGCCTAATTTTTCCACCCATAACCTAACATTGGATTAGGCATCTAATGGTTGGAGTAGATCTCACATACACATTACAGGGGTACATAGCACGTGTACTTACCTTTTTAACTCCAAAAATAAGTGTTTCCCCACCTTGGGCTATAGAAGTGAGCATGTTTATTTTATTTTATTTTTAATATTATTATTTGAGAAAAATGGCAACACAATCTTCTAAGTTGAATTTACTCTCTTTCACAAGCTTAGAAATCAAAGAAAAATGAGTATTTCTGCCATATATAATGCCAAGAGCTAACGGACAGTGAGATTTTGTGGGACATAAAAATGCGGAATTTCAAGATGGGTATTGGGTATTAATGGAAGTTTTGAAAATCTGCATGCTTACAAGCCAACTACTTAGATTTACCCATATAAACAAATGGGCTTGGATTTAAACCGCTTCTCCCAGCCACTTTTGTGCAGAAGCAGCAAACTTCCACAGTAGGCATGCTTTCCCTCTGCTTTTATCTCCCCTCCTAAAACAACAAGTGATTTGCTACTTCCTCTAGTTAGTTTATATACAACTGAAACTCGGAAAAAGAGAGCTAACACAATGCAAATCAACTTGCCTAAGAACGATTGGGAGGGATCGGACTGAGGTTACAGCCTCGCGATCCACCTTGATTTTGACCAAAACCTAATACAACATTGGAAATATTTTGAGCATGTTAAAAACATAACCGTGTGGGAACTAGCTGCATAAAATCATTCCCCACAAAAGAGGACAATCACCTAAACCTGTCTTAACCACATGTTATTGAGTCTTTAAAAGGAAAAAGAATATTTGCCAGGCTCCACGTCCGTGTTCACAATACATAGGCCAGAGAAGCCATGTGTAGGTCTAAATGACATAATCCAAACCACTGATGCAACCTATTCAAAAGTCTCTCTCTCTCTCTCTCTCTCTCTCTCCACTTTTGTGATCTTCCAGCATCATAGCCAAATGTTTTAACTTTTGAGTAAGGTTTGGAGCATTCCACTAGGGGCCCATTTGGATACCACCAAATAAGTTACTTTTTCTACTCACAGCAGTAGATAAGTAACTTATTTCAAATAAGTTTGGTCTATGATTAGTTATAAGTAACTTTTTTACTTAAAAAGTACTTCATGAGCCTTTTTTTTTTATAGCTTTTCTACTTTTCTTAAGTTGCTGAAGAGAGGCACAAGAGGGATGAAAGAGAGGAGAAACCGATAAGTATGTTGTTTACCAAACATACTTATCTTCTTAATAAACAGAAACTAAGATAAGTTACTTGTGGCATAAGTAACTTATCTTGAGCAACTTATGATCCAAATGCCTCTCAAGTGTCATGCAAACTTCAGGGGCTATGCAATTACCAAGTCCATGATAGCTAACCCCACCAATTGTAAGGCCCACCACGTGGATTCCAAGTCCTATTGGGTTGGATGTCAGTCTGGCTCATGGGATCTGATTAATATTTGGCTTGTATCCAGGTCTATACTGAAGTGACCCATATACAGCCCAAAGTAATGCTTGTACACACGGGTTCAGTGGACATGATGACACGATGGATCAAGCGGGGCCGAATGGAACTAGGGTTGAGACCGACTTTTGTTTGTGATGGTTTGGATCCTGATTCAACAAGATTGACCCATCGACCCTCTGATCTGACCATTTACTGCCCTACCTCTCATTCTTCTAGGTGACCAAAACCTGTCTACTTATCTACCTATACTCCAATTCGACTACCACTCACTCTCTTGTAGTCAGTCACAAGGGGGAATAAGCTATCACATGAAAGCGTCCGCAGCATTGCGGGCATATTCAAGCACTGCAGCAACCTGTAGCTGCCACTTGGCATGTTCCACAATGTTGGAAAACCATCGGATTCTCCAAAAGAAAAACATATCAGCAATAGATCGATGCTTGGAAGCATGCAAGTTGACCTTCTGCATAAATGTTGTGAGAAAGGCAATGATACAGGAAAAAAAAAATGCATCACAGATATGATTAAGAACACACTGCTGGTTCTCTTGCAAAAAGGGAAGGTAGCACATACAGCATGAGATCAAAATTTCTACCGCATGAAGCCGTATGGGGCCCTATAATTAGAAGGCACCATCCATTTCCTGATATTGTTACAAAGAAGCGCAAGGACTGGGAAGGACATATCCGCACACCTGAGCTGACAACGCTGTGCGCTTTTAGCTGCCTTGGGTTGAAGCCGGAGTAGGGGCTGCAGCATCATCAGTTTCTTTACTGGAAGCCTTCGCCTTGAGATAGGAGCGGGCCACTTCTAACATCAGCTCAACTTCCTTCTTGTACTGCAGCAAACAAATAATGTAGTAGAGATGTATGACAGTTTGACAATATATGGTAAATTGGATTTTATACACGAACCATTAAAATAAAGTTTGTCACTTCTATAACAGTGCCTACTAAATTTGCATTCCAAACACCACTCATACTGGTTCTACTAATTTTAAGCCTTTAGCTGCTGGAAAACTCCAAGAAAATAAAATGCTGATAACTTCCAGTAATGTGTTGCGGTGGTTCAGTGAACACACCAGTCTTCTTGAAATCAAGAATATCCAAGCTTTGGGAAGTTAGAAATCTGGCAGAGATTGTTAAGAGATCTGATATGTAGTGAGCAACAGAACAGTGCAGGAAAACTACTGCCGAGATTCTAGAAGGATGGAACCTTATGAGCTTAGTTTGCAGACAAAAGAGAGGAATCTTCAAGTAAAGGCGATCTCTGTGTTGCAACAAGATCTCCTTTCCTGACAGTGAAACAGGAAGATGGGAGCATTCCAATGACTGGAGAGCATCGAAAGAATATTCTAATGTCTCCAAGAAATCAATGCCAAAGTTAGTCAACTCATGCACACTAGCTACCAAGTAAAGAAAAGGAAACAGCCAGATCCAAGGAAAACCATCACCATCATCTAAGGCTTATCCTAACTAATTGGGGTTGGCCACATGAATCCTTTTCCACCATTCCACTCTATCAAGGGCCCTAACTTAAGTTAGAGCATAGGTAATCAAATCTTTTTCTTACTACCTCTACCCACGTGCTTTTGAGCCTTCCCCTTGCCCTTTTAGAGCCTTCAATTTGTACCAACTCACTCCTAACCGGTATGGTTCTTGTCCCTGTTGCATATGACCAAACCATCTAAAAGTCTACTTTCCCTCGTCTTATTACCTATTGGTGCAGGTGCTACTCTTAAATTCTCTTGAATGCATTAATTTATAATTCTATCCCTCGTCTTGCCACTCATCCATCTCAACATCCTGATTTCAGCTACACTCATACAATGAGTATGTTGCTCCTTAACTGCCTAACATTCTTTCCTGTAAAGCACACAGCTGGTCTTATAGCCATCCTATAAATTTCCTTTCAGTTTTGAGTATCCAAGGAAAACCATCTGCAAAGAAAAATATTTGGCAAATCTGCTACCACAGAAAGTTCAAATATAATAACCTAACATTGCTTCCAGCTTGAGAGTCAAGTTGATTAGTGTGTGTCCTCTCCAAAGGAAGACCTGGGATTGAATCCTGCTGATTTGTTGATGGGTGTTGCGGCTTGGAGAACCAACCAAAGGAAAAAAAATGGTGCACAGAAATGGATACGAGCAGCGATACAACTATGCACTTCACGAAAGCTACGATGTGAATAACGATAGGACTTAGGAGACAGTTTATATTGTATTACTTTATTGGGAATGCCAGGAGATGGATGTTTGGGGCAAGAAAGCTCAACACTGACTTATGCACTAGGATAACAAATGCTGACCAGTACAAGTGAGAGTGGTTAAATGCTTGTAGCATGAAAATGAATTAAAAGAGAAATGATGCAGTGATTCCTTAGGATATACAGACCTCATTGACAGTGCCAGTCCTTATCTTAGATTGCATCACACACCATTTCTTAAAATGTACACCTGCAACAGGTCTGCAAATTCAGTATTGTTTGAAACCACAACTACCCACCATTAGAAGCTTACAAAAACAAAATATAATAAGAGTTTATGTTAAAAATTCAGAATCTACTCAGAAATCGTACTGATATTTCCAAGTTCGACTCAGCCAGAATTCAGTGGAATTGAGGAGGATATATATATATATATATATATATATATATATATATATATATATATATATATATATATATATATACGTGGACATAAACAAATGATATTTTCTAATAAATAGGCAAACCAATAATTGATTCGGTCCCTCTTTTTTTTTTTAACAAAACAAATAAAAGAACAGAAAAAAAAAAAAAACAAAAAACAAAAAAAGAATCACCACACGAGCATTTGTTATTCTGTTTGTGAAAGCAAATAGTAAACCCAATAAATGTGCCCTGCTGAGTGGCTTTCATTAATTTTTGGGAACATATTACAGTCAAGGTTGTGGTTTGGCATAGGCCTTTAATTCCATCCCTTGGGAAAAACCTTGATTAAAAGGAAAAACTAGGAAGCTATCCTTCCTACATGATGGCATTATTAGTCCTAATATACGGTCCTTTGTCCTCAAAGTGTCCGGATCTGCAATTATGGTGGCTTGTTGTAGCCTTAGCACATACGAACGGTTGCTCGATTCCCATTGATTCCATTTTCAGGGGTTTATTGGATATCACGTGGAGATCTCATATTCCTCTCACAATGATAACCTAATTTTTTATGCTAGAGAATCCAAACTATGAAAAAGTCTAATAATTGCTTTACATATTTATTTTTGTAGTCAAGTGTCATATATAAACACAATGAGAAGGTGCAGCATGCGCGTGACATGATAGCATGATACGATTAATGATGTGATGCATCACTCAGTCATTTACTTGAAAGTATTAAAATGCCCAATATTCAACCAATGTCTCAGCCAATGGCAAGAAGCCTAAATTTATATTAAAAGAATACTCGCAACAACAAAAAATAAATAAATGATAATGATAGTGACAATGATGAGATGAAGTTGGGGGCAAGGAGAAAAGAAACTTACCCACTTTTACATCTAGGGTACAAGAAGATTCAGAGTTTGTTTCTAAAAACCATCTACAGTGAACCTGAAAAAGCACCAACATCGCTGGGGTCAGTGTTCATGCAAATCTAAGTGTGCGCTGCTGCTGCTCTGTGTGTGTGTGTGTGTGTGCGTTTTGTGGCCAAGGAGGATGAATTTACATGAGATGTGTATGATGATCAAAACTGTTAATTCATCTCGGACAAGACAAGCATGAATGTGTTAGAGACCAAAAATAATAGTGATCGGATAAAAAAGGTCACAGTATCACCACAATCAAGTTTTCTGCATGAAAATTTTTCTAAGAATATTAAGATTGTCCAATCATCATGACTTTCGGTCTATGGTGGATGCATACATCCATATGATGGAAGAACAGTTTGGATCTTCATATAAATGCGATACGTGCAGTACAAAATCTTGAGAGGACAAAAACTGTCAACCCAAGTGCGGATTGAATCACCCACTAACACAAATCAAAAGAATATGTTCGCATAGAGAGAGAGAGAGAGAGAGAGAGAGAGAGAGAGAGAGAGAGAGAGTTTATAATCAATTATATCTTTTAATTTATTTATTTAAAGTTAATTAATCACTTCAATTTAATAAGTAGAAATCAAGATAAGCTACTTGAGGCATAAGTAGCTTATCTTAAGCAACTTATGATCCAAATGCCCCCTAAGTGTATGAACTATAGTTTATATACAAATAGCCAATAGATTGTGCAATTTGGATACAAAATGATGAATATTGCTGTTGTCGTTGTTGTTTTAGATATTGTATGCATGGTATTATATATTATGTACATGCTATTGATAAATTTGCACACCCTAAATACAAATTACATTACAACCCAATCAACACTACTTGCATTTGTTTTCTTCCTTTTATCCTGTGGGGTTCTGGCAGTTGTCAGTTTCGGGTGGGCTGACTAGTTAGATGCTTTTAGCAGTTATCTGCAGGAAGATAATAAGAAGGCTCCATGCGTGCGGATTCTTGAAGAAGGGAAAGGAGGTGGTCTTTTTTGTTCTAAAAACAAAAACAGTTTGAGAAGGGGGGTTTGGGTGGTTGGGTATGGTGATTAGGTAACAATGGAGAAAACTGTGAGTCCAGCCCCATTTCCAGCTTTAGACTGTTTGTTATGTTGGCAGTGCGCTTGGCACCAGGAATTATGTACACCTCCGTGTACCTACTTGTACATGCCAAGGGTATCCAGATCTAGATGCTTATAGGATACACCTTAACCGCATACTAATAAACCAGGTTTTTCCATTTCCATGAATCCTAATAATCTTCACATGGTACCAACGTGTTGGATCTTGGATGAAATACCTGTATACTTGTGCTGGATTTTGGGGGAAATGTGGCAGTATATCTATTCTCATATCCATGACTATACCTGAGCATCAACGTCAAAGTCTTATAAAGGGTAAAACATATGCTAAATTTAAGCAGTCGCCACCAATTTGGTTTGAGTCCACAGGTAACTGCTAGACGGTGTGTTTCAATATTGAGGTTCCAGGTTCAATCCCATTCCCATCTACCTATTTTAAAAAAAAAAACACAACGTTCATAAACAGGTAACTCAGAATAGACCACCTCAAGCCAAATGAGTTAATGGATCAACTAACTGAGAAACCTTAACAGAAAAATTGTAAAATCTTATAGGTGTGCAATGTGCTAGGTTAAATTAGGACAGAGAAAAGGTTTAATTGAGAAGAAGTGATTGAAGAAGAGAACTAAGGTGGTTAAAGAAAAATGAGATGACAAAAGTCAAGAGAACTTAGAAAGGCAGACCATAACTGAGATCTTCATGGGAGGAGAGAACAAGAGAAGACAATAAATGGAGAGCTAGAAACAATTGTAGATTACATTATCTTAGAAATCATACATCCACTCTCGCCTAACCATCGGAGATACGGTGAAAAATTGGTGCATCCATAGAAGATATTGATGAATTCTTCAAAAGCTTGTAAAGACACCACAGCTTAGGCAGGGGTTTTTTTTTTTTTTTCAGAAAAAAGAAATGCCTGATATTTTAGAGATCAGCTCATTTATGGTAATTTGTGATGAATTTGCTGAAATCTGAACCAGTTCAGCATGTTTTACCACCAATCAAGACACCACAGCTTAGGCAGGGAGGTGGAGTGAACAGGAAGATGGACATGGACACTCCGTCTTCTTGCCTTTGCCCTTCAGTTCATCCAGCTTATTTATCTTCCAAAACTAAGCCATCGTTACTGAGCAAGTTTTCAAGACAAAACAAAGAAATACAACACACGACTTCTGAAATTGTGCTTCCTTCTTGCATCCAAAGGCTGTCACATCATGACTTTTACCTTTCACATTCTGAATTCAAGAATAGAAAGATAACACTTTCGATTAAAAGAAAAAAGTAAATTTGATAGGAGAAAAAATTTCTAAATTTGACAGAATCATTAACTTCAAGAGCATAATAGACACAAGTTCAAGATAAATTTAGCTCAGGAAATTCTAGATACCTCAAAGTAAGACCCAAATGGAACATCATGTGCCTGTTGCACTGTCTCGAACACCTGAAACAGGAGGATATAGTAGGTCAAAGTTCTACGAGTCATTAGTAGAAAACCACACAAGCTAGCAACTAGAACTGAATGTTGAGTCAATAAACATACCAGGGTTCTTTTATCAGCTGACAGAACAGCATGCTGCCACTCCGTCATGGCAGAGTCAGGAGGACACATGGGACTACTACAAAGCGCTCTGAAGGTTATTTCTCTGACCTGACCATCATATTCGTCTGCAGCATGCCATTGGCCCAACTGGACACAACAGAAACATAAACACTGAAAGCATCAGATCACTGCATACAGGTATCAGTCAGAAATCAAATATCTCATCTAATATTGTTCTGATTTATGCTGAAGTACATTTCTGTCACTGTGCACTACAATCTCCCAAAGTATCACTAAGAGCATAATCACCATCTACGCCTTATTCCAATTAATTGGGATTAGCTACATGAATCCTTTGCCGCCATTCTACTCTATCAAGGGCCATACCTTTAGTTAGACCATACTTCATCAGGTCTATTCTTACTATGATGAGGACATCTGAGCACCATACCAGTGGAGGGCTAAGCCGGTCTCCTTATGGCTAGACGATCATTACATAAGACCCCTTGGCCCAATTTACATTCCTAGCCACGTTGGCGACCCCATGTGCATGTTTGTGCATATTTGAGGATCCCACACTAGGAAGATGCACATGCATTGCATATAGGAGCTTGATGGACACATCGGACCGTTGGATCGAGTGGACATGATGATCGAACCTTTAGATTTCAACTGTAGATCATTCTGACGGTTGAATCATCATCATCAGACATCTTGACCATGGACCCCATAGGCAACGAAATAGTTTAGTTTTTTAGTTTGTTTACATGTTTCGTTATTTTTGGTAGAACTCATGTTTGTGTTGAGATTAGGGAGTTAGGAACAACTTCTAATTCTTTAAGTGCCTTTTGTAATAGGTCTTTTTTTAGACAATAAAGAGTTGGACATCCCCACCCTAGCCATTATGCATGTTATTAATGAAAGAGTATTCTCTCATTTTCCTTTGAGATTGAGCAAAAAAAATCATCCCGTGATTGGATTGATGGTGCGAAACCACGGGGAGCAATTCCCTAGTTATCTTTTTTACCTTTCTCTCTTCTCAACAAGGTATCTTCTCTCATCTTCTTATTTTCTTCCTTCTTCTTCTTCTTCTTTTTTTCTTAAAAATTTTAAATTTTTTATTTTGTTACCATCCAAATCCCTACCTAGCCAAACCCTAACCCCCAAACTACGCCAAGCCCAAACCCGTGTCTGTACGACTGTACGAACACACGTGTGGGTTGTCCGTACGGACGATTCCCTTCTCCCTTGTCCCTCTTGCTTCGTTACCTCCATTCCCCTCTATTCATTGTCCCTTATTTAAATCCTAACTCAAAAACCAACTTAGATTCTAGAATCTCAAACCCTAATTTTCAAAACCTCCAATTTTTCCAAACCCAAATCCCTAAAATCTAAAAATCCTTTGTCCAAATCATAAATTCCTAATTCCCACAACCTGAAACCCACATTCTCAATTCTAGAAACCCTTAAGTCCTAAAACCCTTTACTTAAAATCTAAAATCCCAACCCAAAACATCGACCCTAATGTTCCAACCTTAATTCCTCTAAAGCCTAGATACCCCAAACCCATTTCCCACATTCCCTAACCTTTAAACCGCCCTAACATGTTAAAACTCATATATGACACATGATTTCCATTGAATTCAAAATTAACACTATGCTAGGATGCGGGATATACCTCCTATAGGTCTTGGTTAATCAATAATTTATAAGACTCGCATTGCGGGACTGTCATAGGCTTAAATTTGGACATGTCATGAATCTGAAATTCCTGAATTTATGGTAAATTAGCTTTATTTTGTCATTCCATTGCTTTAGTTAATCTGTCTTTTAATTTCATGGCATCATATTAGGTTAGATCATTCCATCATGCATCATACTACCTCCATCCATGTACTTTTGGCCTTCCACTTACTCTTTTAGAGCCTTCAGCTAGTACCAACTCACTCCTAACTGGTGTGGGTCTTGGTTTCCATTGCATGTGTGACCGAACCATCCAAAGTCTAATTTCCCTCATCTTATTACCTAGTGGTGCTACTCCTAAGTTCACTCAAAGTATCACTCAAAACATTAATACCATTTATTCCTTAGGTGTACGGATTTGCTCCGAACATACGAAACAGCCGCCCATGCATGCATAGACATGCCGACATATGGGTCTCGCTAACTCTTAACCCAAAAGAGTCCGAGAATCACATGTTCAGCATATTCAAGAAAGGCAAGCACATAACTGCCTGTACTCTGAAAATGGTGGGTCATAAATGAGTACCACTAGGCATTGCCTTTTTTTTAATAATAATATTTCCATCTTCTGGTCAATAGCTAATAAAAATAATTGTTCAAATGTGAAATACTCCTGGGATTTTCTGAAAGAAAGGATGCAAAACAATAGGGCATGTCCGTGATTTTCAGAGATGAGTTTATATTGGTACTTCGAATGGCCACAAGAAAGCTTCTACTTTTCCTATAGAGAAATAATGGTAGAAAATTGGATGGTTTTTGTTATGCAAAGAGACTAATTTACTAAACCCACCAGCAACCTACATGTCTGAGAATTGCAATGATCCAAACAGATAGCAGGGACACCATTAGAAAATTCCAACAATGTTAAATAATTATTGCTGAACCCAAAGAATGTCCCCACAAATATATAATCTTAGAGGTTGCTGTACCACTTACATTAAGATTACTATCCTTTCGTAATGCCCTGTACTCCTGTATAAACTTTGAATCGTCACTTAGTAAAATATTAAAGAACTGCTCAGCTGTGCAAGGGAAAACATCCTGGGGAGAAGATTAGTGGCCTCATGAGAAAGAAAATTGATTCTTTTCAACAATTCAACTGTAAAGGACAAGGGATACATACATTGACAATGCCAACTAGAACTTCTTCTTTGATGAAAGCTTGGAACTTTTCAATCTTGGGAGCATCATCTTCGGGAGTTTTTTTCTGCCTTCTGGGACCTCTTACAGAGCTGCTCTGTGCACGCAAATCAGACTGTGCCTTCTCCTACATTTCCATCAAGAACAAGAAGTGGAAATAGTATGGATCTCTTCAGTCCAAGTATTAAATCAGCACAGCTAAACTGAAAATCAAAAGGCATAAGGCTGTATGAATTGAATACCAGCTCCAAAATTGCAGAAGGTTGAAAAGAAACCAAAGAAAACACGCACACATTTCAATACATGTTAAATATGAACAATGACATAATTGGCAAGGATTTCAAAGAATAAAAAAGCGGTGGCCCCTGAAGAGCTAAAATTTGCAAATTCTATAGTGCTAAAAGTTTTAAAGGCAACTAAAGAGTTTTTTTTTTTCACACACACTCACACCGCAGTGGGATTTCACCACCTATGGATACTCGAACCCTTGACCGGGTGTTGAAACTCAGAATCTATCGCCGGAGCAAGAGTACGAAAGAAGAAGAAGAAGAAGAAGAAGAAGAAGAAGCAATAACTGTATAACCTGCCTATATACATCAAGTTTCATGTCACCTCCTAATTTTCTCATCCATAAAACATCAGCTCACCAAATTACCCTTACAGTTTTTAACATAAAACAAGTCTCTAAGCAATCATGTTTGAGGCAACATGCATTATGAAAATAAAGAAAGGAATATACCTTCTTTTCGGCTTCTTCCATGTGTCGAAAGTTCTTTAATGCACGTTGTAGAGCTCTTAATGCATGATTTCTGTTCCAAAATGATGCAAATTTATATCTGACTCTACCTGAGAAATGGACAAGTGGAAATCATACCCATATAAACAATTCTCTAATTATATCAAAAGTATTCATCACTGTAATATGGCTATTCTAGTAGGATAAAGAGAGCTTATTTATTTATGTCAGTAAGAAAATAAACCATGCTAGCATACCTATCAATAAATTATTCAGAATTTCAAAATAAAAGCATAACAGGAAAATAGCCTAAAACATAGGATCATATTTTCAACTTCATTGTGACCACTGTTTAAAACTTGGTGAGTTGACTCAGATCAGAAGAAAAAAAGAAGTCTGATTCATACTTATGCATGTCCCATACAAAAATCAGCCAAGTTCTGCATTGACTTGACCAATCCACCAAGCCATGAAAACTCAGCCGAGTCAATTTGTCTTATAAAATTGCTTAATCAAGAGCAATTCTTGTTCAGAACAAGTTTTCTTTACTTTTACAATAGTCTCTGGTGGCTGAGTTACCTATCATAAGGGAGCTTGCCTGTTTGGAACTTGGTTTCTAGATGTGGGGATTGATGGTCTATCCAAGCCATTGGTCCAACGGCCCCCATCGTGGATGGACCATTCCCACAATATCCTCTAAATTTGTTGACTCTTAACATTCCCGTTGTTGCATGCAACTGCATGGTTAAAAAGAAATGTATGAACAAACCACATTCAATAGAGGAAAAACCAAAGAAACGATAACTAGGATCCTCCAATTTGGGAGATTTTTGGGGAATGGTCCACAAATGATGGAGGCCATTAGATCAATGGCTTGGATCGACCAACCATTGGCCCCACATCTACAAACTACGCCTCAAGTCTCTGACATTTTATTGACACTTTCAATTCGTCATCTGTTAATATCCTTCCTAAATCATAATCTCCTCCTCCTTTGTAAGCCTGCAACTTGCAACACTCAAAGCTAGACTAGTAAAAGAATCGAGATTCAAATAAAACTACACTTCAGGGAATTGTGCAAGATCTATAGATATGAATTGACAACTTTTATTGTTGAATGTGTTAGTTCCTTTTCCTATCTACACCAATCTTATGGTATGTGTTTGTCCAAAGAACAGATACTCGTGACTTTTTTTCCCTCTTGCTTTTTAGCATAAATACACACGTAAGGAATTTTGATAAAGCCTACACCCACTTCACATGTTTTAAAGAGAACCTCATGTGGCTAAGGGGCCCACACATTGGACATCTCTCCCATGTAATAAGCAAAGGGCCAATCCTCAATGGATTTGAGCGGTTTTAAAGGGAAGGGAAGAAGAAGAGAGAAGAAGAGAGAAGAGAGGAAGAAAAAAAGAGTTTGAGAGATAAAGGGCTTGTTGTGTCTTAGAGCCCACATAACCCTAACACACTAACTTTTATTATATCAGAAGAGAGAGCAATCTTACATACTCTAGAGGAACACAAAAGACTATGTACTCACATACTAACACTAACATAATATACATACACTATTGTGTTATCTTTCTATACTCCCTAGTCCCCCTCAAGTTGGAGCATAAATGTCAATCATGCCCAACTTGCTAGTAATATAGAGAAGAGCATCCCGACTGAGAGACTTGGTTAGGACATCAACCAGTTGGGCCCTAAAGCAAACAAAAGGAGTTATAATTTCCTTGTTAGCCACTTTGTCCTGAATGAAGTGACAGTCCACCTCAATGTGCTTCGTGTGCTCATGAAACACCCAATTGATGGCAATGTGAATGTAAACCTAATTATCACAGTGCAAAGGAATGGGACATGAAGAAGTATAGCCAAGTTCTTGTAAAAGGGTTTGAAGCCAAACAAGTTCACATGTTGCATGAGTCATCGCCCTATACTCGACTTTAGCGGAAGAGCACGCAACAACGGACTGCTACTTACTCTTCCATGTGACAAGATTGTCACCAACGAACATACAATATCCAGATGTAGATCGTTGATCATGTAGACTTCTAGCACAATCAACATCGGAGTATCCCAAAAGATAAAGATGCTCGTGCTGCTGAAAGAGTGAACCCTTACTTGAGGCGGACTTAAGATACCGAAGGATACGATACATAGCTATTAGATTGGTGGTGAGAAGGGTATGCATGAATTGACTAACATTACCAACGGCAAAAGAAAGATCCAGTCAGGTGATAGAGTGAGATAAATAAGGTGGCTGACCAACTAGCGGTACATCCTTGGATCAAACACGCAAGCAACATCATCAGGAGTGAGTTTCTTAGTAATATCCATAGGCGTAGCAGCAGGCTTACATCCTAGAATCCCTAACTCAGAGAAAAGATCGAGTATATTTTCGCTAAGAGAGAACCACACATGACTTCGACCAAGCAACTTCAATCCCCAAGAAGTACCAAAGAGTCCCTAGGTCTTTGATCTCAAAACGAGTTTTGAGAAAAGATTTAACATCCATCATTCCCTTTGTATCATCTCCAGATAGGACAATGTCATCCACATAGACAATGAGAACCATAACTCCTATGGGCCGACGACAAACGAACAGAGAAGGATCGGCTTGGCTTCAAATAAATCCAAAGTCCGGAAGAGTACTACTAAACTTGTCAAATCAAGCACGTGGGGATTGTTTGAGACCATAAATTGATTTCTTTAGTCAATGCACAAGGGGTGAATAGTGAGAGCCATAAGGCATTAAAAATAAAAAAATTTTTAAAAAAAAAAAAAAAAGCAAAAAGAAAAAATTGGTGGTTGATCCATATATACCCCTTCAACAAGATCACCATGTGAGAAAGCATTTTTTACATCTAACTGAAATAAGGGTCACGACAAGTTTGCAGCCACAAAGATAACTACACAAATAGAGTTAAGTTTTGCCACAAGAGAGAATGTCTAAAAATATTCCACACCATATGTTTGAGTAAAACCCTTTACGCCCAATCATGCCTTATAACCATGGATAGAACCAACAAAACGATACTTGGTGGTGTAAACCCATCAGCATCCAATAGTTTGTTTTCCCTCAGGTAAAGAGACTAGCTCCTAGGTATTGTTCTTCTTCAAAGCCTACATTTCTTCCATCATAGCCTTATTCTAGTCAGGGCTACACATGGCTTCCCTCAAATTACACGGGGTAACATAGGAGGATATGGAAGCTACAAAAGACCAG